>JBBBDQ010000585.1:3485000-3590000 GCA_037127315.1 Ascarosepion bandense | reverse complement strand
AACTCTAGTTTATGTTCGCCATTTTGCCTGATATTTGATAAGTAATATCTCGTAAAGTTGTTTTAGTTGTATGTGGAAGGAAAATTAAAAACTTATGGTTGAATCCATTTTTTTTATTAAAGTTCAAAATTACCCTATGCAACATGACACTTTTTCAAATTTCCAATCGAAACTTTGTACTTTAAAAGACTTTAAATATTCAAATTTTCGATCGTTTTGGAATGTTATCTCTGACCAATCAGAGAAGCACACAATTGCTTACAAGACAGTGCTACTAATCATCTGACACTTTGAAGTTCATTCTGCAATTCAAGGATTAAAAATGGCAAAAACTAAAGAATTATCCAGAGATATGCGAGATAAAATCATTGAACGTCACAAAGGCATAGAAGGTTACCGAAAAATTAGCAAAGAAATGAATCTAGAACTAAGTACATGAGGAAATATCATCAAAAGAATATAAGAAGTATGGCGACGGTACAGCAAACCTTCCAAGAAATGGAAGACCGAGAAAAATAAATGGGAGAACTTCAAGGAGCATCAGCAGAAATGTACAAAAAACCGCTTCATTACTCGTTCTGAAATTAAACTAATCTTGAGGGTGCTGGAATTAATGTAAGTAAGGATACCATTAGCAGAGCTCTATATCTTACAGGCTTTTATACAAGATCACCAGGAAAGGTGCCTTTAATAAAAACCAAACATGTCAAAGACCGATTAATGTTTGTTGAAACTTATGAAAAGAAAGGTATGCAGTTTTGGGAAAAGGTAATCTGGTCGGATGAAACGAAAGTTGAACTCTTCGGAAGGAACACAGCAACAAGTGTTTGGCGAAAAATGGCACTGCCTTCAACAAGCACAATACCATCCCCACAGTTAAGTTTGGGGGAGGTTTCTTTATGATATGGGGATGCTTTTCATCCAAGGGCACTGGTGAGTTACAAGTTATCCATGGTAGAATGAATGGTAGCTTGTCCAGGGAGATTCTAGAGAAGAACCTTCAGAAATCTGCAACTTCTTTAGGACATGATCGGAATTTCGTGCTTCAACAGGACAATGATCTCAAACATACCGCAAAACTTACAAAGGAATGGTTTGAAAATAATGGTATTACTACTCTCAATTGGCCAAGTCAGTCTCTTGACTTGAATCCAATTGAGGATTTGTGAAATACTTTGAAGGTTAAAGTGGAATCCACAAAATATCAAGCAATTAGAGGAATTATGCAAGGAAGAATGGAGTCAATTCACGGTGGACCAGTGTGGAAAACTTGTGACCAACTACAGAAAGCGACTGGAAGCAGTGAAACAAAACAGAGGCTAGGCAACAAAATATTAAATTGATGTATCTAATACTTTTGCATAGGGTAATTTTGAACTTTGATAAAAAAATGGATTCAACAATGAGTTTTTAATTTTCCTTGCACATACAACTAAAACACCTTTACAAGATATTACTTACCAAATATCAGGCAATATGGCGAACATAAAATAGAGTTATAACAGAAAATAACATTTATCCAATACTTATGCGTGTCACTGAATATATATATATATATATATAATCATCCGCAGACAGATCTATTTCGCTGCACCACAATTCATCAGTACGTTTAGACAGCCGATTGCCTTTTACCCAGGATTGAAAGCCGACCGGATTGGAGTCAGTCGGCGAGGCTACCTCTGAGCTACGGGCGCTCGGTAGAAGAATATATATTTATGTGTGTATGTGTGTTTCTTTGTATAACCATATGGTAAAAAAATCGTCAAAAACGAAAAAAGTACAATAAGACCTGCTAGAATAATATTAATTTGACCAGGGTTTTATGAATCCATTACTTACTTATTTACTAGATTTTACGTTTTGTATAATATAACATTATTTTGCAGAGGTTTAACGTAAAATCACACTCTAGTCACACTGAGGTCATATATATCCTCATGATTACTTAGATATATGAGCACGCAAGGGAGATACATTCTTTAATCCATTAGTGATATTATATCAGGCTATGCAAAGCATAATTCTTCTTCTTCTTCTTCTGCTTCTTCTTCTTCTTCTTCTTTTTCTTCTTCTTCTTCTTCTGCTTCTTCTTCTTCTTCTTCTTCTTCTTCTATGTGCCCTGTCCTTTCAAAACGTAGGCGATCATGGCTTTCCACGTCTCCCTATCCCTGGTGGCTCTTAGCAAGACTTCTCCTGTTACACCACACAATCACCGTCCTGTCATCGACCTGCTCAGGCCCTTCAAATATGTTATCCGTTGCTTTCCCCAGTCTCTTTTCCCCACTATCTGGCCTGTTAGTATAAGGTTCTCCAAGCCCTCCTTCCTCATGGCATATCCCAGGAACTTTAGTTGTCTTTTCCTGATGCTAAAGATAAATTTCCTTTTACTTTCCATCCTTTCCAAAACCTCATCATTGCTCACGTGTTCGATCAATGATATCCGCAGCATCCTTCTGTAGAACCACATTTCAATTGCTTCTAATTTTTCCTTCATCTTTGTTGAGTTTGTCCAGCATTTACTGCCATATTGAAAAACTGACATCACATAGCAATCCAGTATTCTTTTCTTTGTTTCTAGCGAAATTTTCCTGTGTCTTAATACTCTACTTAACTTCTGGAACAGGTCCTTCGCCATGCCAAATGACCTTCGGATCTCTGTGTCGCACTGTCCGTCTTCTGTTAGAACACTTTCCAGGTATTTAAATTTTTGTACCTGCTTGATTGTAGTATCCCACACCTGTATTTGGCATTTTGGGCTGCTCTTTTTACTGATGACCATATATTCGGTTTTCTAGCAGTTTATTTATAGTCATTTCTTGTCACTCTTCAGCTACATTTATTCCTTAAATATAGCACGGAAATTTGGCAAACCATATTATAGCTAAATCACACCTAAGATACTTCCACTTACAATTTTTTGATTATCCGAAAAGGTTTATTTCAAGGGGACCTCCTAACTTCCTTTATGCTCTGTCTGTCCTTACCCCACCTTTCGCATTTAATAAGCAAAATTAATAATTATATAACTGTACAAAAATAACATTCAAGAAAGAGAGAATTACAGAAACACACTCAACAGATCGAGATTTCGTCAAAAAGTTTAAGGAAGTTGATATGGTCATGTTGTAACCTTGAAATGGGGCAGGGAACGAATGTTTATTGAGGTGGGGTATCCCTTGGTGAGTACAAATAACTCGTCCCCACTTTGATGTGGATCTGATAATGGGGCCACGAAAGAATAATTCGGACAACGGAGAATAGGTTTAACATATTGTATTTAACAAGAAAAATATAACTACAAGAGTGGCAGTAAGCCAGGCCAACTTGGCGGGCTGATCCAGGAACTACTACCCAGAGAGTATAAACCTTATGGTTTAAATAATGACTGGAAAAATCGATAATTGTCTGTTGGTACGCGCCCACAACAAAACTAGAATAAAAAAAAGCTTATAAATACCTAGCAGTAAACGATGCGGATGGTATACAGCATATCCAAATGAAGGAGCAAGTAAGAAAATCATATTAAAGGTCTGTGCATTTAGCGCTGAATATCGAACTGAATTCACAAAAGAGAAGATCAGCCATAAATATATTAGCTATTCCTATGATCTAAACTTATTTATAAATGGAACTCTGTGTGTGTGTATGTGTGTCCGTTACCTATAGACTCCGAAACGGCTGAACCGATTTTCTGGAAAATTTAAACAGTTGTACTACAATCATCTGCGAGTGATCTTTTGTGGCGAGGTACCCCTGATAAATATCGAAAATCGATAACCGAAAAAATCATGTTATAGAAGGACTGGTTCGATTTAAATCAAATTTGATGCACTCATAGACAAAGACATAAGAAACGATATTCAGAAGTTTCAAGATTGCACTTCTTACAATAGTGCAGAAAATCGATAATATATATATATATATATGCATAAGGCAAGATGTTTGTGTGTGTGTCTGTTTATCTGCCTGTATGTCTGTATATTTTTCAGCCCTTTTATTTTAGTTTTTGCTTCGGGTTTGGCTCTAAGTAGGTATAATTGTAGTTCTTAGTCTCACCCATAATGACATTTACTCAGAGGACTTATTTCAAGATTGCACTTCTTACAATAGTGCAGAAAATCGATAATATATATATATATATATATATATATATATATATATATATATATATATATATAAGGCAAGATGTTTGTGTGTGTGTCTGTTTATCTGCCTGTATGTCTGTATATTTTTCAGCCCTTTTATTTTAGTTTTTGCTTCGGGTTTGGCTCTAAGTAGGTATAATTGTAGTTCTTAGTCTCAGCCATGATACCATTTACTCAGAGGACTTATTTAGCCTTCAAAATTCAGTTTACGAAGAAAAACCTATTTGATATCGATAGCAGGAAATCAAAATTTGACTTACATCCATTCATTTTTCTTTCAGTCTACTGTTTTGCTTTAACTGGAAACAACTATTGTTTTTTAGTCTTTCGTGCCAACATCCAAAGAGTCTGAGCTCCAGGACCATGGATTAGTTTAAAAGCTTTCATTGCATCCGAGCAACGCCGGGCTAAACTGCTAGTGAATAAATAAAAAAGAAATGTAGGTATATTTTTTTAAGAATAAAGATGAAGTTTTTATTCTTGACTGGTTGCTTACCACACAACACAAAATAAAAAGAAGAAAAACAAACAACACCAAAAAAAAAAAAAAACAATAAGAAAATTGTCAAAACACATTTTTTCTATTTATTCTTCAGGTCAAATTCATAGTTGCATATAATAAGTAACGACATTGCGATGCGTGGAATTCTCGATTTGGAACCATCGGCGTTGTGCCTCGATTTGGCGATCTCCACTGGCACGACCCTTAAAACGTAAAATTATTCGTCAACGACTAATGCCTTCAGACTGTTCCCAGTTAAAATAATCTGCGAAGTGAAGGCTAAAAGATGAAATAGTATCAAAATGTCGGTGTGTGGCTGTCGAGACTAGCGCGAAACGTGGCTCTACTGGGACATTATTTAGTCATCTAAACTTATTTATAAATGGAACTTTGTCTGTGTGTGTATGTGTGTGTGTGTGTGTGTTATCTATAGACTCCGAAACGGCTGAACCGATTTTCTTGAAACATTACACAGTTGGACTATAAGCGTCTGCGAGTGTTCTTAGTTAGATTTTGTGTCGAGGAACCCCCGATAAATATTGAAAATCGATAATCGAAAAACATGGGTTATAGAAGGAGTGGTCCGATTTTAATCAAATTTGATACACTCATAGAGAAAGACATAAGAAACAATATTCAGAAATTTCAAGGTTGCAGTTCTTACAATAGTACAGAAAATCGATCGCCCGGTTCACACTCCACCCTCGTCTATTGAACAGGTGAAGAGTCTCATCCCTTGTTCTCTGTTTTCGATGTGGTTTGCGGATTTCTTTTTTCCAATCTTTTCACTCTTACGTAGCCCCCTGCACTTCAGTGGCGTTACCGCCTTGCTCGGGGTGATATGATTAAAAACAAAAATATAAAAGGCAAGATGTTTGTATGTGTTTATCTGCCTGTATGTCTGTATTTTTTCAGCCCTTTTATTTTAGTTTTTGCTTCGTGTTTGGCTCTAAGTAGGTATAATTGTAGTTCTTAGTCTCAGCCATAATGCCATTTACTCAGAGGACTTGTTTAGCCTTCAAAATTCAGTATATATACTGCTAGTATATAATTAAAAAAATAAATTAAGATATTTTGGTTAAGCATTTCACTTTTTAAAACCTGTGACTGCTCGAAATAAGTGTGTTTAAAAAATCAAAATCAAAAGAAGTGTAGTATTTAGCAGTTTTATTCTTATAAAACCAGTAATATAATAAACTACATAATCGGCAAAAAGGGCTCAAAATCTGATGGCCTCTAACCCAACCTATGTAGAAATAAAAATCATGGCAGAATATGATACAAAAACTGAGATAAATACATCAAATTTAGTTGTTATACTGCATCTTTTTTTTCACTTTCTTTTTTTCTTTTGTTACATCTTTTCTTCTTTTTTCATTCATTCATTCTTTCTTTATATTGCCTGTATAACGTTTTCGCTTAATTCCAATGTTAATAGCAGTGGTTGGAAGGAACGTGTGTAGAGTGTGATCATCTCACTACAACACAGAAATTCCATCAGTGAAAATGGCTTTTGCGGTGATTTTTTAACCAAAGACAACAATCTTAACACCATATTCGACACTTGCGACTTTCCTCTTACCACAAATCAAATCCCACTTTTAAATTCTATCACAGATAGGTCCTGGAAGATCTCGATGAGTGTTCAACTGAGATCGGATTAAAGACACATCGAAATCTTCAAGGACTATCTGTGATATTCTGGTTGATAATACATACATAATAGCATCATCCAAGTGAAAAAGTAGATTAAAAATAACATTGGCATTACTAATAAAAAAGAAAAATCTTAACCTTGCTGATATCAATAATGAACACGGTAACAACGCGTTTGGAATTTAAGATACACATAAATATATATATATTTTAATCATTTCACCCCAAGCAAGGCATTCCACTGCCACTATAGCGCAGGGGGTTACATAGAGCGATTGGATATAGGAAATGTCAGAAGGAGGGTGATAGAGTAAGGAGGTACATAGGAAACGTGTTTGAGAGAATGGTTGCGAGTTAGTGTGTTAAGAGGTGTCTATTGACCTTACATTTAAACTCCTGGATGTTGTAGCCGTCGGGGAAGCAAGTATGCGGAAGGGAATTCCACAGGCGGGAAGTGCGAGAAAAGAAGCTTTTGGAGTAGAAATTGCGGTTACATTTCATCGGTATCACTATAAAAGGGGGAACCTAGTTGCTAATCTAGTATCTCGTGCAAATTCATACCTAGGGAGTACCAGTGATCTAAGTTCATCGGAGCAGAAGCCGTGAAAGTATTTATAGAATGCATAAATTTTGCACGTGTTGATTTACAAGTAAAACAAAATTAATTCTTGATAATGGCTAAAACTATAGCCGAAAGCGCTCGAAAGTACAAAAGCTTTGGACAATTCTTATATAATTTGAGTTCCGAAAACAAAAAATATATACGAACATATGAAAAATTGTATTAAAAAACTTAATGATAATACCTTGTCTGTCATTTTTAATGAAACCTCTATAAAAGATAAGATTGTTACCAAAATACACAATATATATATTAGGATTAGTACAAACAAATGGGTTAACAGTCCACTGATATTTACCTTTTTGAAGAGTGTTCGATATTACGTTCAGCTATGTTTATATAAATAGTTTTTATTATGAATGTTTATAATTATGTGGAAAACGTTTACATTAATTTAAAGATGTGTTGTGGTGCAGTGAACGAGAAATCGGGGAGCCGAGTTCAAAATTTCAGTTGAATTCCATACATTCACTTCCGCGCAAATACTCTTGGGAAAGTTATTAATTCGTCTCTTCCAGCGATTGGGTTCTATAGCCTTGGCTGGCAACCAGTCTACCGCAGAAAATAATGGCAACCTCCGGCGGAATAATCTTCTGCCCAGTCAGTCATGTTTCTTTCGAGACATGATCGCCCAAAGCGTGTATCACTTATGACAGTTTAACTGACTGATTGAATATAATAGTTGAAAATAACGTTAAGGTTTCTACTGGTCAGAAAGTGGGGGATTAGTTTAATATTGTTCTGAAGTAATAAAGTGATATCCTAATAATTACTACCTAATAATATAATACAACATTTCCCCCTCCAATTAGGGGCTAAATAATAGAACAGATTGGGTTCTATAGCCTTGGCAGGCAGCCAGCCTACCGCAGAAAATAATTGCAACCTACTGCGGAATAATCAGGTATGACACATAACTATTCATGATAAAAACATAGTTTACTGCAATACAAAAGCTGTCGTGTTTCGGTACTACTCGTTAGTACCTCATCAGGTAGCGAAATATTTTTTATGTTAGGAATTGATGTGTTAGTGATTCAAACGCTTTTTAAAACATTGCTACAATGCTCTTAATAAACTTTGTTATGTATTGGATGGTTGCTTTTGTTATAGAGGGCCTCGAGTATTTGTAGGGTTTTTTCTATTATTTTCATATTAGTGTTTTCACACATATTTTCTGTATTGTGAAGGTAAACAGGAATGTTTATTTAAATGTCGTGCGAAAGAACTTGTATTCGACAAATGAGGTTTGATAATGTTATGGTAGGCTAGGTAACATAGGCACTCACTTTTTTGCCAGAGATATAATCTCCCAAAAGAAGATTTAAAGTGATATAAAATGTTGGGCTTTGTAAAACGCTAGTTGACGGAGTTGTTTCTGATTAAGCTGGTTGTGTTAAATTTAGAATATGAAAGCCTACTTCCCGAAGGGAAACAACACACGAAGAAGATATAATTAGTTTTATCTCTTTATTGGGATCAGTGAACAATATATTAGTACTCATGAGATTTTTTAGGAATTTCATCTTGTTTATAGTTAGAATTCATTTGATTACAGTATAGAAGGTTTATATATATATATATATATATATATATATACATATATATATATAACATAGCACACTTGGTATACAATCCAGGTAAATTCCGATAGAGAGAAACTCAAGACAACCCAATATTAAATTCATTTATTTCATTTAACAGCGTAATATAATTTATAAAAGATTTTAGATTATTACAAAGGGTAATACATATTTCACCGCGTCCTGATGTTATTATTGCGGCTCGTCAGACCAAAATGATACAACAGTTGGTCCTCAAAATATCCCCCCCCAAAATTTATTTTATTTTATTTTATTTTACATGGACGCTCACGTGTCCATATTAGAACAGACATTTGTAACGATTATTTACGAAAATTTCTCGCTCATATAAATTTAATGCCGGAAAACACGGAATTGTAAAAATGTTGGTTCTCTTCACCTTGATTTATATATATATATATATATATATATATAATGTGGTGGATAAAGTGTGAGTTAGTTACATAAAAATTAAAATAACACTGACATCCCTTTTAACTGATATATTTACGAAAATGACACGAAATTTTCTTGTAATACTGAAGTGTAAATTTATTTAATAAAATTACCATCGTCTTTAACCACGACATGTAGATGACTTCAGGATCACCTGCATCTTTTCTGGACGGTTTCCTTGTTTAAGTTGGTGAAGGCTGTCATAATTCTAGCTTTCAGTTTATCTTTGTTGTTACAAGGAGTATTGTTTGGATTTTCGTTAAACCGTACCCCACGCATATAATAATCAAGGTGGTTGCAATCTGGGGAAATAGATGTCAAGATGTTAGGGGTGCTGTGGTCACGGAAAATGGCTGACAATCATGACTGGATTCTCCTGATGTGTTGCAGAGTTCTGTTGCTAGATATAGGATCGGACAACAGCCACTTTCTTATCCCATGGTAGCACTACCTCCTCAAGTTACTTGATGTAAGTCTCCGTGTTTATTCTGAGGATCTGTGGGAATATGAATATGTGATGTAACGTCACCATCACAAGGGATCACTCCAAACGTCTTCATAACCCCCATTAAATTCATGCAACTTATTCCGGCTCCTTTGCACTGTCCTCAGATTAACACCAAACACTCTGAAATTCTTCTATTGGAGATTCCGGTCCGAATACCAAGCAGGACAGCATAACGTTTGTAAATTTCTGGCGGAGTTAATTACATCATGATGCTCTTTTTCTCATAGACGGTGCCCAACTAACCCTACTATACTGTGCATTCGACAAAAACAATTATGATAATGCGCATGCGTGAAATTAAAAATATAAAATGATGTCAATTTACCCATTACAAGTTGCATATATATATATATATATATATATATATATATATATATATATATATGTTAGTGTGTGTATATATATATATATATATATATATATATATATATATATATATATCAACGCACACTTCTGAGAAAAACGCTTGTTGATAACACGTACATACTCAAGCAAGAAAATAATAAGCAGAAACTAAAAATCCTCGAAGCACTCTACATTAAACAATTTAAACCTGGTTTGAATACAATCAATTTCGATATTTCCAATAACGTACTTAAATATCTGTAATCAGACCAGGGACCACAACATCACTATTTTGTCACTGTCTTCGGCCATCCGCCACGGTAGGGATGGACTTATATTTTCAATTCAATTCTCTTTATTGTTAATAGCTTAAATGTTCTATGTTTACTGTGTTTTGATATTTACTCTTTGATAATGGCTTATGTGAGCCGAAAGCTTAGACCCGATAAAAAATTCAACAAATACTGTGATTTTTTGTTGTCTTTCAACGACATCACCATCAAGTATATCAGACGGTATGAACGGATCCTACACAAAATTAATAGACAAAACTTGTCTATATTATTCAATGAAACCTGCATTAATATATATATATATATATATATATATATATATATATGAAAAAGTAAGGCAGATTCGTTATTTCATCGTGAATCGGATGTATAAGACTATTTCAGGCGAACCATCATCAGATTCCGTCTTTATTTTACAAAGGATTTTACACGAATAAAATCCTTTGTAAAATAAAGACGGAAGCTGATGATGGTTTGCCTCTGAAATAGGCCTATACTTCCGATTCACCATGAAATAACATGTCTGCCTTAATTTTTCTTATATTTACTCTATATGTATTTATATACATATATATTTAGAGCTCTCTTAGAGAGTTATCCTCCCACTGTATGTACAAGATTCTTCTTTGTATTCTTTTATACCCACACTGCATGCTGATATATGTTTATATGTGTATATGTATGAGCGTAAATATATTGGTATATATATGTAAAATGTACAATAGAAATTTTAAAAAAATAACCAAATCAATGCTTATAAATTCCAAATTTAAAACCACCAATATTATTTTAAAATTTATTTGCCTTACACAAAACTGAGAATTTTATACCAAACAAAAACACTCTATCTTCAAGGACGAAGCTTTTGTCGACTCATTTCAAGACAAATCACTCGTATGGTCTCATCTTATTGAGCAATCACTCATGCAAAACTCCCGCTTCCATGAAAAAATCCTCGTAACACTGCCATTTTATTAACATCTAATCGTAAAAGATGTTTAAAGAAAATTTAAGAAATTTTGAGAATGTGGTTTAAGCCAAGTTTTAATTTTACCCTCATTGAAATCGGACAAAACATGTTGGAGGTGTTTTAATGGAAACCCATCAGGTAATTATAACTACTCGAATCCAGAAAACTTTGTATTACTACTAATTTCACACAATGCAACTCTTTGCTCTCTTTCACTCTATAAACGAATTCTTCTTCTTCTTCTTCTTCTTCTTCTTCTTCTTCTTCTTCTTCTTCTTCTTCTTCTTCTCCTTCTTCTTCTTCTTCTATGTGTCCTGTTATTTCAGGACGTAGGCAATCATGGCTTTCCACATCTCCCTATCCCTGGTGGCTCTTAGCACGCTTTCTCCTATTACACAGCGCAACCCTCATTCCGTCATCCACCTGCTCAGGCCCTTCAAATATGTTATCCGTTGCTTTCCCCTGTCTCTTTTCCCCTCTATCTGACCTGTTAGTATCAGATTCTCCAAGACCTCCTTCCTTGTTGCATGTCTCAGGAACTTCAGCTGTCTCTTCCTGATGCTCAGTATTAATTTCCTTTTTGTTTCCATCTTTTCCAAAACCACATCATTGCTCACATGCTCGGTCTATGATATTCGCAGCATCCTTCTGTAGAACCACATTTCAGTTGCTTCAACTTTTTCCTTCATCTTTGATGATAATGTCCAGCATTCACTGACATATTGAAGAACTGAAATCACATTGCAATCCAGCACTCTCTTCTTTGATTCTAGTGAAATTTTCCTGTTTCTTAATACTCTTCTCAGCTCCTGGAATGCATCCTTGTGCTTTTGGATCTCAGGAATACAATTGTATAGAAACTGCTGTGACCACAAAGTGAGGGGTCAGTTTATATATTGATTTTAATATGGAACTGATTCCCCACTTTATATCCAGCATCCTTCTGTAGAACCGCATTTCCGCTGCTTCAAGTTTTTTCCTCATCTTCGATGATATTGTCCAGCATTCACTGCCATATTGAAGAACTGAAATCACAATTCTCCTCTTTGTTTCCAGCGAAATTGTCCTGTTTCTTAATAATTTACTCATCTTCTGGACTGCTTCCTTCACAATGCCAATTCGCATTCAGATCTGTGTAGTCCTATTGAGATTAATTATTAGTAGTCGCATTCTAAACAATATAAGATATGCAGATGACACAGTTTTATATGAAGATGCGCAAGCTAAACTACAGACGCTCCTAAAGAAGATAGTAAAGGAAAGCGAGATGAAAGTACTATCAATTGAAAGAAGATAGAATCTAAGATTGTCATAAAAGAGGCAGCTTATGACGAGAACTACTAACAGGAGGCATCACCATGAAACACTTACAAAAACATGAATATCTAGGAAGTGTTTCAACATAAGACGGAAAATTCGACACCCAAATTTGAAGGCGCGTTAGAATATCGAAAAACGATTTCCAAAAGTTAAGCAAAGTATTAAAAAACAGAAAAATTTATGAAGAAAGGAATTAAGGAACCAAAAATGTGTTTTTAGAGAAGGGCGCGGAAAATACCGTGTATTAAAAATGTGAGAAGTAACGAGGTTTGAGATAAAATGCAAACAAAACGTATAAATTTTAATTTCCCGATTTGTCATTCGAAGTTACTATCACTCGACCACAATTGTCCAGCGATTCTCAAGTTAGGACAGAGTGTTGTTTATGACAAAATTGTGGAAGTTATTGGTCAGCAATTTCTGAGTAGCGTAGAATATTGTTCATCAGTCGAGAGACCCAATTTCTTACCAGCACTAAGCTGACGAACTTTCATAATATACTTGATGACTTTAAAGTTCTACTGTATGAATACGACTATTCTTACAAGCATTTTCAGCGTTATGGGTTAAACAATAGCACAAATTAGGTTTTAGAGCTATGGCTGGCAACCTGTCTACCGCAGAAAGCAATGGCAAACTACTGCGTGATTATCTTCTACCCAATCAGTCATGTCTCTTTCGAGACATGATCACCCAAGCGTGTATCACGTATGGCAGTTAAGTGACTGACTGAATACAATATTTGCAAACATGGTTAAAGCTTCTACTGGGCATGAAGTGGGGGATCAGTTTTATATAATTCTTCTTCTTCTGTGTGCCCTGTCCCTTCAGGACGTAGGCGATCATGGCTCTCCACGATTCCTTTTCCTTGTGGCCCTTAGCATGTTTGTTCCTGTTACTCCTGGCAAACCCTGCAAATATGTTATCCGCTGCTTTCCTCTGTCTCTCTTTCCCTCAACCTGGCCAGTCAGTATCAGGTTATCCAAGCTCTCCTTCTTTATTGCGTGTCCCAGGAACTTCAGTTGTCTCTTCCTGATGCTCAGTATTAATTTCCTTTTTGTTGCCATTCTTTCCAACACCTCATAGTTGCTTGCATGTTCAGTCCACGATATCCGCAGCATCCTTCTGTAGAACCACATTTCCGCTGCTTCCAGTTTTGTCCTCATTTTCGATGATATTGTCCAGCACTCACTGCCGCATTGAAGAACTGACATCACATCGCAATCCAGCATTGTTTTCTTTGTTTCTAGTGAAATTTTCCTGTGTGTTAGTACTTTACTCAGCTTCTGGAACCCGTCCTTTGACATGCCAATTCGCCTTCTGATCTCTGTGTCGCGCTTTCCATCTTCTGTTAGAACACTTCCTAGATATTTAAATTTTTGCACCTGCTTTATTCTGGTATCCCCCACCTGTATTTGGAATTTTGGGTTGCACCTTTTGCTGATGACCATGCATTCAGTTTTCTTAAATTTTATTTGTAGTCCTTTTTTATCACTCTCCACCGCTACCTTCTGTAGGGGGTTCTGCAGTTTCCTTTCCGTGTCTGCAATCAGCACTGTATCATCTGCATACCTTAAGTTGTTCAAGTTGTGGCCTCCAATACCAAATTCTGGCGTGTCGTCTAGGGTCCTCAAAATATTCTCGCTGTACAGGTTGAACAAATCCGGTGAAAAGACACATCCTTGTCTTACGCCTCTTTCTTTCGAAAATGTCTAGGCTGCCGAGCATCTCCATCAATTCTTTGTGTCGTATCTTGTCGAATGCCTTCGCATAGTCAATGAAACATAGGTATAAGTCTTTCTTCATTTGTATTGCCCTTTCGGAGAGAATCCTAATCATGAATATGCCGTTTCTTGTTCCAGTGTCTTTGACGAACCCGCACTGTTCCTGTCCTATCTCTGGCCTGATTCTGCTTCTCGCTCTATTCATCAGGATTCTGACAATCATTTTTATGATGTGACTCATTAAGCTGATAGTTCTGTGTAGTTCACACTCGTTTGCACCTGGTCTCTTCGGCAGTGCTATAAATATAGACTTGCATAGGTCATCTGGTATTATTCCACTGCTATAAATTTCTTTTATTATGTCGGTAATATTTTCTATGCCATATTCTTCTAAGGCTATCAGCAGCTCTATCACTATGCCGTCTGGACCAGCTGCATTGTTTCTGTTCATTTAGGCCATTGCAGCTTCCACTTCGGATTTTAGTATTTTCGGTCCATCCATCTCCTTGTGTATTCTCGGTTGTTCTCTCCTGTCGCAAAAAAGATCATTTATATACTCTTCCCATCGCTGAAGTATTTCCTCTTTCTCCAATATGATTGTTCCATCCTTGGATTTTATGCATCCTGTTGAGGAACAGGTTTTTTGTCCTGTCAGTTCTCTTCTAAAGTAATAAACTGATCTCCCACTAATTACTACTTAATAATATAATACATCTCTTCTCCCTTTAGGTATGAGTCAAATAACAGGTCAGATTGGGTTCTATAGCCTTGGCTGGCCACCGGTCTACTGCAGAAGATAATGATAAACTACTGCGAGATAATCTTCTCCCCAGTCAGTCATGTCTCTTTAGAGACATGATCACCCAAGCGTGTATCACGTATGGTACTTAAGTGACTGACTGAATATCATATTTGGAAACATGGTTAATGCTTTTACTGGGCATAATATGGGGATCAGTTTTATATTGTTATGAAGTGGTAAACAGATCCCCCACTAATTGCTACTTAATAATATAATACATCTCTTCTCCGTCTAGCTATGAGTCAAATAAGATTGGGTGCTATAGCCTAGGCTGGCAACCAGTCTATTGCAAAAGGTTATGACAACATACTGCGGGATAATCTTCTACCATGTCAGTAATGTCTTTCGAGACATGGTCGGCCAAAGCGTGTATCACGTATGACACTTAAGTAACTGATGTTAATAAAATACAATAACCAAGTTATTAATTTGAGAAGAAATGTTTAATATGATATTCTGTACGTTATTTCAATTCACCTATGTAAAATTTATTATTGTAGTTTTTATTTATATATACAATGTATTTAATAAAAGATAAAATTCATTATTTGAAAAATAAAATTTCGGTGAATAGTTTTAAGCATGCCTGTCTTTATACTTATTATCAGGAAGAGTCTGCTGAGGTTTCTAGTTCATGTAATGAGAATGGTGAGCTTAGAGAATTTAATACTCACAGGATGGAAAGAGAGACATGGAAAAGCAGAGCGAGACATACTCGACGAACTTTAATAATAGACTTGATAACGTTAAGGTTCTACTGGATGAACACAGCAATTCTCACGAGCCTTAAAAACGTGAAGCATTTATCTCTCTTGTTGTTAGCTGATAAGTCTCCTCGGAAGGCTTCTTATCACGTCTGACTTTGAAACATCGAGGATTTAACTGATTTGAATGAAATTCTCTGTACAAAATACAAATTTTTTAAAAAATTATTATTACCATTGGAAGCAGCTATGTTAATACATTTGATTGCTTTGAGAGAAAACTTTAGAATTTTAAAATATACTAGATGTTCCCTACCATTACATTCAGTCAGTTAAGTGCCATACGTGATACACGCTTAGGCGATCATGTCTCGAAAGAGACATGACTGACTGGGCAGAAGATTATCCCGCAGTAGGTTGCTATTTCTTTCTGCGGTAGACTGGTTGCCGACCAAGGCTATAGAACCCAATCTGTCCTGTTATTTAACCCATAACTGGAGGGAAGAGACGGATTAATACCTTCCCCAAGGGTATTTGCGCGTAAGTGAAAGCAATGAATTCAGCTGGAATTCGAACTAGGCTCCCCGATTTCTCGTTTCGAGCGGATATCCACTGCGCCACAACGCACAAACGTGAAGTATTTATCTCTCTTGTTGTTAGCTGATAAGTCTCCTCGGAAGGCTTCTTATCACGTCTGACTTTGAAACATCGAGAATTTAACTGATTTGAAGGAAATTCTCTGTAAAAAATTCATCTTTTTTTTATTATTATTATTACCATTGGAAGCAGCCATGTTAATACATTTGATTGCTTTGAGAGAAAACTTTAGAATTTTAAAATATATTAGATGTTCCCTACCATTACATTACGTATTCTTTCCATGTATTTTCAAATATCTATCTATCTATCTATCTATCTATCTATCTATCTATCGATCGATCTATCTATCTATCTATCTATCTATCTATCTATCTATCTATCGATCGATCTATCTATCTATCTATCTATCTATCTGATTTGGTTAATATCTCTGTAAGTCTGTTTCTATCAATATCTTATTCATTAGGATGTACTTGTGGTACAGTGGATATCGCCTCATAACGAGAAATAGGCGAGCCGAGTTCGAATTCCAGTTGAATTCATTGAATTCACTTGCGCACAAATACCCTTGGGAAAGCTATTAGTCCGCATCTTCCTTCCAGTTATGGGTTAAATAATAGAACAGATTGGATTCTATAGCCTTGGTCGGCAACCAGTCTACCTGAGAAAGCAATGGCAACCTCCTCAGGGATAATCTTCTGCCTAGTCAATCATATCTCTTTTGAGACATAATAGCCCAAACGTGTATCACGTATGGCATTTAACTGACTATCTATCTATGTATCTATCTGAGCTGGTCAATATAAATCTGTTTATATCAATATCTTTCTATCTATTTCTGTTCATATCTATCTATCTATCTATCTATCTAACGATTTGCAATACTAATTTCGTAACAATTTCAAAATTATAATTTTTGCTTTCTGACATTAAATTCCGCTATACAATCTTATTTCTCGAAAATATCTCTGTAGCTTTCGGTGCTCTAATTTCTTGAAAACCTTTTCCCATGCACTAAATATTATCACAATACCATAACAAGTCACGAGGCAATCGAAAACGAACTTCAATTTCACCAGATGAGCCGCTTCAGTTGCACAACTGATCTTGTGTTTTGACAACGAATTCAATTCTCACATACAGACACAAAAAATGTGAATAGTAAGGTTGTTCAGTGTACAAGAGTGGAATGTGTTCGCGCTGCCTCAAGCCGGAATCATGAGTCGGTCTATTAGCGCGGGTGGAGGATGCCCTGGGGTGGGGCTCTCCTTAATGAGACTTGCTCAGTCTTGCGGGTGCGGAGAAGAAAGATGAAAAGTTATTTGGTCAAAACATTTCTTTTTTGAAATATCATATCCTTTATTGGAAATGTGTAGGAAACCGTCGATAGTATTTACAATTTTGAACTTAGTCTGGTACATGGTTGAATAGATATATAGGTATATACAAAAAGACATAGCTAGATAGATAGATAGATAGATAGATAGATAGATAGATAGATAGATAGGAATAAACTAACATAGATAATGTAAAGGCGGAGATAGATAGATAGATAGATAGATAGATAGATAGATAGATAGATAGATAGATAGATAGATGCTCACGGTTGCCCCCTATATATAAATTTACTCGAGCAAACAAGATTAGCAACTAGGTCCAACCCTTTTACTGTGAAACTAATAAATTGTAAAGGCAAATTCTACTACATCAGCTTCTTTTCTCGCACTTCCCGCCTGTAGAAGTCCCTTCCGTTTTCTTGCTTCACCGACAGCCATAATCTCCAAGAATTTAAATGTAAAGTCAATAGTCATCTCCTATCTCACTAACCTGCATCCTGTCTCTCATGCACCTTTCTCCGTCCATTCCACTCTCGTCAGTATTCTCATCCTTCTCTTACCCACTTTCTGACATTCCCTATAACCCGTCACTCTTTCTCATAAAGGGCAACTTGAGGTGGTGTAATGGTTAGCAAGCTTGCCTCGCTAAAATCATTACAAATGAATAGTGAGTTTGATCCTCACTGGGTGCCCCATAAAACACCTTCCTCCAGGTTTTGGGGTTGGGCGCAGGGTAAATAACCTTGCCCCCCACCAAAAAAAAAAAAAAAACAGCTTGTAACGGAAACAGCAAATGCTGCCCTAAAAACACCATTAGGTGTAACGGGTGATGGTTTTTTTTTTTCACATAACTTTCCTTCGGTGCAAAACAGTGGCAGTAAAATGCCTTGCTTGGGGCGATATAATTTTAAAAAAAAGATAGATAGATAGATAGATAGATAGATAGATAGATAGATAGATAGATAGATAGATAGTCAAAAGTTTAGAATTTATATTTTGTTTAACAGTCAATTTTACCATCATTTGTCAACTCAATTTTAAATTCCCATCCTGTCCTTAAAACTTTTCAAAATGCATATCATCTTTTGTTCATATGAGCATTGACTTTTTGCGTTTTATCAATATTCCCTCGTTCCTAAGGGAAATTCAAAATACAGAAATGTACAAATATAAGGCATGAAAAAAAGATGAAATGGTAAAAGACTGTATCAGATAGATAGATAGATAGATAGATAGATAGATAGATAGATAGATAGATAGATATGAACAGATTGAGATAGATAGATAGATAGATAGATAGATAGATAGATAGATAGATAGATAGATAGATAGATATTGATCAGGCTGAGATAGATAGATAGATAGATAGATAGATAGATAGATAGATAGATAGATAGATATGATCAGGCTGAGATAGATAGATAGATAGATAGATAGATAGATAGATAGATAGATAGATAGATAGATAGATAGTAGATAGATAGATAGATTAGATAGATAGGATTATGATAGGCTAGATAGATAGATAGATAGATAGATAGATAGATAGATAGATAGATAGATAGATAGATAAGCTCGAGCTGTTGCACATGATATCTCCAAAGCATTTGACAGAGTCTGGCATGTTGACCTTCTGCGCGCGATGCAGGACTATAGTTTAACTGTACGCTTTTTTTTATCTGATCTTGTCGTTAATTTCAATTCCCGTAATGACGGTAGTAATGAACGGCATACTTCCAGATATTATCATACGAACGCCGGTGTCCCTCAAGGCTCCGTTTTAGGTCCTATGCTTTTTTATGATTTTTATCAACGATCTTCATGATGTAATCAAATCCCGAGTAGGCATCTACGCTGACGACACCACAATGTACGCCTGCCTCGATGAGAAATATGACGAAACTGACAAAGCCCACATCGCTGCTGATCTTAAAAAGATCCTGCAATCTGTGGTGAACTGGTGTAAGAAAGGACGCGTAAATTATGAAGCTTCCAAAACGAAGCTGCTATCCTTTAACCACCAAAGACAGTCTCTACTACCCCACATCAGCATGGATCAGGCTAGTCTCCCCGAATGCAATACACTGCGCTTCCTCGCCTTAACTTTTTCAGCCGACTTCAAGTGGGATTGAATCAATAGTTCAATCTGCTGCTAGGAAGGTCGGTTGACTGTTTAGGGCCAGGAAGTTTTTGTCGTCTGAATCTATCTTACCCATATATAAATCTACCATTCGCCCGTGCATTGAATACTTCTGTCACATCTGGTCCGATACTCCTGCTATTCATCTCGGTGTCTTTGGCAAAATCCACAGGAGAATCTGTAATGTAATCGACACCGAGCTGGTAGCTCAACTCCAGTCACATTCTCAACGACGTAATGTGGCTCTCTGTGTCACTTCTACAAATACTTTCACTGCATCTGCACCGTTTACTTTACCTCCCTGCTGCCACTCTACAGGAATTTACTCTAACTGCTAAACTAGCAACTAGATCCCGTCCCTTTACAGTGAAATTAATCAAATGGAACTGCAACTTCTACTCCATCAACGTATTTCCACACACTTCTCAACTGTGGGACTCCTTCCGTATGTTTGCTTCCTTGTCAGCTAGAATCTACAAGATTTTGAATGCAATGTCAATTGACATCTCTTATCTCATTCAATCGCCTTCTTTCCCTGACGACCCTTGCATCATGTTCTTCCCCCTTTTCACCCTATTCTCACGCAGGTCTATTCACACCAGTATACTCATTCTTCTCTTACCCATTCTCTGAGACACCTTGTTACGTGTTTATCATTCTCGTCGCTCTCTTCTTGTGTAACCCTCAGTGCACCAGTAGCAGTATTACCTTGCTTGAAATGAAATAATTATAAAAAAAGAGATATAGATAGATAGATAGATAGATAGATAACAACTGACAGAGATAGATAGATAGATAAATAGAAACTTATTTCTAAATGGAACTTTGTCTGTGTGTGTGTGTGTGTGTGTGTGTGTGTGTGTGTGTGTGTGTGTGTGTGTGTGTGTGTGTGTTTGCGTGTTTGCGTGTTTGTGTCCGTTACCTATAGACACAGTTGTACTATAAGCGTCTGCGTGTGTTCTTCGCTAGGTTTTGTGTTTAGGTACGCCCGATAAATATCAAAAATCGATAATAAGAAAAAAATGGGTTATAGAAGGAGTGGTACGATTTTAATCAAATTTGATGCACTCATAGACAAAGACATAAGAAACGATATTCAGAAGTTTCAAGGTTGCAGTTCTTACAATATTACAGAAAATCGATAATATATTTATATATAAAATGCAAGATGTTTGTGTGTGTGTCTGTTTATCTGTCTGTATGCCCTTTATACAAATCCACAATTTTAATCCTATTCTCACCAAACTTCACACAAATATTCTTTAGGCTGAGTCTGAGCTCCAGGACCATGGATTAGTTTTAAAGCTTTCATTACAACGCCGGGCTATACAGCTAGTAGATAGATAGATAGATAGATAGATAGATAGATAGATAGATAGATAGATATGAACAGAGTAAGATACATATGAATGGACTCTCATCAAGCATTGTAAGTTTATTACGCCAAAATATTGTGCGTTGACTGACATTTTCTACATCGTATTTCTTCGTCAGATCGCCAGTTGTTTGAGAACCAAGGCAGGAAAGGACGGATGAAAACATTTGGGCTGTTGTTTTATCAATAATAATCGAACTGTTTGCTATTAATATTAAATAGCAAAGGAATTGAAAGAAATTTTCACTGAATCTTCATAAAAATTCTACTAACGAAAATCAAATAGACATATCATATATTGAGAATAAATTTAATCTATATGTATGAAGAGTCTATCTATTTCAATCTGTTCATCTATTTGCATTCATCTTTTTGCTTGTCTATAAATCTTTCTTGATATCTTAGTTTTCTATCTATCTATCTATCTATCTATCTATCTATCTATCTATCTATCTATCTATCTATCTCAGTTTATTTCTATGTATCTATCTATGTATCTATGGCAGTTTGTTGATGTCTGTTTCAAATTGTTTATAACTTACAGGAAAAATGGTTATAATGTAACTCTCTACTGCTATCACTATGTATCCGTATCCTAATATTGTAAAATGCAGTTCTTAGTTCCTTTCACAATCTATCTATCTATCTATCTATCTATCTATCTATCTATCTATCTATCTATCTATCTATCTAATTCTTTTAAAATTCATCATATCTATCTATCTATCTATCTATCTATCTATCTATCTATCTATCTATCTATCTATCTATCTATCTAATTCATTTTAAAAGGCGTCTATCTATCTATCTATCTATCTATCTATCTATCTATCTAATTCATTTTAAAATTTTAAAAGGCGTCTATCTATCTATCTATCTATCTATCTATCTATCTATCTATCTATCTATCTATCTATCTAATTCATTTTAAAAGGCGTCTGTCTATCTATCTATCTATCTATCTATCTATCTATCTATCTATCTAATTCTATTTTCTAAAGGCGTCTAT
The DNA here is from genome assembly GCA_037127315.1 of Ascarosepion bandense. NCBI lineage: Eukaryota > Metazoa > Mollusca > Cephalopoda > Sepiida > Sepiidae > Ascarosepion > Ascarosepion bandense. The sequence continues at coordinate 3,567,906 of JBBBDQ010000585.1, read as the reverse complement.
CTATCTATCTATCTATCTATCTATCTATCTATCTATCTATCTATCTATCGAAGACTTTTCAATTTCTGCCTTCGGTTATTCATCCGGTGATGACTAAATTTCATTCGGAAAATGCACCATCTTCTGGGAAATGAGGCTTTGCAAAAAAGCATGGATTTCGTATATCTAAATGTCACGCCTAACAAAGTCAATTTGATATATATATATATATATATATATATATATATATATATATATATATATATATATATTTCCCTTGCTAACTGGACACATGGCTTGGAGGTGATTCCCCCCTCCATCACACTACTGTCTGTTACTGCTTGCTTAAGGTAACTTAATCTCTCCAGAACTCTCCAGAACTGTATAGAAGAAACAGAATGAAGATAATTTTCTTAACTTTTTTCTGTCAGCAAGCCTGCAACTTGGTGAGTTTAGCCAGTGTGATCTTATTTTTTATTATTTTTTGAATTATTTATTTACTTATTTTTACTTGTATTTTTTATTTTATTTTATTCTTTTTCGGTTCTTATCTTTTCTGCCTAATTTTTGTGTAAATTGTTCTTAATTATGAAATTTAGGTTTGGTATATTAGGGTTTTGGTTACATGTAGGAATTCTAAGACCGGCCATGTTTTTTTTTTGTTTTTTTTTTTTATTGTTCTCTGTCATTCCCTTGCTAACTGGACACATGGCTTGGAGGTGATTCCCCCCTCCATCACACTACTGTCTGTTACTGCTTGCTTAAGGTAACTTAATCTCTCCAGAACTCTCCAGAACTGTATAGAAGAAACAGAATGAAGATAATTTTTGAAATTTTCTTAACTTTTTTCTGTCAGCAAGCCTGCAACTTGGTGAGTTTAGCCAGTGTGATCTTATTTTTTATTATTTTTTGAATTATTTATTTACTTATTTTTACTTGTATTTTTTATTTTATTTTATTCTTTTTCGGTTCTTATCTTTTCTGCCTAATTTTTGTGTAAATTGTTCTTAATTATGAAATTTAGGTTTGACTTATACTAAGTTAAAACTTCATTAACTTCAGTCACATATTTATTTTTTTTAATTGGAGTAGATAGTACCTTCTATCGCCAGGTCTCACACTCCACCCCCTTCTTTTGGACAGGAGTAGAGTTGATCGCCTTGTTTCTAGTTTAGGAAGGGGTTCCCGAGTAGATAGATTAAACTAATTGGAGTAGATAGATTAAACTATCGCCCGGTTCACACTCCACCCACATCTATTGAACAGGTGAAGAGGCTCATCCCTTGTTTCCTGTTTAGGATGCGGTTTCCGGTTTTCTCTTTTCCAATCTTTTCACTCTTTTCCTTTATTATTTTATTTTTTTTTTTCAATTGGAGTAGATAGACTAAACTATCGCCCGGTTCACACTCCACCCACATCTATTGAACAGGTGAAGAGGCTCATCCCTTGTTTCCTGTTTAGGATGCGGTTTCCGGTTTTCTCTTTTCCAATCTTTTCACTCTTTTCCTTTATTATTTTATTTTTTTTTTCAATTGGAGTAGATAGACTAAACTATCGCCCGGTTCACACTCCACCCACATCTATTGAACAGGTGAAGAGGCTCATCCCTTGTTTACTGTTTAGGATGCGGTTTCCGGTTTTCTCTTTTCCAATCTTTTCACTCTTTTCCTTTATTATTTTATTTTTTTTTTCAATTGGAGTAGATAGACTAAACTATCGCCCGGTTCACACTCCACCCACATCTATTGAACAGGTGAAGAGGCTCATCCCTTGTTTCCTGTTTAGGATGCGGTTTCCGGTTTTCTCTTTTCCAATCTTTTCACTCTTTTCCTTTATTATTTTTTTTTTTTTCAATTGGAGTAGATAGACTAAACTATCGCCCGGTTCACACTCCACCCACATCTATTGAACAGGTGAAGAGGCTCATCCCTTGTTTCCTGTTTAGGATGCGGTTTCCGGTTTTCTCTTTTCCAATCTTTTCACTCTTTTCCTTTATTATTTTATTTTTTTTTTCAATTGGAGTAGATAGACTAAACTATCGCCCGGTTCACACTCCACCCACATCTATTGAACAGGTGAAGAGGCTCATCCCTTGTTTCCTGTTTAGGATGCGGTTTTCGGCTTTCTCTTTTCCATTCTTTTTACCCTTACGTAGCCCCCTGCGCATCAGTGGCGTTACTGCCTTGCTCGGGGTGATATGATTAAAAAAAAAAAAAAAAAAAAAAATATAGTGTATTGAGACAGGAAATAATTTTCTAAACATATACTGTTAAATATATGAGACAATGAAATCTATTATGTTTAATCATGAGCCGTTCTAAACGTCGTATTTTGGCTTTAATTTCAGTTGAAAATAAAGACAATAATTCTCCAATATTTGGATTATTTTTTATTAATTTGCTTCTAAACTTTCGCCTCACATGAGCCATCTTCAGGGAGGTTATTTAGACGGCTCATGTGAGCCGAAAGCTTAGAAGCAAATTAATAAAAAATTATCCAAATATGTATTTATTTCCATCTACCTTTTTGCTTATCTATAAAAAAATGTATTTATAACTTAGTCTCCTTCATATATATATTTATCTATCTATCTATCCATCTATGACAGTTTGTTTATATCTATTTCACTATGTTCTTAATTATATATATATATATATATATATATATATATAATTCAAAAAGTAGAGGAACATGTAAATTAAATACAGAGTAGAGCATAATATTGTAATTTTTTCTAAAAGCATAATATCACTGCACAAAAAATTTCTTGTTTCAGAACAATTCTGTTCTTCTTCAGGTGATATGTTAAAATAAATGTTGAAATAGATTCGTTTTAAAAATATGAAATGAGTTCATGGATATTGAGAAAAGTAGGGAGTGGTAGTTGGAGAAAATACTTTATCTGAAGATTGCATTCAAGCATGAAACAGACTGTCGCCACTTAGTGTAAAACTCAGTGTATATATATATATATATATATATATATATATATATTAGTCATTCACATACAAGCCTTTTTCGCTGTAATATAGCTCATCAGTGTGGCTAGACGCATCCACTTGCTTCTGGCCGGGATCAAAACTCGACCGATTTGGTGTCAGTCGGAATCGCTACTCCCTAAGTCATCGCCGCATGGAATCAGAGAAGGGAAATTTTAACGTGTTGTATCAAAGCAGTGTATACACACGCCAGTCACCGAGAGAACTCGATTCATTTCTGAATAGTCACGCATATGGCAGAAGTGGAAACTGTTTTCAAAACTTTCTTCTCCAGAGAGCTCAATCATAATGAGAGCATAATATATTAGTCATCCACATACAAGCCTGTTTCGCTGTATCACAGCTCATCAGTGTGGCTAGATATATGAATCAATGGGGTAAGAAATGGCTCGTGAATTTTAATGTTTCCAAACCGAAGCTGCTATCTATTAACCATCACAGACAATCGCTTCTACTCCCCATTAGCCTGAATCAGGCTAGTCTCCTTGAAAGCAAAACACTGCGTCTCCTCGGCTTAACTCTCACAACAGACCTCAAGTGGAATGACGATATAGAATCCATAGCTAAATTCGCTGCTAATAAAGTCGTTTCTCTGTGTAGCACGGCCTATATCAATCCTGCACACACATAAATCTACCATCCGCCCGTGTATTGAATGCTGCTGCCATATATGGTCAGGTGCTTCTGTTATCCACCTAGGCGTCCTTGACAAAATCCAGCGGAGAATCTGTAATGTAATAGATTCCGACTTTGGCAGCTGAGATAAAGTCACTTTCTCACCAGCGCAATGTAGCTTCCTTGTGTCTCTTCCGCAAATACTTTCACGGCTTCTGCTCCGATGAATTTAGCTCCTTGGTGCCTCCTATACATAAACTTGCTCGAGCCACAATATTAGCAACTAGGTCCTACCCTTTTACTGTGAAACCAATAAATTGTAAACGCAAATTCTACTCCGACAGCTACAATCTCCAAGAATGTAAATGCAAAGTCAATAGTCATCTCCTATCTCACTAACTTGCATCCTCTCTCTCGTGCTCTCTTCTCCCTCCACTCCACTCTCATCAGTTTTCTTATCCTTCTCCTTCCTGACATCCTCAATAACCTGTCACTCTTTCTCATAACTTTTCTCCTATGTAACCCCTTGCAAAACAGTGGCAGTAAAATGCCTTGCTTGGGCGATATGATTATAAAAAAAAAAACAATTTCTATACTATTATAATGTGTAGGGGACTAATTCTACATTACAATCAATATATAAACTGGTCCCTAACTTTATGGTCACAGTCATCCTTCTCTTACTAACTTCCTGACACCCTATAATTTGTCACTCTTTCTCATAACTTTCCTCCTATGTAACCCCCTGCAAATCAGTGACAGTAAAACGCTTTGCTTGGGGCGATATATATATATATATATATATATATATATATATATATATATATATACTTGTGTATTTAGGCAGCAAATTCTCTGACGAAACCGAAAAGGACAAAATGCCTGACGAACGGGAAAAGTCGAGGTCATGGTAGCGTATCCGGTTGAACTTCCCAATTAAATATGTTAATCTTTCATTTTCGTTTAAGCATACATTTAGCACTTTATAATACAAATGTTTACCTGTCTATTTAAATCTGACCTATAACTCTTTAGTATATATATATAATATATATATATTACATACATATATATATATATATATATATATATATATATATAGGGGGGGGGCACGTGTTTACCTTTTCATTTATCTCTCTCCCTTTCTTGCCTTTTAACGTCCCTTTTATATTTTGTCATGCGGTTGAACCTCAAGTCGGCGCCATTTTAAATTCAACGCATACTTGTTCGTAAATCCTTGACCCGCCACTTCTTATGGCGGGAACATTACGTCTTAATAGTCTTGCCTTTGTAAACTGCGTGTTTTCTTAACCCCTCGTGTACTCGTCAGATGGGCTCGGCGTAGGAGAAGCGTACGAATTTTGTAAGAAAAATACAAATGCGTCAAAGAGAAATAGAGGCAATAAAAAATACATTAATACATTATGTCTGATCTTTTCAGTTACACACACCCGTAAAAAACAACAACAATTTTAAATGCAGCGCTTTTTATCTATCTATCTATCTATCTATCTATCTATCTATCTATCTATCTATCTATCTCAACTGATTCATATCTATCTATCTATCTATCTATCTATCTATCTATCTATCTATCTATCTATCTATCTCAACTGATTCATATCTATCTATCTATCTATCTATCTATCTCAACTGATTCATATCTATCTATCTATCTATCTATCTATCTATCTATCTATATTCATATCAACTGATTCTATCTATCTATCTATCTATCTATCTATCTATCTATCTATCTATTTCAGACTGTTCATATCTATCTATCTATCTCAGACTGTTCATATCTATCTATCTATCTATCTATCTATCTATCTATCTATCTATCTATCTATCCATCTATCTATCTATCTATCTATCTATCTATCTATTACAGAAGGAGATGGATAAATGCTTGCCTTTTTATATTTTTAATTACGCGCGTGCGCTTTGTTTGATTTTGCTATCGTCGTCTGCACAATATAGTAGGTTAAGTTGAGCATCGTCTGCAAGACGAAATTTAGTCCGCCAGAACTTTGGAAACATGCTCTACTGCTTGGCATTCGCACAGGAAATGTCAATACGAACACAACAGATTGTTTATGTGACAGTCTGAGTACAATACTGAGAATTCAGAAAGAGTTGGATTTGTCTAATGGTGATTAAGAAGGACAAATTAAAAGTTTTATTTAAAATACGAATTTCCACTATTTTAGAAACAATTTAATGATTAAAATAACACAGACTTATTTCATAAAAATGCAATATTATTTTTTGGCATATATTTTCTTTGAGATTTTATGCAAAAATCTATTTCTAGTTCACTCTATAAACAAATCACAATTCCAAACCCTTTAAAAGGTTGGACTTTAGCTCTAGAAAGAAATATTTATGTACGTTGTATGCTGCATCCTCAAGAGTAAGAAACCCAAAGAATTTATTCTTCGATTTTAAAAAGAAAAACAAAGAAATTTTCTTTAAAACATTTTTGTTTACCACAAAGTTTTATAAAAATTACATTGAATTGAATTAAAAAATTATTAAACCGCGAAGTAGGATTTTTATCAAAGCGTTTTTTGAAAGAAATCGTATTATTCAAATTTGATTTGCAAAATGGAATATAGAGTGCCTAAACATGTTGGCAATATCTTCAACAATACTAAATATTGTAAGGATTTCTGAAAATCTTCAGATCCTAAAGATAAACTGGAAACCAAATCTTACGTTCCTAATAGAATATTCTTTAGCTTGAATATATGATACTGCTTGAATGTGCTTTGTGGTGCAATGGATATCGATTCGGAACGACAAATCGGAGAGCCGAGTTCAAATTCCTGTTGAATTTCTCGCAATCACTTACACGCAAATACCCTTGGGAAAGGTATTAATCCATCTCATCCCTCCAGTTATGGGTTAAATAACAAGACAGATTGGGTACTATAGCCTTGGCTGGCAACCAGTCTACAGCAGAAAGCAATGGCAACCTAGTGCGGGATAATATTCTCTTTCGAGATATGTTCGCCCAAAGCTTGTATCACGTATGACACTTAACTGACTGAATCCTTGAACGAGTTCACTCACTAAGTTATCATTTTTCGCAATATTTCTCTTCGAAAAGTATGTATGCAACTATAGCACACTTTTGGATTTCCCTTATTCTATTTGAAAGCATATAGTCAGGGAAATGAAAAATTCTAAAGTCATCAATTAGTCATTTAGAGGTGTACCAAAATAGAACGATCTTCGTTTCGTTGCAAAAATAAAAATCAGTTATCAGTTGTTAATACGCACTAAATTCCTAGGAAACATCAATTGATGATGTCTGCTTTTATTTTTTTTTAACTAACAAATTACAAGGCTCAAGAGCTACTCAATATAGGATGTACTGAAAAGGACGCATAATATGAACGTAATATAATTAAGAATTTGCAACACTATTTTTGCATGTGGAAAAATGTAATCGTAAGTTTAGTACGACACAGCGAGAGAAATTATTATTAGTGGTATTATTAATTCTGCAGATATTGGTTCCAATATGAGAGGAGAGGAAAATAATCTCAATAGATAGTAAAATTGTTTATCGTCGATCGCAATATGAATGCGGTTAAAAAATTGTGAAAAAAATATATTGAAAAGTTTTAAAATCTTGGAAACTGGCTGCAAAGTGAATTTTGCAGGTGTGAGCGACAGGACAAATGGGGTCATCATATTGTCAGCCATTATGTGATAAAGCAAGAAGCTTTTGTAGCTGGTGAAACCGAAAAAATAAAATTTAGCCAAAAACTGTTTCCGTTACTGTCACAAACTTTTAATGGATTCAAGTAAGGTTAAACCTTCAAAATCATTGAAATCTGAGAACAAATTTTAAAGTCAGAAAAATAAATGATGTAATCAAAAGGGAAGAAGCCGAAAAGAAATCATGCCATTAAGAAATATTGTTACTTCAAACTAAGGGAATGATATAGCTCCACCTCAAAGTGTAGAGACTGAAGTAATTTAATGAGCTAAAGACTTGATTTGCATGGACACCCCGTATCCGTCATGACTCCCCAAATAGAATTTGGGACAGGCATAAAAACTAGAGCCTAGAGGGCTAAATTCAGTTGAGTTGCTGCGCTGGCCTAAAGCAGATAGGGCGAATTTACCACCGCCGTCATATTTCCCTCCCCACACAAAGACCACTCATCGGCAGTTTCCGTAAAGCCGCGGTGGAATCCTTGAATAAGACATTTGAATCGTCACAATTAAAATCTCCGATTGGTTTAACAGGAGATAGTGTGCTAAGGGATAGGGTGATGTGGAAAGCCATGATGGCCTACGTCTTGAAAGGACAAAGCACATAGAACAAGAAGAAAACAAGAATGTACAGGATCTTAATGGATGGATTTCATTTGCTCCATAACCGAGTAGACATATAATTTTCGAGACATAATAACGACGGTGCTCGTTAACCGAACTTGCTCTGTACTTGAAGAGATTTTCAGGGATTAAGTACCTGGACACGTCTATGGCAAGAGAACAAGAAAACGGCAATTTTTTGAAGAAATCAAAACTGTGATTTTGGAATGTGTTCTGCATTACATTTAAATAAAAATTCCAGCCTTAAATACTGATTAGGGCGAGCATTTTTGACAAACGGCTTCAATATGCAAAGTTTACTTTAACCGTGAGATCTCCGCTCCAATGAGCTATCCACTTTTTTTCTCCTTTACTTTGTTCGTATTTGTCTTATTTCCATAAGGTCGTTTGGTGCAACTGAAACATAGTAACACGATTTATTAGAAGGTTATGTGGGTGTTGCAAATTGTACAGCTAGAACAAAAAAGAATTTTTACAGGCTCAGCAAGAAACGTCTATTCAGGTTTTGATGCTATCATTTCAGTCCTGCCGACACTTGTTCATTGTTTATCGCAAAGCCGTATCTAGTATTTATTGACGTTAGTAGCATCATTTGCAGAAAAATCTCCAAGTTGTTACATTTTTTTTGCTCCTGAGCGATACAATTAGTTACTCTTTCTTCTGCTACCTGCCAAGGTTTTCCCCAATTTCCTCTCCTCTCTAGCTGTATGCTGATTCGTTTCGCTATCCCTCCCAGTCCCTGTAATGCTAGCCATTTACACGAATTTTTCAAGCCCCTCCACGACATCCTATTTTTTATAGCTCTTAGAAAGTTTCGTTTCCTTTCTCTCCTTCCCAGTCCCTGTTCTGATACCTATTTACCCAAACTTGTTACACAAGACGATCATGGCGCTCCACAACATCTTCTCCTTTGTAGCTGTAAACCAATTTACCCAAACTTGTTTGGTAAGTTGATAATGGCTCTCCACACCTTCCTATGCTTTGTAGCTCTAAGTAAGATTTGTTTCTTAACTATCCGTCCCAATCAGTGTTCTGCTATCAATTCACCCAAGCCTGTTAGGTAGGTTGATTATGACTCTTCACTACTTCTTTTGTAGCTGTAGCAATGTTTCTCTCCTTACTATTTTTGTATTCCCTGTTCTGCAACGTATTTACCCAAACTTGTTATCTAAGTTGATCATGGCTCTCCACAACGTTTTATTTTTTGTGGCTCTTAGCAAGATTTGTTACCTCTCTATCCTTCCCACTCCCTGTTCTGTTATCAATTTAACTAAGCCTGTTAGGTAAGTTGATTATGACTCTCCACTACTCCCTTTTTAGCTGTAGAAAAGTTTGTCTCCTTACTATCCATCCAAGTTTCTGTCCTATCCTTTATACAAACTTGTAAAGTATGTTGTTCAAGTTTCTCCACAATTTCCTATCCCTTGTATCTATTGGCAAGAGTTTTCACCTTGCTATCCTTCCCAGTCCTTGTCAAGCTACCCATTTACCCAAACTTATGTTTATCATGGCTCTCCACAACTTCCTATCCTTTGTAGCTTTTAACAATGCTTGCATCCTTGCTATCCTTCCCAGTTCCCGTTCTTCTATCCATTTACCCAAGCTTGTTACGTAGGATGATTATGGCTCTTCACAATTTCCTAACTTAGAAATATTTGTTTCCTTAATATTCTACATAGTACCGATACTTCTATCAATGCATCCAGATTTATTAGTTACCTTGGCCATGGCTCTTCACAACTTCCTATCTTAGAAATATTTGTTTCCTTAATATTCTACATAGTACCTGTTATTCTATCAGTGTATCCAGGCTTATTAGGTACATTGATCACGGCTGTTCACAACTTTCTTTCTTGGTAGGATTTGTTTCCTTACTATTCTACATAGTCTCTGTTCTACTATCAATATATCAGTCTTATTCGTACCTTGATCATGGCTTTTTACAACTTCCTATTTTAGAAGGTTTTGTTTCCTTACTATTCTACATAGTCCATGTTCTTCTATCAATGTATCCATGCTTATTAGGTACCTTGATCATGGCTTTTTACAACTTCCTATTTTAGAAGGTTTTGTTTCCTTACTATTCTCCATAGTCCCTCTTCTTCTATCAATATATCCAGGCTTATTAGGTATATTGATCATGGCTCTTCACAACTTTCTTTCTGAGTAGGATTTGTTTCCTTAATATTCTACATAGTACCTGTTATTCTATCAATGTATCCAGGCTTATTAGGTATATTGATCATGGCTCTTCACAATTTTCTTTCTGAGTAGGATTTGTTTCCTTAATATTCTACAAAGTATCTGTTATTCTATCAATGTATCCAGGCTTATTAGGTATATTGATCATGGCTCTTCACAACTTTCTTTCTTAGTATGATTTATTTCCTTACTATTCTACATAGTCCCTGTTCTACTATCAATATATCCTGTCTTATTCGTACCTTGATCATGGCTCTTTACAACTTCCTATTTTAGAAAGTTTTGTTTCCTTACTATTCTACATAGTCCATGTTCTACTATCAATGTATCCAGGTTTATTAGGTACCTTGATCATGGCTCTTTACAACTTCCATTTTAGAAAGATTTGTTTCCTTACTATTCTACATAGTCCCTCTTCTTCTGTCAACATATCCAGGCTTATTAGTTACCTTGATCATGGCTCTTCACTACTTACTATCGAAGAAAGATTTGCTTCTTACTATTCTACATAGTCCTTGTTCTTCTCTCAATGTCTCCAGGCTTATTAGGTACCTTGATCATGGCTCTTCACAACTTCCTATATTAGAAAGATTTGTTTCCTTGTTATTATACATAGTCCCTCTTCTTGTTTCAATTTATCCAGGCTTATTAGGTACCTTGATCATGTCTCTTCACTACTTCCTATTTTAGAAAGATTTGTTTCCTTACTATTCTACATAGTCCCTGTTCTGCAATCCTCCAGAAACCCACGCCCAAAAAGTATACCATTCTTTTCTCTCTAATCGTTCTACTGAAGTTGATGCAGTCCTTGATTCCATATCTGTGTCTTTCATAACTGTAGGAGCTAAGTTTGACAAAAATGTTGGCTACTGCTATTTGCTTCGGAAATCATTCTGAAGGAGAAAATACTGTAATCCTCCAGAAACCCACACCCAAAAAGAATACCACCCACCTTTTCTCTTTCATCGTTCCACTGAAGTTGATGCAGTCCTTGATTCCTTATCTGTGTCTTTCATATTTGTAGGAGGTAATAGATTTGGCTATATTTCTGAGAAGAGATAGAATTTACAGTTTCTAAGTTAATTGTTAACTAGAATTGAATTCACAACTCTTTTGGTCAAGTCACAAGAACTAACCAACGTCTTTATCCACTGGGCAATGTGTCCTTATAGACTTGAGTCTTAGAGCTGTGAGTTAAATACCAGGCTACAGCAGCTGTGAACAAGTAACTTGCAGGGTTAGATGAAGATAATTCATAACTTTCAAATGGCAACAAAGATGAGTCTGAATGATGTAAATATTGTAGGAGTCAAGTTTGAATAATATATTGGCAACTGCTAACTATTTTTTCAGCGGTTTTTAATTGAAAGCGATCTTTTATCAAGAATTACCTGATTATTGATGTACAATGCTAACGAACCTAGTCCACCTTACTATTTCACGAGAAGAGGAAGAGATATATTCAAGGCTTTTCAAAGGGTATCAGCATGAAAGTAAATGCAATAGACTAGGACATATCTCGAATTTTGATGAAGAGTCTGTGCAATCTTTCCTTTAATTTTTTTCCCTAGTCTGTCAGTCAGTCTCTTTCTTTCTTTCTTTCTTTCTTTCTTTCTTTCTGTTGGCAGGCTGTATTTTAGTTACCTTGGTGTATAGTTCACACTGGCTATTTAATTAACCTTCCCATGCCCAACATTCTCTGGTCAAAAAGTTAAAAAATTATTTTTTTTCAACTCACTGGCAGTAACAATGTAGGTTTTGGGATGGAATTAACTGTCTTGAATATTGCAAAAAAGTAAGCCATTTTTTTGCCTAATTTTTACATAATTTTAAACTTTTCATGCCTAATTGAAGGAGAAGTTTTGTTTTTTAGCAGAAATTTCTTGACTGGTGGATTCTTTGTCTTTATTTAATTTTTTTCCCTAGTCTGTCAGTCAGTCTCTTTCTTTCTTCCTTTCTTTCTTTTTTTCTGTTGGCAGGCTGTATTTTAGTTACCTTGGTGTATAGGTCACACTGGCTATCGGGGTGATATGATTAAAAAAGAAATTTGCGTTTATTGGAGCCTCTGGCACAAAATTTCTGATATCATATCAACTATTAATGGTCGGTGAATAAACTGGTTGAAATATGAAATAATACAGAACATTAACAAGATATCTCTTCAAAGAGTTTGATTTCTGACACAACCTCTACGCCCTCACACTGGGAAATAAAAGTTGTGAGCACGACAAGAGAGCAATTGAATGACAGCGCTTTGTAGACCACTTGGCCAAATTTTCACGCATCAATGATCATTTGATCTCCTCCGCTTAGCATTCGTATCCGTGCCGTTTCATTTTTCCGCCAGGGTTTCGGGGCTGTCCCGGAGTCATTCTGATGTCAGGCAGATTTTCTTTGCTTGCCGGAGGGGTTCAAATCAGGCATGGTTCAATTTAACCCGACAGACATTCAAATTAACCTCCCTTCTTTCCTTCATAGACATAATCTTTTTTTTTTCTTTCTTTTCTCTCTCGACTACTGTCTCCGTACGCCTCCTCCTTAGTTCACCCTTTCCCGCCTCATTTCCACCCGACATGGCACCCCCTTTTAACATTTTCTTTCTCTTTCCTCTTTAACTAAACTTTCTCTGGAAAACATGCGCAATGAAGTAGATTTTAATGTTGGAATAATTTAATAATGCAATCGTATTTCCTGCATTTGTTACTATAACAAACAGTAAGGTAACCAGCTGTTACCCGGGTGAAGATAATTTACATATTACTTTTATGCTGTTATTTAAGAAACTTACAATCGTGTTTCTACACAAGTTTTTCTTTCTTCTGATTGGTTTATTGATTTGTTGTTTTTTTTTTTTTTTACGGTTCGTCAACTATTTTGAGGTTAGACTAATTGGAGTAGATAGACTAATTGGAGCAGATAAACTAAACTATCACCCGGTTCACACTCCACCCACGTCTTTTGAACAGATGAAGAGGCTCATCTCTTGTTCCCTGTCTAGGATGTGGTTTCCGGCTTTCTCTTTTCCAATCTTTTTACTCTTAAGTAGCCCCTGCGCATCAGTGGCGTTACCGCCTTGCTTGAGGTGATATGATTAAAAAGAAATTCGAAGACCCAAAATATTTATGGATTGTAAGAATTTTTTCGAGGGGATAATTATTTAAAGGATGAACGTTGTTCAGTGGATTTCGGTTCGGAACGAGAAATCAGAGTGCCGAGTTCGAATTCCAGTTGAATTCGTTGCATCTGCGAAAGTACGCTCAAATACCCTTAGGAAAGTTATTAATTTGTCTGTTCTTATTTTAATTATGCGTTAAATAGCAGGGGATATTGGGTTCTACAGCCTTGGTTGGCAACCAGTCTACCACAAAAAGTAATGGTAACCTACTGCATTCATTAGAGAAAAGCATGCATTTAACTATGAACAATGTAGAAAAACAAAGAGTTTTCTCCCATGGACTGTAATTTGAGAGAAGGTCAATTAAGGAATAAATGTTATTTGAAAAGGTTGATTCTAATAAAGTCTTGTTCAGAAAGATAGAAATTGATATAATGTTCTGTTCGAAAGTGTTGAGTGGAAAATGTTTTGTATCAGCGTCTCTTAGAAGATGTGCTTGTGTGTGTGTGCATACATATGTATATGTGAGAGAGAAGTTCGCGTGACGCCAACTGCTACCTGCAGTCTAGTGCGGGTGTGTATGAGTTAGGATCGTATACCCCACAACTGCTGCCTGCAATCAGGGCCTCACCGAAGATGTAACACGTGGATGCGCTGCTTAAATAGTCCAGCTTGACTGCGCTGGAAAATCTGGGTTTTCACGTGCGAACGACATGATCGGCTGTTTGAAAAAGTGGTGTGATGTATGAATGCATGTAAGTATGTAGGTACGAATGATAGTGATATACTATAAAACTAGTGACATTACATTAACAGTAAGCGGATCTTAATTTTTCACCTATCACAATATGCAGATGCTACCTCAGGCAAGCATCGTTACTGGGGTCCCTATTGAGACTAAAATTCAACCCAGAAATCAAGTGTAGATCGTACATACAATCAATCGCAAACTATGCGGGAAAATTATGTTTCCTGAACATTCCAGTAAGTGACTGAATCTTCTTAATATCTTATGTATTTAAAAAACCCCGATCAAATTAAAAATGGCGTACTGCTGCTATATATTAACAGAGGACGCCCCGTCTTCACTTTCTATTCTAGAGAATCAGAAAGAGTCTGCGTTTTTTTAGGGTAACGAATTATTTCCATTCTAGAACTCCTTTTCTCATGGACGAAACATCGCATGCCTCTCGCTACTTTATTTCAACGAAAGTGCTCAGACGAACTACTAGCCTTACGTCCACCAGTTCTAACCTTCAAATCTAAGTCCATAATACGCCCATTGTAGTGAACCACACTTATTTCCTTCGTATTTGATTGTAGAGATATACGTTTCACTGCTTTGTGGAACCGACTCCCAAGAGGATATTTTCCAATTAATATAATTTAAGCCTGTTCAAGTCTAGGTTAACCGTTATCTTCCCCACATATACCCTTAAAATGTGCCTCTTACGCTGTAATCGTCTAAATCGAGTGGCTCTTGAGTTTTCTACAGGGTGAAAAAATTTGTCAAAATAAAAAAGTGTTCTGTTCAATATCTTCTTAGAATTCGTTGGTAGAACAACATCTTCACTTCTCCTGATCTTTGATGAGATTGTCCACCATTTCTTGCCTTGGTGTAGGAAATTAGATAATGCACAGTAGTTCAGTATTTTTTTTTTCTAGGGATATTTATTTTCTCTTAGGTACAGAGGAGGGTCTGCAATGTGATAGATACCGACTTGGCAGACCGCCTGCAGTCTCTCTCCCACCGGCGCAACGTGGCTTCCCTGTGTCTCTTCTATAAATACTTTCACGGCTTCTGCTCCGATGAACTTAGATCACTGGTGCCCCTTAAATACGAATTTGAACGCGATTCTAGATTAGCAACTAGATCCCACCCTTTTACAGTGAAACCGATAAAATGCAGCCGTAACTTCTACTCCAACAGTTTCTTTCTTCGCACTTCCCGACTGTGGAATTCTCTTCCACACGATTGCTTCCCCGACGGCTACAATCTCCAGGAGTTTAAATGTAAGGTCAATAGACACCTCCTAACACACTAACCTGCTTCCATTCTATCAAACACTCTTCCCATCTGCCCAACCCTTATCCTCGCTATCCTTACTCATCTGTCACCTTCCTCCTGACATTCCCTATGTCTAACCACTCCTTCACTTTACCTTCTCCTATGTAACCCCATGCGCAATAGTGGCAGTGGAATGCCTTGCTTGGGGTGAGATGATTAAAAAAAAATAATACTTTGTTTCGTTTCGGGGAGACATATTTTGCTATTTTTCGGAAATATTTAACTTTTACAAAAACCATAGAAAATCCAAGAAGATACATGGGAGTTTAGTCGAGTGGTTAGAGCGTTCGCTTTTCTGACTATGAGACACAGGTTCGAATTTCACTACATTCGATTTATCAGGAAGGTCACTTCATGATGTTATTAGTCTGAAGGAGGTGATCCCAGCGTGTGGCACCTTTGGAAAGTTCCTGAATGTCTTGTGATTCAGGAGACGGGACCTTTTGCGATCCGTAGATGGTTGTGTTAGCAGGAAGTTACAAGTATGGTGAACCGAGGTTGTGAGCGTCCTGTGCTTGTTTTTGTCTTTGTTTTTTTTTCTCTCTCTCTTCCTCTCTCTCTCCCAGAAACTGTAACCAAGGTCTGCTCAGGATAATTTCACTACAAACGATAGGTGGGCTCTGTGGGCGTTGGACAAACACAAATCTGCCTGAGAGATAGCAAGTAATCTACTTAATGAGTTTTTAAAAAATGACACAACAGGAGTTGGAAGAGATGAAGAAAATAAGAAAATACAAACGTTACGAAGATGAGTCACTGACTGTGTCTCAAATATTGATTGCATGGCAAACACACATCAGTCTTTAACTTTAGACATACAGAGAATTGTCAAGTCGTACGGTGGATTTCTCACACTAAAACAATTAAAAATGTTCATAGACATATATATTCAAACCTCAACACAGCAACTCAACAAATGTTCAAAATATCCTCCCCTTGCTTTTTTACACGCATGCAGACATCGGATCATTGAGTGGCAGACCCTTTCAAAGAGTCCCAGACAGGGTTAAATGGTTTCGCAGGCCCCCATGACATGCTGATAAAGCATTACTAAAGTCTACTGCATCAACCGATTGTTTCAGGTGGTTCCGCAGATAAAAATCTAAAGAACTGAGGACGGGTGAACGTGAACACTATTAAACCAGCCCTATCCATCTTTCATAGTAGAGGTCAGACAGAATATTACTAAAATGTGCCCCATCATCTGTTTTCTTATTAGCAAATGAACATCCACTAGCAGGTCAGGAAGTGCATTCGAAATAGAGTCCTTGTAGACAGTTCCTGTGAAACATGCTAGAAGAATATACGGTACTAACAAACGGTCACCTACAATTCCACAATGTGGATGTGGTAATATATAAGCTCATTGGTTTGAGGCAAAGTCGTTTGACACTGCAAAGATCATCGCCATTTCGATTCTTCAATGAAAGAAAATAATGTCACTTGAAAAAAATTTTTAATCAAAATAATTTATAAATACTCTAAAATAGTTTTTAATTTCTTCAAAGCCTTGTCGCGTTTATGTTATTAAGTTATTAAGTAAAAACTATATTTACTAATCTAAAATTGAAAAATTTAATACAAATCATCTAGTCAAATGATTTTTCAAATAACTATATTTTCTATGTGTTTTTAAGTATAGTATTTTCTGTGTTCCGTCACACACACAATAACACACACATCAAACGCATATACACACACAACAAACACATACACACAAACAAGCACACACACACAACAAACACACCCGCACAACAAACACACACGCACAACAAACACACTCAACAAACAAAAATAAAACAAATTAAACAAAGAAGAAGAAACGAACGGCAAAAAAGAAAAAAGAGAAAAAATGATACAGAGAATATGGTGAGACAAATATTAGACAGAGCCGAGGCAAGACAATTATGATAAATGATCACAAAGAAAAAAGAAGCATTTCATTACAAGAACGAAACAATAAAGGAGTAAAAGTGCATCTAATAATAATAACGGGATGTGCGGTTAGTGTCAGCGGCTCGGAATTAGAAATCGAGGTGCCGAGTTCGAATTCCAGTTGAGTTAGTTACTTTCACTGACGTGAAAATACCCTTATAAAATCAATGACTCCGTCTCTTCTCCTCACCACTATTGGCTGAACGGAAGGATTTGTATCTCAGACAATATTTTTATCTTTGACAATATATTTATCTTAGACAATATTATGTACAAAAAATATTTAATGGCATATTCAATCATGACAATTAATTATTCTTAAAATCCACAATATATTTTAATTATTTCACAAGTGATTGTAGGTTATTTAACCGCTGGGAAAGCACAAATCAAGCAATCTATTAATTGAGTAAATAGAGTTTGAGTTTCAGTTTTGTTTAACGGCATATCAACCTCTGTGGATTATTTAATGTCAAAAAGGTGGGGTTTTAAGAGTTTTTGGTTTTCTTTTTAGTTTTCGGCTATAGTGAGAAGGTTGATTTGTTCAGGTTTTAATGAAAGTGTCTTATTTTTATTCTTTTATAATTTAGAAAACCGAAAATTTCTTTTACTTATTTATTTCAAAATGTTTTGCTGAAGCGTATTTTTGTTTTCAAAATTTTTTTCATAATTTTTTCATAAAAAATGTATTGTTTGTAATATTTTTCTTTCAAAAATGTATATTTTTCTATAAAGTCTATTTTTATGTATATATTTCAATAAAAGTGCATTTTAATAGTTTCGTAGTGTTTTGACTCCAATTTGGGGGTTAACTATGTGCCCATACTTGGAACTCTAACAGGCACTACTAATCCGGGTCACGGTGGACCTGTGAACAACAGCAATTAAAAAGTGGTTCCATGCTCCTCACAACCTCCCATTCAGAGGCCTTCCTTCCGGATGCAGTTTGAGCAAATAAAAAAGCAGAAAGATAGATGTAGGCAAGAATAGACAGGACTGATTATTAAGAAAGATTCCTTTAGACTTACAATAATAAAAGTGAAAAATTATGCAGTGATTTTTATCATTCAGACGACGCACCTAATCAAACTTGATACCCAAATATAGAACAAATCTAGAAAAGAGCAGTTTTGCTCTTTCAATAGACCATAGACAAATTAAAATAGTAGGAAAGCCTAGAAAATATTCAAACTCTTGTAGAAAAGATTTGCGAATTCAAGATGGTGATTCTATCCTTTATCATGAGGGAATTGTTTTGAAGATTTTAATTATAATAACAATACAACAAATAACAAATATAACTGCTCTATGAAGCTATTCAGCATTTCGCCTCTTAATAGAAGTAATGAAAGCAAAAATAAATATCATAGACAGTATTAAATCATTCTGGTTATTTCCTAAAATGGCCGGTAGAACATTTCATAACATTTATAAAGAAGTTGAAAAAATAATCGAATGTATATCAATATTAATAATTTTTCATATTTTCTTATCTCATTATAAATGCAGAAGAAGGAAATAAGAAGAACATGATGAGTGATGAAGGAATGAATAATAAAATGGAGAAGGGAATCAGAATAAATTTGAAAAAAAGATTAAAGTTCGTAATGTGGGAAAATAGAAAAAAAGAGAGAGGAGAGAGAGAGAGAGAGATGAAAATAAAAATAAAAGAACATTACAGAAGTAGAAAAAGAAAGAATTGCAAAAGAGGAAAAAGAAGAAGAGTGATTAGAAGAAGTAGGAGAAGTAGTAGAAGAAGGAAAATTAGAAGTAGTAGTAGTAGGGAAGAAGAAAAAGAAGTAGAAGAAGAAGTAGAGGAAGGAGAAGAAAAAATAGAAGTATTAAAAGAAGAAGAAGAAGAAGAAGAAGATGAAGGAGAAGAAAAAGAAATAGAAGTATTAGAAGAAGAAGAAGAAGAAGAAGAAGAAGAAGTAGATGAAGGAGAAGAAAAAGAAGTAGAAGTATTAACAGAAGAAGAAGAAGAAGAAAAGAAGTAGAAGAAGAAGTAGATGAAGGAGAAGAAAAAGAAGTAGAAGTATTAAAAGAAGAAGAAGAAGAAAAAAAGAAGTAGAAGGAGAAGTAGATGAAGGAGAAGAAAATGAAGTAGAAGTATTAAAAGAAGAAGAAGAAGAAGAAGAAGAAGAAGAAGATGAAGGAGAAGAAAAAGAAATAGAAGTATTAGAAGAAGAAGAAGAAGAAGAAGAAGAAGAAGAAGAAGAAGAAAAAGTAGTAGAAGAAGAAGTAGATGAAGGAGAAGAAAAAGAAGTAGAAGTATTAAAAGAAGAAGAAGAAGAAAAAGAAGTAGAAGAAGAAGTAGATGAAGGAGAAGAAAAAGAAGTAGAAGTATTAAAAGAAGAAAAGAAGTAGAAGAAGAAGTAGATGAAGAAGAAGAAAAAGAAGTAGAAGTATTAAAAGAAGAAGAAGAAGAAGAAGAAGAAAAAGTAGTAGAAGAAGAAGTAGATGAAGGAGAAGAAAAAGAAGTAGAAGTATTAAAAGAAGAAGAAGAAGAAGAAGAAGAAAAAGTAGTAGAAGAAGAAGTAGATGAAGGAGAAGAAAAAGAAGTAGAAGTATTAAAAGAAGAAGAAGAAGAAGAAAAGAAGTAGAAGAAGAAGTAGATGAAGAAGAAGAAAAAGAAGTAGAAGTATTAAAAGAAGAAGAAGAAGAAAAAAAGAAGTAGAAGGAGAAGTAGATGAAGGAGAAGAAAATGAAGTAGAAGTATTAAAAGAAGAAGAAGAAGAAGAAGAAGAAGAAGAAGATGAAGGAGAAGAAAAAGAAATAGAAGTATTAGAAGAAGAAGAAGAAGAAGAAGAAGAAGAAGAAGAAGAAGAAGAAGAAAAAGTAGTAGAAGAAGAAGTAGATGAAGGAGAAGAAAAAGAAGTAGAAGTATTAAAAGAAGAAGAAGAAGAAAAAGAAGTAGAAGAAGAAGTAGATGAAGGAGAAGAAAAAGAAGTAGAAGTATTAAAAGAAGAAAAAGAAGTAGAAGAAGAAGTAGATGAAGAAGAAGAAAAAGAAGTAGAAGTATTAAAAGAAGAAGAAGAAGAAGAAGAAGAAAAAGTAGTAGAAGAAGAAGTAGATGAAGGAGAAGAAAAAGAAGTAGAAGTATTAAAAGAAGAAGAAGAAGAAGAAGAAGAAGAAAAAGAGTAGAAGAAGAAGTAGATGAAGGAGAAGAAAAAGAAGTAGAAGTATTAAAAGAAGAAGAAGAAGAAGAAAAGAAGTAGAAGAAGAAGTAGATGAAGAAGAAGAAAAAGAAGTAGAAGTATTAAAAGAAGAAGAAAAAGAAGAAGAAAAAGAAGTAGAAGAAGAAGTAGATGAAGGAGAAAAAAAAGAAGTAGAAGTATTAAAAGAAGAAGAAGAAGAAGAAGAAGAAGAAGAAGAAGAAGAAGAAGAAGAAAAAGTAGTAGAAGAAGAAGTAGATGAAGGAGAAGAAAAAGAAGTAGAAGTATTGAAGAAGAAGAAGAAGAAGAAAAGAAGAGGAGAAGAAGTAGATGAAGGAGAAGAAAAAGAAGTAGAAGTATTAAAAGAAGAAGAAGAAGAAGAAGAAGAAGAAGAAGTAGTAGAAGAAGAAGTAGATGAAGGAGAAGAAAAAGAAGTAGAAGTATTAAAAGAAGAAGAAGAAGAAGAAGAAAAGAAGTAGGAGAAGAAGTAGATGAAGGAGAAGAAAAAGAAGTAGA
Organism: Ascarosepion bandense; assembly: GCA_037127315.1. Taxonomy (NCBI): domain Eukaryota; kingdom Metazoa; phylum Mollusca; class Cephalopoda; order Sepiida; family Sepiidae; genus Ascarosepion; species Ascarosepion bandense. The sequence continues at coordinate 3,546,966 of JBBBDQ010000585.1, read as the reverse complement.
AGTATTAAAAGAAGAAGAAGAAGAAGAAAAGAAGTAGAAGAAGAAGTAGATGAAGAAGAAGAAAAAGAAGTAGAAGTATTAAAAGAAGAAGAAAAAGAAGAAGAAAAAGAAGTAGAAGAAGAAGTAGATGAAGGAGAAAAAAAAGAAGTAGAAGTATTAAAAGAAGAAGAAGAAGAAGAAGAAGAAGAAAAAGTAGTAGAAGAAGAAGTAGATGAAGGAGAAGAAAAAGAAGTAGAAGTATTAAAAGAAGAAGAAGAAGAAGAAGAAAAGAAGTAGAAGAAGAAGTAGATGAAGGAGAAGAAAAAGAAGTAGAAGTATTAAAAGAAGAAGAAGAAGAAAAAGAAGTAGAAGAAGAAGTAGATGAAGGAGAAGAAAAAGAAGTAGAAGTATTAAAAGAAGAAGAAGAAGAAGAAGAAGAAGAAAAGAAGTAGAAGAAGAAGTAGATGAAGGAGAAGAAAAAGAAGTAGAAGTATTAAAAGAAGAAGACTTAGAGGAAGAAATTGAAGTATAAAAAGCAACGAAAGAAGTAGTAGTAATAAAAATGATTTAAAAGAAGAAGAAAAAAAGTAATTAGACGAAGACTAATTAAAAGAAGAAGAAAAAGAAGTAGAAGAAAAAAAGGTAGAAGAATTTGAAGAAGAAGAAGAAGACGAAGACGAATTAGAAGTTAAAAGAAAAGGAATTAGAGGAAGATGAATTAGAAGATGAAAAAGTCGAAGAAGAAGTAGAAGAAGGAGAAGAATAGTAGAAGAAAAATAAGTATGAGAAGTTGGAGTAGAAGAATTAGAAGAAGAAGAAGAAAAAGACGAATTAGAAGAAGAAAAAGACGAATTAGAAGAAGAAGTAAAGGAATTAGAAGAAGAAGTAGAAGTAGAAAAAATGTATAAGAAGTTGTAGTTGTAAAAGAAGAAGAAGAAGAGGAAGAAGAAGAAAAAGAAGGAGAAGAAGAAAAAGAAGAAAAAATAAATAGAAGTTGTAGCAGAAGAATTAGAAGAAGACCAATTAGAAGAAGCAGAAGAAGAAAAAGAAGAAGTAGAAGTAGTAGTATTAGAAAATGAAAAAGAAGACGAATTAGAAGAAGACGAATTAGAAGAAGAAGAAGAAGAAGAAGAAGAAGTAGAAAAAGAAGAAGAAGACGTAGAAGAAGAAAAAGAAGAAGTAGAAGTAGTAGTATTAGAAAATGAAAAAGAAGACGAATTAGAAGAAGACAAATTCAAAAAAGAAAAAGAAGAAAAAGTAGAAGAAGAAAAAAGAGAAGAAAAAGAAGGAGAAGAACTTGTAGTCGAAGAATTAGAAGACGAATTAGAAGAAGAAGTAGAAGAAGAAAACAGAAGTAGAAGAAGAAAAAAGAGAAGAAAAAAGAGAAGAAAAAAGAGAAGAAAAAAGAAGTAGAAGTAGTAGTATTAGAAGAAGAAGAAGAAGAAGAAGAAGAAGAAGAAGAAGAAGAAGAGGAAAAAGAAAAAGAGGAAGAAGAAATGATAAACCCACGAAGTAAAGAGTTTGGAAAATGAAGATAAGTGAGAATATCTGGAATTTAGGAAGCGTTCTTTGATTGTTTCGCGTTTAGATTTTTCCGCGCTCTTTTCTTCTTTAATTTGAATGTTTTACCGATCCTTGCGTGGTTTGACCATCACAAGGAAATCACTGGACCAGGCCCTTGTTACTGACATTGTTGATGTTATCTCAATTAGGTTTAAACAAAAGGCCCCTCTCTTATATTGGTTATTGTGGTATGTTACCAATAAAGTCTGCGTCTATATACCGTTTCCCTTATTTCGACTTCCGTTTCTTTACGCTCTGCCAGTCGATTACAGCTTTCGGTAAGAACTCTTTTATTAGTTTTGGAGATTCGTTTGTGAACTAATCCGATCGTCCAGCTGGAAAGATGATTGGATATCAGTCAGTCAGTTAAGTGCCATACGTGATACAAGCTTGGGCGATCATGTCTCGAAAGAGACATGACTGACTGGGCAGAAGATTATCCTGCAGTAGGTTGCCATTGCTTTCTGCAGTAGACTGGTTGCCAGCCAAGGCTATAGAACCCAATCTGTCCTATTATTTAACCCATAACTGGAAGAAAGAGACGGATTAATACCTTTCCCAAGGGTATTTGTGCGTAATTGAATGCGAGGAATTCAACTGGAATTCGAACTCGACTCCCCGATTTGTCGTTCCGAGTCTATATTCACTGCACCACAACGCACATCGATTGGATGACACGCAACTCAAAAACTTGACAGGGAAAAAGGCACAAAATAGTATGGAGTATCAGAGATGCTTTTCTAAGCGTTGCTTAGATATGGCACAAGGCCGAAAGAGTGGGGCACCCAGTGAGGATCGAACTCTTCATTCAGACGTCATTGATATAGCGAGATAATATTGCTGATCATTACACAACACCGAGATGCTTATGAATGCTGATTTTCTAAGCGAAGCTTAGGTGTAGTACAAAGCCAATATTATGAAGTACCCAGTCAAGTTTGCTAACCATTGCAGAACGTCAAGATGCTTGTATAAACCACAAGTAAATGTTAGAATTAAATTCAAATTTATAAAATAAATATGATTTAAATTATGGGGAAACCAGTGAAGTTCAAACTCACTACTCAGTCGTAATTATTGTAGCGAACCAAGATTGTTAAACATGAGTAAATGATAGAATCAAAATCAATTGATAAAACAAATACGATTTAAACTCAAAAAGAATAAAACAGATTTAAAAAGTTAAGGAGACCGAAATTGGAAACAGAAGAAAGTAAAAACGAACTGGAACAAAAATGGGCGAAATATATATAGGCAAAATTTTTTTTAATTTTTTTCTTTTTTAATCGAATCACCCCTAGCAAGGCGGTAACACCACTGATGTGCAGGGGGCTACATAAGAGTAAAAAAGATTAAGTAGAAGAGAATGAAGAGAAAGACGAACCAGTTAGAAAGGAGCAAGAGAAGGGAGGGAATACAGGCGTGATGACAGTTTCAAAGGTTGAGAGAAAGGAAAGGATATACAGGGTGGTGAAGAAAGAACTAGAGTCAAGTGGTTAAGAGATAAGTATTGACATTGCATTTAAATTTCTGGAGATTGTAGCCGTCAAGAAAGCAAGAATATGGAAGCGAGTTCTACAGGCAGGAAGTGCGAGAAAAGAAGCTGCAGGAGTTGAATTGTTGGCTGCATTTGGTTGATCTAACTGTGAATGGGTGGGACCCAAATGCCAATCTGGTTGCACGTGTAAACACCTGTGGCAGAGGCACCAGTAACTTCAGTTCGTTGGAGCAGAAGCCATGAAAATATTTATAGAACAGACAAAGGGAAGCCACATCTCGTCGGTGGGATTGGATGCCAGCCAAGGCTATAGAACCCAATCTGTCTTGTTATTTAACCCCTAACTGGAAGGAATAGACGTATCAATACCTTTCCCATGAGTATATGCACGTAAGTGAATGCAATGAATTCAGCTGGAATTCGAACTCGGCTCCCCAATTTCTCGTTCCGAGCCGATATCCAATGACACATACCGCTGACAAAAATTGCCCCTACGAAAATAGGAAAAACAACAGGAAAAAAAAACACGCATGCCCACCTAACAAAAACAAAAATATCAAAAAGGGTTCTTTCTGCTTTATAATAAAAAATAAAAAATAAAAATAAAAATAAAATAGAATAAAATAAAAGAAGGCCACATTAATCCTTCCGAATTAATCACATCTTATATATAAAGACGAAATACAAAACAGGTGAGACCCCTAAAAAGCAGAGAATAGAACTTACCCTAAAAAGGCGAAAGGTTGAAAAAAAAATACGCCTGAAGTAACGAAAACATAGATATATTTCCAGACAAAACACAAAATCTGACACCTCTATAATAAAAAAAGAAGAGATAAAATGAAAAAAAAAAAAAAAAGAACGCCTCAATTGATATAAACGAAGGAGAAAAACATTAAATAAAAAACTTTGTGGAAAAAAGTGAGAGTTGAATAAAATTAAACAATGTTGACCTATTGCAAGGCTAGAAACTGAAAAAAATAGATAAAAATCTTGAAGTTGGGGATATTAAAAAAGGCAGAGTAGCAACGACTGTAAAAAAAAAAAGAAAAGTATGGTAAATTGACGAAAACGTAATATCAACAAAGATTGTTAGTTTTAAGTAACCTTCAACGTGATCGATAAAGAATTGAAACGTTAACGTAGATAGACATAAAAAATAAATCAACAATCGTTAAAAATTTTCCATCAGCTTTTCCTCGATACTAAATATTAACTATCCAGCTTAAAAAATTCTACAATATCATCAATATTTAATGTAAAGATATCTTGAAAATGTTACCAATATTTGATTGTTGATGCTAAATTTTGTTGTAAAAACATCGACATCGAATAATAAAATCAGACATAATGAAATAAAACAGGATTGTGTTGTATCGCCAAGACGGCAGTACGATGCCAGATGATGCAGGTTACATAGGTCCTTAAAATCCATCTTGTATGTTTCATAAGGTACATCTTGTGGTAACTCGCTGTCTACAATGCCTTTCTTCTCATGACTCCAAGTCTGTAATTTTTAAAATCAACTCTGTCACCAGAATAGAAGCTTCTTGCCGTCGCAATTAGTTCTGTCACTCATACTTTTTCCTTAATTTCGTTTCATTTCATCGAAAACTGATTTGATCTTCCTTGAAAATATTAATTCTGTAGAAGACATTCTTGCATTAACGTTTGCATTTACGTTTGGTGTGATACGGTAGACAGGTAAGAAATTCTGTAGCTCCTCATTTATCGTTCCTGTTCCTTCCGGCTTTCTTATTGCCCTTTTCAAAACGTCTATAAATCGTTCTACAAATCCATTAGATCTTGGCTGGTAGAGCGCGGATGTCAAATGAGTATGCATTTTGCAAAAATTTGAGAATTCCCTTGATGAGAATTGAGTCCCGTTATCCGATACGATCGTATCCAGTCCACCAAATCTTGCAAACAATTCATTTAGAAATTCTCTTGTTGTATTAGGCACAACTCATAATTTCATGCTTTTTAGCAATCGTGGTTGCATAGTATGTATGTTCATTAATCAATATTTTTGTTCTGTTATACAGTATCGAACACTGTTCTTTTCACAACCCAACAATATTCATATATTAATGTTTATCTACAAGTATACACATATATATACTTATTTGCATCATATATTTATATATAATATTAATTTTAATATACGATGTATAATAGTATAGTATTTATTATATGTTATATGTTATATTTATAAAAATATTGTCACAAATATATTTATTATAATATATAATATATGTAATTATGTATATACTAGCAGTATAGCCCGGCGTTGGTCGGGTGTAATAAAAGCTTTAAAACTAATCCATGCTCCTGGAGCTCAGACTCTTTGGACATTGGCACGAAAGACTAAAAAACAATAGTTGTTTCCAGTTAAAGGGAAATCGTAGACTGAAAGGAAAATGAATAGATGTAAGTCAGATTTTGATTTCCTGGTATCGATATCAAATAGGTTTTTCCTCGTAAACTGAATTTTGAAGGCTAAATAAGCCCTCTGAGTAAATGGTATCATGGCTGAGAATAAGAACTGCAATTATATCTACTTAGAGCCAAACCCGAAGCAAAAACTAAAATAAAAGTGTTAAAAAAAATACAGACATACAGGCAGATAAACACACACACACACACACACACACACACACACACACACACACACACATCTTGCCGTTTATATATATATATATGTTATCGATTTTCCGCATTATTCTAAGAACTGCAACCCTGAAACTTCTGAATATCGTTTCTTATGTCTTTGTCTATGAGTGTATCAAATTTTATTAAAATCGGACCACTCCTTCTATAACCAGATTTTTTCGATTATCGATTTTTGATATTTATCGGGGGTGCCTCGAAACAAATCCTAGCTAAGGACACTCGCAGACGCTTATAGTACAACTGTGTAAATTTTCAATAAAATAAGTTCAGCCGTTTCGGAGTTTATAGGTATCTGACACACACACACAGAGGCACACACACAGAGACAAAGTTCCATTTATATATATATATATATATATATATATATATATATATATATATTATTAGCTTGAATGTGTTGGTGTTCTTCCGAATTTTTCGAGCTGTCTATCAAACTGTCACTTTCCCTGAGTTTGTACGTACCTGTGTTCACGGGGATAAATTTTAATTTGCATTTATCTCAGTTTTGTGCTATTTGTACTTATATATGAACGCCGTGTCGCTTTTGTCAGAGTTGGGAGAAGTTAAAGTAAGCTGCTCTCTTTAACCTGAATGAGTCTTCGATTCAATAATTCCCCATGAGAATTTTAACAAGCCGACTATTCTTCTTCCTGGTAGAAGTTTGGAGAGACTCAAAACGAACAAAATAGCACCAGAAAATCTTCAGAGAATGAGCAAGTGTTTTTGCAATCAATTTCACATACACACGCACTCACATCTTTCTAGAAATTCATCTATAAATATAGATTCCAGATCTGGATGTCTTGGAGGGTGATGTTTTGCGGAAGCAGTTATGCTGGCTCACCATCTTAACACAGGTAGCTTGTAAGACTAAAACTCCGTAATTTTTTTCATATTGTCTGATAAGCTTAATAGTATTATGAAGAAAGAAAATCACATTATTGATACCTAATTGTTTATAATCACATTATTGATACATAATTTTTTATAATCCAATCTAAGCTTTCGGTTTACATAAGCCATTTTCAAAGATGTCAGATTACATTATAGTATAACAATTCACGGACAAGCAGTAATGACAGTCGGTTTTTTGTTTACATGAAAGATTTCCAAGCAAGGACAAACTTGTGCATTTGAGACGCTGGAAGTGAATATCGCACCAAGGCTCATGACGTCACACATGACCAGGCGATAGCGAAAATAAGAAATATAAAGTATAGGAAGCCATTGGAATAAACAAATGGCTTTTGTTATTAATTATAGACATTTAAGGATATTTGTGGAGATTTCATAATTCATTTTATTCAGGTTTTCTTTGAAAATGGCTTATGCAAGCCGAAAACTTAGATTTGTTTATAAAATAAATTATGTAACATTATTGTGATTTTCTTTTTTCATTTAATGATAATGCTATTAAGCTTATCAGACAATATTAAAAAAATTACATAAAATAAGTAAACAAAACTTGTCTATATTATTTAATGAAATATGTATGAATGAAAGAATGCTGCCTAAATACGCGCGCACACACACACACACACATATATATATATATATATATATATATATATATATATATAATATTTATTTACAAATTATATCATAAATGTTATAATATCACTACAAAAGTAGCTATTTTGTTTCGACACTTCTTGTGTCTTATCACGATCACTTAATAAGACACAAGTAACGTCGCTATAAAATAGCTACTTTTGTTATGATATCATAACATATTTATGTTTTAATTTCTAAATAAATATTATTAGCTCTACTTTGTATTGAGCACATTTTTAAGAATAGTGTTTCTTTGGATACGAAATATTATTCCATCCATACCTACCTTATACTTTATATATATATATATATGTAAACATGTTACGGAAATTAACGAAATTTAACGAAACTTGGTTATAAGCAACCGACAATTTGTAATGAATTATTGGTAAAAATAATGTCCAAAATAATTCATTACATATATATATATATATATATATATATATATATATATTTCAGACTTGAGTATTTTCTTATTATAAGTCTATATCTTTACATGGCAGTAAAAACTGTTAAGCTCGTACTTAAAATATGGTTGGAATAAAAAATACTGAAAGTAAAGAAGATTGTTGGTATTTTGAAAACAATGTCGAGAAATATCTAATCAAAATAAGAAACCTGTCTTTTTTTTTTCTTTTTCGCGTTCCCTTTCCTTGTGCATTAGAAAAAAATCCATGGCTACACAAACAACATGAACAAAACTGCCAAGCATTTTACTTTTGTGTTTATTTCTAGTCACTTGCCACTCAAAACGTTTGTTTGTTGAGCAAACATTCCCAAATGCAACTGTAACTTTGCGCATGCGTAGTATTTTTTTTCTGTTGCACTAATTTTCTCAACAGAAACATATTCCTACGCGAGGTTGTCTGCTGTGATCGGTGTTTGAAACAAGGTCAAATCTGAAGCCGTAGGGAGATGGTTAACGTTTACTTAATTTGTCCTTGTGTCAGACATAGCCGAACTCCCTACAGCTTACAAGTTTTATCCAGAATAATATTCATCAGAATTATGAAAATGTTTTCATCAGAAGGTTTTTTGTCGGCAGGTTGGAATGTGAGGAATAGTGGAATAGGGTAAAAATAAAAATATACATTTTTCATGTTAAACTAGAAATTTATAAAAAAAAAAAATAACAAAAGTTTTAGGAGTTAATGTGCAATTAGAAACATTATTAAGAGGTTAACGGTAAAGTTTCTGTTCAATGAGAAAGTTAATGGTATCACGTTTTGTAGAAAATGTTTGTAGTAGTAATTATTGAAGGAGTATATGCGTATGTACGTATATATGCATGTATTAGCGTTTGTTCGAAGGGGTGTCTTTGGATGGAGAAAAACAAGTAAAAGAAATCAGCACACGAGAAAGAAAGAGAAAGAGAACAAGGTATATCCTGCCCTTATTTCAGGGTCGATTTGAAGTTGAAGTTACATTTTAGATGTGTCTTTTTCGCTGTTTCCATTTAACTGACCGGTTGACGCTGATGGAGGTCATTTATATCTCGTTCTTTTGAATTTGGCACTGGATCTCTAAGTCCTCAAGACTTGCAAGTCGCTCCCATTGATTAAAAATCAATTTAAAACCTACTTGCGAAATCTACTTTCGTCTTTTTCATTAAGCACATGGGCAATCTTTTTCATATTTGGGAAAAACCAGGTTTTCACACGTCATTGTGACTTTTTGTAAAAGTGAAGAAGAAGGTTGATTTTAATTCTTAATTTTTTACCCCACTAAAAATCTTTAAATGCTAATATTCAAAATCATCGCTTCTCTATATACAAATGCAATCAGGACGTCAATTATTCATTTTAACCTATATTTCTTCCTCTAATTCCTTATACATTTTAGTTCTTAATAATTTTTATGTTTTTTGTCTCTCCTAAACGGCCGAGTTCGAATTCCAGTTGAATTCATTGCATTCACTTACGCGCATATACTCTTAGGAAAGGTATTAATCCGTCTCTTCCTTCCAGCTATGGGTTAAATAACAGGACAGATTGGGTTCTATAGCCTTGGTCGGCAACCAGTCTACCGCAGAAAGCAATAGCAACCTACTGCGGGATAATCATCTGCCCAGTCAGTCATGTTTCTTTCGAGACATGATCGCCCAAGCGTGTTTCACGTATGACACTTAACTGACTGACTGAATATAATAGTTGAAAAAAAGATTAAGGCTTCTACTGGGCATAAAGTGGGGGATCAGTTTTAGATAGTTATGAAGTAATAAACTGATATCCCACAAATTACGACTTAATAATATAATACATCTTTTACCCCTCTAGCTATGAGTCAAATAACAGGACAGATTGGGTTCTATAGCCTTGGTCGGCAACCAGTCTCCCGCAGAAAGCAATGGCAACCTACTGCGGGATAATCTTCTACCCAATGTCATGTTTCTTTCGAGACATGGTCGCACAAGCGTGTTTCACGTATGGCACTTAACTGACTCATCTAGGTGAGTTATGCGTGGCTTTCTTCTGTTCATAATACGCTCAATCCGTCTTACGTGTATCAATTTTTCAAGCCTTCTTTTCTCGTTATGTGCCATAGAAATCCCAACTTTTGTATCCTCATGTTAAGCATTTATTCTCATTTTCTTTAAAACATTGTCAATGCTTTCATATGCAGTCCATGTTATTCTCAGTAGAATCACACTTCTTTTGCTTTAAATATCCTGTTTATCTTTTAGGAAATTGTCCTAATGTTCTGGTATTACAGTTTACTAATTTTTCCTTTATTAGCTAAGAAATTGTCCTGTTTCTTAATACTTTGCTAATTTTTTGGAAGACATCTTTCTTTATTCAAATGCGACTTTGAATTTTGTTATCAGACATTCCCTTCTCCGTAAAATCATTTAACAAATATTTAAATTGTTGCATTATTTAGTTTTGGTATCTTCAATTTGTAATGTGTATTTGGAGATGGCTCTTTTGGGGACAAACATTATGCGAGACAAATATTATATTTGGATTTTCGCTTTATGCCGTTACACGTCGACATTAACTTTTAACCAAGCGTTATTTGCCGTTTGGTCACTGAGTTTAATCACGCTTCACCTAAACATCGGCTGTCCTGGACGTGTTGCCGTCTATATATCTTTTTGCGATCATGGCCCATCACATCCTTCTATCCTTTATAGCTTTTAACACATTTTCTCCAGGTATTTCTCGCAAAACCTTTTCTGCCATCCACTTGTCTACCAAATATGTCCCACATTGTTTTCCCTGTCTTACTTTCCTTCGATCCGTCCTATGAATATCATATTTTCCTAGCCATCTTTCCTCATTACGTGTTCTTAAAACTTCAGCTGTCTCTTCCTGATGTTAAGTTTAAGTTTCTCCAAACATTGTGGTTGCAAACATGTTCGGTCCATGATATCCTCAGCAGCCTTCTGTATAACCACATTTTGGTTGTTTCAAGTCTTTCCTTCATATTTTGATGAGATTGTCCAGCATTCACTGCCATATTGAAAGACAGACATCACATAACAATCCAGTAATCTCTTCTTTGTTTCCAACAAATTTTCCTGTCTCTTAATACTCTACTCAGCTTCTGGAATGCATCCTTGTGCTTTTGGATATCAGGAACATAAATGTATAAAAACTGCTGTGACCACAAAGTGAGGGATCAGTTTATACATAGATTGTAATATGGAATTGATCCCCCACTTTATATCCAGTATGCTTCTGTAGAACCACATTTCGGTTGTTTCAAGTTTTTCCGTCATCTTTGTCCAGCGTTCACTGCCATTTAGAAGGACAAGTATCACATGATATTTCAGTACGCTTTTCTTTGATTCCAACCAAATGTTCTTGTTTCTCAATATTATACATAGCTTTTTGGAGTGTGTCTTTGGCCACGGCAATGCGTAACGAATCTTAGTGTCACACTTTCCGTTTTTCTGTTAGAACACTTAAATTTCTATACCTGATTGATTTTAGTATCCACATTCTGTAATTAATAATTTGGGCTCCTCTTTATGTCGATGATTATGCATTCAGTTTACTTGAAATTTATGTTTCGTCCTTTTTTCTCTCTTTCATTTGTAATTATCTGCAGGAGATTTTGTAGTTGATATGTCCCAGAAAGGGATATATATCATTCGAGGTAGTTAAGTGGTAAGATAAATGTAAGCGGATAGGACAATCTAGTACGTAGATGTAATAATAAACGCCGTGTCGCTTTAGTCAGAGTTGGGAGAAGTTAAAGTAAGCTGCTCTCTTTAACCTGAATGAGTCTTCAATTCAATAATTCCCCATGAGAATTTTAACAAGCCGACTATTCTTCTTCCTGGTAGAAGTTTGGAGAGACTCAAAACGAACAAAATAGCACCAGAAAATCTTCAGAGAATGAGCAAGTGTTTTCGCAATCAATTTCACATACACACGCACTCACATCTTTCTAGAAATTCATCTATAAATATAGATTCCAGATCTGGATGTCTTGGAGGGTGATGTTTTGCGGAAGCAGTTATACTGGTTCACCATCTTAACACAGGTAGCTTGTAAGACGAAAACTCCGTAATTTTTTTCATATTGTCTGATAAGCTTAATAGTATTATGAAGAAAGAAAATCACATTATTGATACCTAATTGTTTATAATCACATTATTGATACATAATTTTTTATAATCCAATCTAAGCTTTTCGGCTTTATGTCGATGATTATGCATTCAGTTTACTTGAAATTTATGTTTCGTCCTTTTTTCTCTCTTTCATTTGTAACTATCTGCAGTAGATTTTATAGTTGATATGTCCCAGAAAGGGATATATAACATTCGAGGTAGTTAAGTGGTAAGATAAATGTAACCGGATAGGACAATCTAGTAGGTAGATATAATAGACGGTACTCGTCGTATGCAGTATCCTGAGACGGAGGCGTGGCTAATAGACGTAGATCTCTAGTGGAAGATCTCTGGACGTAGTCTACATTTATAACTGACACCAGCCAATCACATTACTGTGAGGGGAAACCAGGGTGTATACATATTCATTACTTATTTATTACATCAGTAGTTTTTCTTTCCATGTCTGCTAACAATACTTTGTCTTATGCGCTTTATATATTGTGAAGTTTGTGGCCGCCAATGACAAATACTATCAGGAATCTTAGTTCTCTCAAAAATCCCTCGCTGCATAGGTTGAATAGATCTGGTGAGAAGACACATCCTTGTCTTACATTCCTTTCTATTTTTGTTGTACTTACTGAATTTATTTCTTGCACATATTAAGAGAGTTTGTTGCCAGTCAATATTCTTGATTATTCTAATGCATTTTCTGAAGACGTCGAAATTTAGCGAGCATTTCTCTCATTTTTTTGTGATTTAATTTGTTGAACGCCGTTGACTCTAAACTTATATATAAATATAAGACAAATTTCTATATAAATAGAAATTTGTCTGTGTGTTTGTATGTGTGTATGTGTGTGTGTCCGTTACCTATAGACTCCGAAACAGCTGAACCGATTTTCTTGAAAATTTACACAGTTGTACTATAAGCGTCTGCGAGTGTTCTTAGCTTGGTTTTGTGTCGAGGTACCCCCAATAAATATCTAAAATCGATAATCGAAAAACTCGGGTTATAGAAGGAATGGTCCGATTCTAATAAAATTTGATACACTCATAGACAAAGGCATAAGAAACGATATTTAGAAGTTTCAAGGTTGCAGTTCTTACAATAGTGCAGAAAATCGATAATATATATACATATAAAAAGCAAGATGTTTGTGTGTGTGTCTGTTTATCTGCCTGTATCTGTATTTTTTCAGCCCTTTTATTTTAGTTTTTGCTTCGGGTTTGGCTCTAAGTAGGTATAATTGTAGCTCTTAGTCTCAGCCATGATACCATTTACTCAGAGGACTTATTTAGCTTTCAAAATTCAGTTTATGACGGAAGAAACTTATTTGATATCGATACCAGGAAATCAAAATTTGACTTACATCCATTCATTTTTCTTTCAGTCTATGGTTTCGCTTTAACTGGAAACAACTATTGCTTTTTAGTCTTTCGTGCCAACGTCCAAAGAGTCTGAGCTCCAGGACCATGGATTAGTTTTAAAGCTTTCATTACACCCGTGCAACGCCTGGCTATAATGCTAGTAGTCAATAAAACTCAGGTACACGTCCTTCTGCATATTGGTATATAAAATTCTGAGCATGAATATCGTATTTTCTGTTCCGGTGTCTTTGACGAAACCACGCTGTTCTTTTCTAATCTCTGGCCTAATTCTTCTGAGCGCTCTTCATCAGAATCCTGATGATGAGTTTTGTTATGTCGTTCATCAGTTCGGATTGTTCGGTGGAGTTCACATTAATTTGCGCTCGGCATCTTAGGCAGTGCCATGAAATTTATATTTTTAGCTCTTCGGTTTTATTGTAACTAATGTAGATTTTATTTATTATTTCTGTAATTTTGTTTATCCAAGTTCGTCTCAGGCTGTCAACATCTCTTATTACAATACAGTCTGGTGCTGCTGCTTTGTTCTATTTAATTTAGCCGGTTTAGTTTTCAGTTCAGTTTTTAATATTTGTTGTCCGTCGGTATTTCTGTGTGTTACCGATTGCTCTCTATCACTCTTATCGTGGAAGAGATCTCCAATATATTCGTCTCATCACTGAAATAATTTTTCTTTCTCAAATAGGAGCGTTTTGTCTTTGAATTTTATGCATCCTGTTGCGGAGTATGTCTTTTGTTCTGTTAGTTCCCTTATCTCTTAAGCATATCTATATATGAATTTACTCGAGCCAAAAGATTGGCAACTAGATCCCACACTTTTACTGTGAAACCAATAAGATGTAAACGCAAATTCTTCTCTTTCTCGCACTTCCCGCCTGTGTAATTCCCTTCCGTTTACTTACTTACCCGACACCTACAACCTCCAAGAATTTAAATGTAAAGTCAATAGTCATCTCCTATCTCACTAACCTGCATCCTCTCTTTCATGCTCCTTTCTCCGTCCACTTCACTCTCATCAGTATTCTCATCCTTCTCCTACCCTCTTCCTGACACCCCCTATAACCTGTCACTCTTTCTCATAACTTTCCTCCTATGTAACCTCTGCACAACAGTGGCAGTAAAATTCCTTGCATGGGGCAATAAGATTATAATATATATATATATATATATATATATATATATGTGTGTGTGTGTGTGTGTGTGTGTGTGTGTGTGTGTATATATACATATATCCTATCTCACTGACCTGCATTCTCTCTGTCATGGTCTTTTCTCCGTCCACTCCACTCTCATCAGTATTCTCATCCTTCTCTTACCTACTTCCTCACACCCCTTTAACCTGTCACTCCTCCTCATAACTTCTTTCCTATGTAACTGATATATCCTGGAAAGGGATATATATCAATATGAGGTAGTGGAAGGGTTTAAACAAATGTAACCGGGCAGGTCAATCTAGTACGTAGACGTAATCGTCGCATGCAGTATCCTGAGACATAAGCCTAGTCAGTAATCGTAATCCAATAGCGGTAGACCAATAGACCTCTAGTAGAAGATCTCTCTCTCTCTCTCTCTCTCTGTCTCTGTCTCACTCTCTCTAGATTCCTTGCCTTCGTCTGTATTTATGGCTGACACCATCCAATCGCATTCCAGTGAGGGGAAACCATGGTATATACATATTCATTACCTATTCATTACATCAGTAACCCCCTGCACAACTGTGGCAGTAAAAGGCCTTGCTTGGGGCGATATGATTAGAAAAAACAATCTCCTTTATTTTGTTCGATCTTTCTATTTCTTTATATTTGTCGTCTGATATTCTTTTTTAGTCTGTATTTGTTCCTTATTAACTTGTTTAGTTTCCTCAATTTCGTTTCATTTGTTTTCTGTTTGTGAACCACTCATTTTTCTTTCTACGTCCGGTTCCCTATCGCTTGCTGATGTCACTAAAGCTTCTCTTAATGTCTCCCATTTCTCGTTTCCAGTTTCTTCCTCGTATTTTTTCACACTGTCTTAATATTTTCTCCTGCAGGTTTGTGTAGTCCGAGAGTATTGCACTCTGGGTGCTGTTCTAGGCTTCTTCAATCTCTGAAGTCTCATCTTTAGTTGACATATAACCGGGAAGTGGTTGTTTCCGCAGTTGGCTCTTGGAGAAGTTATGCGATAAACAACTGCATTCAGGAATCTTCTGTTTATAGTTATATAGTCGATTTGGTATTTCGTATCACCTCCTGCCCTTCTCCATGTCCATAATAGAACCAGGTGTTCTTGAAATAATGTATTGGTTATTACCTGATTATTTCCTGTGCACCATTGGAATTCATTTTTCTCCGCGGTCATTGACGTTTCCAAGTCTGAACTTGCTATTTCACTTTCCCTCTCTTTGTCTACTTTGGTATTCAGGTCTCCCATGATAATTATAATTTCTTGTGATTTACACTGAGCCCCGGCGTTGACCATCATGGAATAGAAAGATTCGATTTCTTTCTTAGGACTTTGTATTGTAGGTGAATTCACGACTATAATAGCTATGTTGAAGGGCTTTCGTTTCAGGTTGGCCACAAGAATTCTCTCGGAAAGCCGGCAGTACTCTAGAACGTATTTTCTTAATGTTCTGGTTTAGTATCAAGCCGAATCATTTGACATTATTTTCGCTGCTTGCGGATAAAATACTGTGGTGGTCGCAAACAAAATCTCCGTTGTTTGGTCACCTAGTTTTGCACATACATAAGATGTTGATATTCAATCTAATCTTCTCCTGTCTACATTCTCGAGCTGTCCACGATTGTTCTATAGTGGGTTATTTGTTCTGGTGAAGAGTAGTTGTATGTTGAAACAGATTAACGGAATTTGGCCTCGTTAGTAGATAGCCCACTATAAGTTATAAAAAGGGGTTATAAAACAAGAAAATCAAACTGAGTATAGAAACAACATTTATATATACACAGATATGAATTAAGGTTATTTTACAAATAAAATAATGTTTTTAGGATGGGTCTAACGGACATTAAAATGTTTATAGCAATAAATGCCGAAAACAGAGTTTGTGGGTATGTATGTGTGAGCGTTTGTCAGTTAGGAATGTCTTTGATGTATCCACTCCGTTGGTCGGGTAAGTAGCTCAGGGGACAGCGAAGAAGAAGGTGAGAAGGAAAGGCTAGGCGAGCATAGTGGATTGCTTGAGGAGGTCAAGGGATATGATAATTACGCTCGTACTTTCTCAACCCTAGCGATGGTTTCTGTGTCGGCTTTTTATTTCGTCTTTGTGGGTCCTAGCAGGTCATTGGGGAATTCACACCCGTATTTAATTCTGGGGTTCCCATTGGATGATAAATAAAATTCGCGCAAGCTCGTGAACTGGAATTTGATGTTTATTTAATTTTTGGTTTCTACCTGAACATATGCATGGAGCCGGGTGCGCAATGACTAGTTTTGGTCATTTGCTTTCTGGTCCTGAGAGTGCAAACAACCGGTCCCTCGCTTTGCTCGATATCACCACAGTTCAAACTTCTGATGTTCCATGTCTTGAGAGTAATTTTTTTCGGTGTGAAAAGTCGCAGGATAACGGTCCGGTGAAACCTGGCGCTCGTGTCGTTCCTTTCCGGTCGAGGGATCAGTTCGGAGGAATTTTATCCTGTTTACGCAGTTTATATTAACAGTCGCCGGGTAACAGTCAGGCGACACCACACCTGTTGCGCATATACCTTCATAGAGGTACAATTTCTTTGATAAAATTTTCACTGTCTAGACCAGTGGATTTTCACTGTTGTAAAAATGTAAATATAACTTTAAAAACGTTGCCCATTAAATAAAAGCTTTTAAATCACTACACAATTGTAATTATTTTCGCGAGACAAGCTTGCTAAACATTACACCACTTCGAGGTGTCCAAATGGTGATTTTCTAAGCTCAGGTTGAATGTGGCACATGGCCGTAAGAATTAGGCAACCAGTGACGATCGAACTCACTACTCAATTGCTAGCGAGAGAAGCTATATATATACTACCGGCCCTAATTATTAGGCCACCACAGTATTTTAACAAAAATTATGTATTTCATACTATTTTTTAGTATTTAATGCCAAGTGAATAATTGTAAATGAAAATAGAATGCTTCTTTTAATACTGCACAATAATATGTGCATCAAATTAATTCATAAATATTTAACAATTACCTATATTGCAGTTTTATCAATGACAGAATGAAGAAAATTTAGAGTGATTCGGACGAGTTCATCTTTGTTTCCTTGCCTTGTAAAATTTTACAAAGCAAAAATAAAGAAACCATTCTATTTTTATTTGACAATAAATACTGGGCATAGCATGAAATACATACTTTATTAAAAAGAAACATGGAGGCCTAATAATTATGGCCGGTCGTGTATATATAATTGTTATTATTGTTATAATAATAGCATACGACAGCTCTAAATCTATTAGGCCTTCGTGTTCAACACCTTATCGTCAGGCAATGAAATTTAGTATCTAGTATCTAGTATATTCATGCTATATATATATATATATATATATATATATGATTTAATATTAGTTGTATCTATTGAATAAGAGTGTTCTGTATTGAAGACTGATTTTATAGATATAGATAATATCGGTATATGAGTAAACAATTTTAATTTCTATGGCAACACTTTATGCCTATCCCAAAAATCTATTTTAATGTGTTCATATCTAACTTATTTTCTACAAATTTATATCAGCCTACACATATCTATCTATCTATCTATCTATCTATCTATCTATCTATCTATCTATCTATCTATCTATCTCATCTGACTGGTTCATATTTATCTATAATTTTTTAGTTCTAATCAAGGCTGGCCTCTTACTATCCCTCGCAGCCCCTCTTCTGCTATTCATTTACAAAATCTCGTTAGGTAGTCTGTGCCCTTCAGCTATTTGTGCATTCCTTATTCTCTGTGATTGTCTCATTGTCCAAAGATATTTTCCATATAATGTGTACCAGAATATTCTACTGTTTTTACTGATTCCATGTACAAGTACCCTTTTTTTTCTATTTTCATTAAAACTTCTTTGCTTTCATGTTTAGTCGCGGTTATTCTCAACAACCTTCTTTCGATTCTCGTCTCTGGTGCTACAACATCTTCGATGAAATTATCCAGTATTCACTGTCCTTTACAAGGACTGATATTAGATAACATTTCGACACTCCTCTATTTTCCTACATATTATTTGGTTCTTAAGACTTTGTTTACTGACATCTGTATCACGTTAAAAAAAACGGTTTCTAGTACTATCCACACGGTAAGCAACTTTGAGCCTGGTTAGTAACTAGATGAGTGACCGATTGGGAATACCAGATGCTGTAAGCCTGGATGTGTATGTTTGAGTTTGAATTTAAGTTTTGTTTAACGGGATATCAATCTCTGTGGGTTATTTAATGCCAAAGAGTTGGTTTTAGGGTATTTTTATACGGCCGGTTATAGTGAGAGAGTTGATTTAATCAGGTTTTGATCCGTGAGTTCTTTCATTTAGGAAACTTAATATGCTTTCTTGTTTTGCATTTTTGAAAAAAAAATTTTAAATGAAAGAATGGATGTTTGGTTCGTTATGTTTCACGGCATATCAACCACAATGGGTCATTTAATACTGATTTTTAGAATAGATTCAGTCGCAGTCATTAGTAAGAATCTGAAGTTGTGCAAAGTTAATTGTCACCCTCCTCTTGGATAGCTGTCCAACATCGTGGTTACAGCATTCGTCTTCGTCGCTAGCCTGGTTGATTCATCCAGACATTGTTGGCTCCAGAATTGTGTATGTAGATTTTTTTCCATCAGCGAGCAAGAGATTATATAACACCGACACCAAGCTTCTGAGACATTTCTCTGACACTTTGACATGGGTTTTGCGCAACAACCGCTTGCAGTTGTTTGTTGTCAAGACTGGATAACTGTCTTCTACTTTCTTCATCTTCAAGGCTCTCATTACCAGTACAGAATTTCTGGAACTACCTTCGTACTGTGCGATCACGTGTGGACTCATCTCCCCAGGCTCTGTTGGTATTGGCAGAAGTTTGGGAAGCACTGTGCCTAAGTTTGAACTTATGTAAGTAAAATGAACAAAGATCATGTTTTGTCCTAATCATAATTAAGGGCTTCAAAAATATTAAGTTGAAAATTATTAAAGAGCACACATTAATTATTTTGTACACCTAAATTCACTTAATATATACCGTGGATACTAGGTTAAAATGGCTTGACAAAATACAACGCTTCGAGTGGCCATTATTTTGTAGTAAACTAATAGTTTATCGTCATACACAACCCCTTGCAGAAGTGCAGTTGGCGTATTCCGAAGCACAAGCCGACAGAGTGGAGGATGTGAATGCCGCTAAAAAAATGTAATTAGATTTCAACTACCAATTGATTTCGTTACATTCTTTTGCGTGCAAACACCATTGGAAAATATTATTTATCCATCTCTTCCCATCCATATATGGGTTAAATACATGCCAGGTCTTATAGCATTGTTTGACAACCATTTTTTACGACCGAAATTCTTCTTCCAAGTCAATTCTGAAAATGAAAAGGCTCATAATCCATAGAAGCTGAAGACGGAATGTTTGTTTACATTTTTGGAAGGCGCTATGACAACAAGAATTTGAATTTCTGTCGCATTTTCCGTTGTGCGTTGTGATGCAGTGGCTATTGACTCGGAACAAGAAATCGTAGAGCCGAGTTCGAATTCCACTTGAAATAATTGTATTCACTTACGCGCAAATACCCTTGGAAAACTATTAATCCGTCTCTCCCCTCCAGTTATGTATTAAATAACAGGACAGATTGGGTTCTATAGCCTCGGCTGGCAACCAGTCTACCGCAGAAAGCAATGGCAATCTACTGCGGGATAATCTTCTGCCCAGTCAGTCATGTCTCGAAAGAGACATGATCGCATAAAGTGTGTATCACTTACTGACTGAATATAATAGTTAAAAACACTATTAAGGATTCTACTTGGCATAAAGTGGGGGATCAGTTTTATATTGTTATGAAGTAATAAACTGACCCCACCACTAATTACTACTTAATAATATAATACATCTCTTTGCCCTCCAGCTATGAGTCAAATAACAGGACAGATTGGGTTCTATAGCCTTGGCTGGCAACCAGTCTACCGCAGAAAGCAATGGCAACCTAGTGCGGGATAATCTTCTGGCTAGTCAGTCCTGTCTCTTTCGAGACATGATCGCCCAAGTCTGTTTCACGTATGGTATTTAACTGACTGATTTCCGTTTTCAGTTAAAATGTGCACGAAATATCAAAATTCCTGGACTTGCTGTGCCCTGACGCCCGCAACTAATTCGTATTTCGCATATTAGGCTATTCCTCTTGCTAACTACCTAAGTATCTGTCTTATTAAAACTGATAATTGTTGTAATGGAATGTCCCACACTCCCTATCGCTTATGTGAACTGACTATATTAGTAGCAATATATAATGAGCATAGGAGATGCCTGTGACTCGCTTCGGCAAAGAGACGATCAGTCTTGAGCAAGCACTCCTGTTCACCTCTTTGCATCCGAGAAGAGAGGGACCAAATCGAGGCTCTGCCGAAGGGTGGAGTCTCGCTTGTGCTGAACAACAAAAAAAAAAAAAAAAAGAAAACAAGAGCCCGATATATATATATAAGAAGATGTCACTGTACCACGTGTTGTATTCTTGTCGTTGATGGGGTAGTGTCAGGGGCAAAATTACGAGCTACGTAGTGCCCCATACTGTTATATATCGACAAACAACAAACACGCATATATATAAAAATATGAAGTTATATTTTTATTAATGACGATGAACCGTGTAGAATAGGGAACAGAGAATTGAGAGAGCGCGATTCTAATGGGTTGACGGGAGTGTAGTCTTATCTGTTGTGTCTCTCTTCACCGGCCGATCTCTGTTGCTCCTCTACTGGCGAATCCGTGTGCCGAGGTCTTTTTATAATCTTCCAGAACCGGGACTTTTTCTTCCGGTTTTGCCTCGCCCACGCACGCCCACGTAATTCTCAGAGACACCTGTTCTGTTTGCCTCTGTAGTTATTTCCGCTGCTGCCGGAAATAAGGTCAAACGACATCCGTTCCTTTCAACGACCGGAAACACCCTCGCTTGCATCAGCCTTCCTCGGGTGGGGCCAGATTGTTATATTACAATACACTCTACCCGGAGCGGTGTACACATTACTCCAGGCGGCACAAACGTTAACTGCACCACTACATCGTAGTCCAGATTTCTTCGGATATCGGAGTTACTTTTTTTTCTGTTGTATGTTATAGCAATTTCCAGATAGTTAAATTTCTACATTTGCCCCATTACGATGTCTCGCGCACTCAAGGAACATACTAAGATAGATATGTTTATAAACAGACGAATTGTGATTAATAGTTAAATAACCAGGTAGAGTGAGACAATTCTGGGAGCTCTAAAAGTCCTTCGAGTATATTGTCATTGGTGCCCGCAATCTGAACAATATAAGAAACGCAGATGATACAGTGCTGATAGCAGATACAGAAAAGAAACTACGATACCTCCTACAGAAATTTGTTAAAGAAAGCGAAAAGAAAGAACTACAAGAAAACTTACTGAGGCTAATCAGTAAAACGAGGAGCCCAAAATGCCAATTACAAGTAGGGGATACTAAAATCAAACAAGTGCAGAAATATTAGTACGGGGGAAATGTTCTAACAGTGATACGGTGATCCGAAATCATTTTGGCATGTCCAAAGATGCGTTACAGAAACTGAGTAGAGTATCAAGAGACAGGAGAATGTCATTAGAAACAAAGAAGAGATTACTGGATTGCTATGTGATGTAAGTCCTTCATTATGGCAGTGAATGCTAGACAATACCAGGTGCAAACGAATGTGGACTCTACCGAACAATCAGATGTCTCCCCGCACTCAAGGAACATACTAAGGTAGATCTGTTTATAAACAGACGAATTGTGATTGATAGTTAAATAACCAGGTACAGAAAGACAATTCTGGGAGCTTTAAAAGTCCTGCGAGTATATTGTCATTGGTGCCCGCAATCTGAACAATATAAGAAACGCAGATGATACAGTGCTGATAGCAGATACAGAAAAGAAACTACGATACCCCCTACAGAAATTTGTTAAAGAAAGCGAAAAGAAAGAACTACAAGAAAACTTACTGAGGCTAATCAGTAAAAAGAGGAGCCCAAAATGCCAATTACAAGTTGGGGATACTAAAATCAAACCGGTGCAGAAATATTAGTACCAGGGAAGTGTTCTAACAGAGATACGGTGATCCGAAATCATTTTGGCATTGCCAAAGATGCGTTACAGAAGCTGAGTAGAGTATCAAGAGACAGGAGAATGTCATTAGAAACAAAGAAGAGATTACTGGATTTTTATGTGATGTAAGTCCTTCATTATGGCAGCGAATGCTGGACAATGCTAGGTGCAAACGAATGCGAACTCCACCGAACAATCAGCTTAATGAGCCACATAACAAAACTCCTCATCCGAATCCTGATAAAGAGAGCGAGGTGCAGAAACACGCCGGACATAAGACAAGAACAGTGCGGTTTTTTCAAGGACACTAGAGCAAGGAACGCGATATTTATTTTTTGGATGATATCAGAAAGCAATGGCAACCTACTGCGGGGTAATCATCTGCTCAGTCAGTCATTTCTCTTTCGAGACATGAGCGCCCAAAGCCTGTATCACGTATGTCACTTGACTGACTGGCTGTATATAATATTTGGAAAAATGTTTAATGCTTTTAATCGGCACAAAGTGGGGGATCAGTTTTTATTGTTATGAAGTAATAAACTGATCCCCCACTAATTACTACTAAATAATATAATACATCTCTTTCCCCTCTAGCTATGAGTCAAATAATAGGACAGATTGGGTTCTATAGCCTTGGCTGGTAACTAGTCTACCGCAGAAAGCAATGGCAACCTACTGCGGGATAATCTTCTGCCCAGTCAGTCATGTCTCTTTCGAGACATGATCGCCCAAAGCGGGCATCACGTATGGCACTTGACTGACTGAAGTGTGAGAGAAAAGTTTGGTTTCTATTTTCATATTTCCCTAGCTTTTTTTTTATTGTTGTTGTTTTCGTCTCGTCAGCCTAGCGAGGAGAAATTCTTTTGTTTTTTCTTTTCCTCCTCTGTATGTCACTGTTTCTCGCCTTCTGTATCTGCTTCTAAACTCTTTCTCTTTCATTCCGAGGATTTTATTTTTGTCGTATTTCGTCTTCTCTCAAAAAAGATTCCATCTTCTCTTTTGGCCATTTTTTTTCTGACGTGGTGGTGTGGGGGGATATTGGGCCGGGCAACCTTCCTTACACATGACTCCTTTTCCTAAAGTCGACGCGTGTGTCATTGACGAGTTTGTTATTTTCAAACTAATTAGTCGAATTTTCAAATTTGTTTGTTTATTATTTTTGTTGTGTGTGTGTGTGTGTGTGTGTTTTGTGTGTTGTGTGTGTGAGTATTGTGTGTGTGTGTGTGTGTGTGTGTGTGTGCGTGTGTGTGTGTGTGTGTGTGTGTTTTGTGTGTTGTTGTGTGTGGTCCCAATTACGGAAGTAGCAAACGGAAAAGTAAGGGGAACCCCTGTCTTTGCTGACATCGTAACAGCAACGATGGGGAAGGATGTTACGGACAGAAAAGCGTTTGGCGGTTGATAAGCGTGGAGTTTGCGGTGGGTAGGTAGCTGGGTAGTTAACCTATATCACAGCACGCGTGCACACACACACACACACACACACACACACACACACACAGCACACACGCACACACACACACACACACACACACACACACACAAACGCGCATGCACTCACACGCGAGCGGCTATTGACGCGCATATTACAAAAAAAAAAAAAGAAATAAAAAGCAACGACTCAATCGCGACAGCGGCGAATGCATCTTTTTTTTTCTCCATTGCATTTTCTCCGCCGAAACAGAATTTAATTTATTTGGTTTAAACTTACTTTTAATTGTTTTCTTTTTCTCTTGTTTTACAAAAGAATTAAATAATTTTTATTTCATTTTCAGACATGTCTCATTTTTATAGCAAAATTTTCTATCTATCTATC
Source organism: Ascarosepion bandense (assembly GCA_037127315.1). Classification (NCBI taxonomy): domain Eukaryota; kingdom Metazoa; phylum Mollusca; class Cephalopoda; order Sepiida; family Sepiidae; genus Ascarosepion; species Ascarosepion bandense. The sequence continues at coordinate 3,522,661 of JBBBDQ010000585.1, read as the reverse complement.
TATCTATCTATCTATCTATCTATCTATCTATCTGTCTGCTCATGTGTCGTGACCAGTTAGGGCCCAGAAGTAAGACACGGAAACAAGACTGTAGGATCAAACAGGGTATTAGAATAACAGAGCATATATACAATAATAAGTGTTAGTAATCAGCAAATTAGAAGCGTAAGTCCGAACGGTACAGTTACGCTGCGTCTCGACTGTCTCGCAGCTGCCTACCCTGAAGTCACTAAGGTTAGTATTCATTGACGGTGGAAGAGTGCATTCTCATGTAGGTAGAGCATCATAACATCATGTCTTTTTTAGTCTGTTCATATCGATCGATCTCAATCGGTTTCTATCTATCTATCTATCTATCTATCTATCTATCTATCTATCTATCTATCTATCTATCTCAGCCTGTTCATATCTATCTATCTATCTATCTATCTATCTATCTATCTCAGCCTGTTCATATCTATCTATCTATCTATCTATCTATCTATTTTTTCTTTTTTTGTGTATTTTATTAGAGTTTCAAATTATTTTCCTGTCTGCGCATTCAAGAAATCTAAATAAAGAAAATGTGTTCTCCAGCAGAAATCGAACCTTCATTCCGCTTTCATCCGACATACTTTCTCGCTTGGCAACGTAGAGGTCCACAGTAAGCAAGGAAGCACATTCCGTTCACCTAGATTACGTTTCTCCAAAGCCTCATATCTGCTCAGTTTCGTATCCGAAACGTAAATAAAGCAATTCCTAAATAACTAAAGGATTTATTTTTAATTTATTACTTGAAACCTTATTTCTGTTTAGAAGACCGGAAATTGTACAATCTTGTCCATTATCCATTTTAAAATAATTTATTTTATATAATATGTTTTTTTGGTTGGCTAAGGTGATGTCCGTTATTTATGTTAGATCAACTCTACGAGTGTTACTGGTACCTTAAAACTCAGATTACTGTTACGATTCCCATAACCCCTTAAGGTCGTTGTGGTACTAAATCCACTACATCTACTACAGCCTTAGTAGCAGTGGTTTGTCATGAGCAAAACACCCTGACGAAGCCCAACCCTCTCTTTGCAGGATTGATTTCCGAGATTTTTTTTTCTTAGAATGATCGTCAATCAAGGTTATAAAACCCAAGCTCTACTGCTATTTATCCATAGTTGGAAAGAACAGATCGATTCATATATTTCCCAAGAAAGTGAAATGTAATGAACTCGACTTGAATTCTAACTCGTGTCTGCGATTTCATAATCCGTTATTCATTACTCTACCTTGCTCCCCAAATCCGATTCTCCGACGCCCAAATCCGATTCTCCCATTAAACTTTTTCTGGTACAGACGCCCAGCAGTATTTAAATCAAGACCTGTCAACTGTCGGACAGTTCATTTGTGGGTTCAAATATCATCGGGCATACATAGCTACATATGCAGCTACTGCTGTGATCACAAGCCATACCTGGAGGTGAGGCTTTCCTCGATTAATGTCAACGGACAGCGTGGAGAGTGACCACGATAGAACCAACATTCAATGCCCGTAAACAAGGGAAATCTTGAAGTTAGAGGACATTTGACCTATTGATGGATGGGTTTCGTCATGTATAATTGTCCTCGACAGGGTAGACGTGATTTGTACCTCTCCGGCTTAAATCCCACAGATGTTCATTTGAGCATCGATCTCGTTGCTTACACCTGGTCTTGGGACTGATGATAATGATATTCACTTCGCGGTTCTTCACAAAATACAACGGAGAATCTATAATGTCATGAATACCGACTTGGCAGATCGGCTGTAGTCACTCTCTCACAGGCATGACGTAGCTTCCCTGTGCCTTTACTATAAATACTTTCACGGCTTCTGCTCCGATGAACTTAAATCAATGGTGTCCCCTAGGTTCGAATTTGCACGAAATACTAGATTAGCAACTAGGTCCCACTCTTTTACAGTGAAACAGAGAAGATGTAACCTCAATTTCTACTCCAACAGCTTCTTTTCTCGCACTTCCCGCCTGTGAAATTCCCTTCCGTATACTTGCTTCCCCGACAGCTACAATCTCCAGTAGTTTAAATGTAAGGTCAATAGACACCTCCTAACACACTAACTCGCACCCATTCTCTCAAACACTTTTCCCATCCACGCAACCCTCATCCTCGGTATCCTCACTCGTCTATCACCCTCCTTCTGACATTTCCTATCATTTCCCCCTATGTAACCCCCAACTACTCTTTCTCATCTCTTTCCCCCATGTCACCCTCTAACCATTCTTTCTCATCACTTTCTCCTATGTAACCCCCTAACCACTCTTTCTCATCACTTTCCCCTATGTCACCCCCTAACCACTCTTTCTCATCACTTTTCCCTCTGTAACCCCCTGCGCAACAGTGGCAGTGAAATGCATTGCTTGTGGTGAATCGATTAAAAAAATGCTTTTTCTTTGGTAATGTTTGAATGTCCTATGGTCATATGCCGGTGAGTGTTGTGTTTGGTTCGAATAGGAAAAAGCGGAAAAAAACAGCTTATCTATTAGTGGCTTGAAACGATATATTTTATGAACTTTGACCTCCATTACACCGTCTGTGACTTCCCGGGATTATCATTATTCCCCGTAACCAGATTTTTTTTTTAATGTACCACTAATTTAACTGTCCTCGTTAAAATTAGAATGTATAAAAAATATAAAGTATTCTCATAGATGAGGTCCAGTGAATAAACTGTATCTTCAGTAAATCAAGCAGATAAAAATTTGAAATACCCGGGAAGTGTTCTATCAGAGGACGGTCACTGAGATTGGAAGGTGCATTGGCATCGCCGAAAATGCGTTCCAGAAACTGAGTAAAGATTTTTTGGAAACAAAGAAGAGAGTACTTTTTTTTCTTTTTTTTTTTTTAATCATTTCACCCCAAGCAAGGCGGAAACGCCACTGATGTGCAGGGGGTAACATAAATGTAAAAAAGATTAATTAGAAGAGTGAGGAGTACAAACTAGTTAGAAAGGAACAATAGAAAGTAGGTGCGATGACAGGTACATAGGTGGAGAGAAAGGGAAGGTTATACAGGGGTGGGGAGAGAGCTAGGGTCCAGTGGTTAGTAGATGAGTATTTTTTTATTATTATTATAAGCGTTTCACCCCGAGCAAGGCATGTCACTGCCACTACTGCGCAGGGGTCTACGTAGAGTGGAGAAAGTATGGTTAAGTATAGGAAATGTCAGAGAGTGGGTGATAGGCGGGTAAGGATACCGAGAATGAGGGTTGGGTACTGGATTGTTTGTGATGTCTGTCCTTTAATATGGCAGCAAATGAGGGACAATTTCATCAAAGATGAAAAACAAAAAAATAAACGTGAAGCAACTGAAATGTGGTTCTACAGAAGGATGCTGAGAATACTATGGCCCAAATATGTGAGCAACGATGAGTTTTTGGAGAGTATGAATACGAAAAGGAAACTGATATTTAGCATCAGGAAAAGACAGCCGAAGGGCAAATACTTTTAAAATTAATTAATAAACATTTATAAAAAAAACACACATATTTAAATAAAATTTTCAATAAGAATTCAGCCAAATTAAGTTATAGATTTACTAGTAATTTATAAAATAACATAAAAACAAAAGCAAGAAAACTAATTAATAACCAATATATATATATATATATATATATATATATATATATATATATAATGATTTGTTTGAACATTATTTTTGACCGATACTCATATTTAAGTAGATATTCTGTTTTTAATTAAACACTATTATATATTTATATCTAGTGGCCTGATTATTTACGATAAGTTTTTATTACAAAAATGTGTGTCATTCGGCCGGATACAAATATATATAGGCTTGATTAAAACCTCGTTTTGACTGGAGGTCATTCGTGGTCGAGAGGTCTAAGCCGTTGCAAGATCAAACAGTAGCTTCCACTATCTATATAGGGGTCGCAGGTTCGAAACGTAGACGATCATGGCTTTCCATGTCTCCCTATCTCTGGTGGCTCTTAGCACGTCTTCTCCTGTTGCACCATGCAACCCTTGTTCCATTATTTACCTGATCAGGTCCTTCAAATATGTTATCCGCTGCGTTTCCCTGTCTCTTTTTCCCTCTATCTGGCCTGTTAGTAATAGGTTCTCCAAGCCCTCCTTCCTTATTGCATGTCCAAGGAACTTTAGTTGTCTTTTCCTGATGCTCAGTATTAATTGCTTTTTCATTTCCATCATTTCCAAAACCTCATTATTGCTCATATTTTCGATCCATAATATTCGCAGCATCCTTCTGTAGAACTACATTTCAGCTGCTTCAAGTTTTTCCTTCATCTTCGAAGATATTGTCCAACATAAGCTGCCATATTGAAGAACCGACATCGCATAGCAATCCAGTATTCTCCTCTTTTCTAGTGAAAAGCTGTTTTAAAAATACGGATCACACGAAATATACGTAGACATGGGCTGGAAACGCAATAGTATCTTCAAAATCCACTTGAAATCAGACGTCGAACTCTCTGCCTTCGTGCAGAGAGAAACCCACACGAAACTATGCCGAATTATGTTAAGAAAAAGTCACCTTTTTTAACAGAGAATGTCTATTTATTTTTTTAACAAAACATGTTTAATGGAAGGTCTGATACCTCTCTCTTGCGTTCTTTCTCTTTCTTTATATATATAATATATATTCAAAAGAGCATAGCCTTGTCTGAAAAAAAACAAAAACAAAAACAAAAAAAAGCCCGACCCTGTCTTTCGCAATGTCTACGAGAAATGTTTGACTAAGTTTAAGGTCTTAGAATTCTCACGTTGAAATCCGTCCTTGTGCCGCATCTGGCCTCAATGTCGAGGTTTCCTGTAAGTATCCAGCAGCTCGGAACCAGAAATCTGGGAGCCGAGTTCGAATTCCAGCCGAATTCATTGCATTCGCTTACGCGCAAATAGGCTTGGGAAAGGTGTTAATCCGTATATTCCTTCCAATTATGGGTTCAATAACAGGACAGATTGGGTTCTATAGCCTTGGTCGGCAACCAGTCTACCGCAGAAAGCAATGACAACCTACTGCGGGATAATCTTCTGCCCAGTCAGTCATGTCTCTTTCGAGACATGATCGCCTAAGTGTGTTTCACGTATGACACTTAACTGACTGACTGACTCTCGTAGAATTGATAAAGGCTTTGGTTCGGAATTCCATGTAGCTTGCCCGGATTTAAATACACCTGATGAAGGCCGATGAACATAGCAGACGAAGCGTTTTGATAACAATCACGATGATAAGGTCATGAGTCCGTATGTAAATAATCTGCAAGTTAACAACAGGTTTTTTTCTGTATTGAATTTTAAAGTCCCTAGTTATAAACGAGTAAATACATGATTTCTTTTTTTTTTTTTTCAGGATCAGCTCAGCATGTCGGACAAACCACACCATCATGCCCAGGGCGCCGAGGAGACGCCCCACCTGTGGATCTGTGCCGGTTGCGGGTGTCGCATAATGGATAGGTACTATCTAATGGTTGCCGACCGCCAGTGGCATGCCTCGTGTCTCAAGTGCTGTGAATGCAAACTGAGGTTGGACTCTTATCTCACCTGCTTTTCTCGCAATGGAAACATCTACTGTAAAGAGGATTATTACAGGTAAGTGACCCAATTAAGGAGATTTTTTCTTTCTTTATGTTGCTGATCTTTTTTAAATCAAACCGCCATAGATGAAATGGTGATGTACATCATTTCTTATATTGGTCATTTTATAAAAAAATTCACAGATTTCTGTAAAACTCGAACGCTTTATCAAACGCTACAAATGCAACATAAACTTAATGTTTTCATTACGTTTCACTTTCCCAAAATATGTAAAGATCTATCTATTTATCTATCTATCTATCTATCTATATGTGTGTGTGTGTGTGTGTGTGTGTGTGTGTGTGTGTGTGTGTGTGTGTGTGTGTGAATAAAGATCGGTACCCACAGAAACCACAAATTGCTCTAAAAAGAAAAGACGTCATACTTATCCCAAAACCCGAGGAACCTTTCAGCCAACACTTTTTCAAGGGCTTCGTTGGCAAAAATTATGAAAAGGGCTGAACGAGGACAATATCAACCGTGAGTAATTCCCCTACTGATAATGTCAACTGTGAGTAATTCCCCTATTGATATTGGATAAATTCAGGGATTGGGAAAATCACAATTATGTCCCTTTCTCAAATGTCTATCTCTTTCGTTCCTTTATTTTTTGTGTATCTATCTACTCTCTTTCTATCTGGGTATATTTAACTCTATCTCTCTGCTTCTCTACCCCCACCCCACTCACGATCGCTGTCATTTTTTTTGTATGTTTTTTTTTCATATATTATTGCAGAATCTCTTTTGCTATCACTCCCTTCTAAGAAAAAAACTAAAACCGTATATGTCGCGAATTTTTACAACCTCCATATTTTAGTACAGGCACGAAAAGGAATGCAATAACTTACTTTTTTAAAAGTCCACTTAAAAATATTTTTGTGAATAAATATTTTAGTTTCTTGTTGATCGTTGTGAATACGATTTTAAAATTTTAAATGAATTATGCTAAATATAATGTCTTTAAATTTAGGGCAGATTCTTATGTTTTTATTTATTTATTACCAGATTATATTGTAAAATTCTAATATTTATATTCTGGTGAGTAGAATATAGGTTCCTCGCGTAAATAGGTCATGACTATGAGCATTTATTTGAGCGACAACCTGCCGTATGTGAACAGTTGTTGATCGAAGTAGGGGTGGTCGCATACAACAGGTTCTACAGTATTTGCTATGTCATTTTTGTAATCCTAGATTCTGGCATTTAAAATGCATCCTATCATAATGAGACACCCTGCATATATATATATATATATATATATATATATATATATATATGCAGTTACTCACGGATATAGAAAATTTGTCTGATGTTAATAAAACATCTCTCTCTCTCACTCACTCACTCTCTCTCTCTCTCTCTATATATATATATATATATATATATATATATATATATATATATATATATATATATATATATATATATAATGTAAGTCTATAATTTTTTTGCATCAGACAATGATCTTACTTGGAAGGTTTTTGTGTTTTTTATTCAGAAATTTATAATTTCCATAATTTTGACCGGAGCTAAGGTCAGGTTCACTTTTTAAACTTTACACATGAGGCAAATAAAGACTTGATATACCTTTGATAGATGGTCACGCTTCAGAGAGGCAAATTAAATGGTGGTTGAGATAACGGTTTTGAAGATGCCGATCTGTGTCCCCTACGGATATATATATATATATATATATATATATATATATATATATATCCGTAGGGGCACAGATCGGCATATTCATACTATATATATATATATATATATATATATATATATATCCGTAGGGGCACAGATCGGCATATACATACATATATACATACTATACATCTAAACACTATATATATATAATGTTTAGATGTATAGTTATATCTAGCGCCAAGGTTTTTTTGTCCAGTGTTTTTACTAATGAAGTAAAAAAGTATCTGTTCGCAAGCAGGTTTTTTTTTATCGTAAAATGCTCGATATCGAGTTGGAGATTGAGTTTTGATAAGTACAAAGTGCTTGTCAGTTAAACTGGGCAGATTCATGACGACTTCAAAGTTTTATGATAAAGAAAATCAGCCCATCACAAATAATATCACTCCCAGAAAAATCACATCATGACTCATATAAAAAAAAATCAATCCCGGGACCTAATGGGAAGCAAGCTCTGACGTGTGAGAAGATGAGAACGATGTCCTCACGAAACTTGGAAGTTGGCATGAATCTACTCAGTTAGAGAGACAAACTATTTGTGCTTATATATATATATATATATATATATACACACACACACACACACACACACACATATATATATATATATATATATATATATATATATATATATATCGAGGTGAAGAGAATCAACAGTTTTACAAGCCAATATTACAGATCCTATGTCTCCCTGCAGGTTCAAATAATATTTTAGAGTTCAGTATTCGCTGAACTTCTATACAAGTTGACAAACACGGCTGGAGACTCCAAGTTCCCCTGATATTATTCATATATCCTTAAATTGATATTCTTAAACTTACAAATTGACAACTGTGCCACAGAGGACACTTCTTCGGTCAAACGCCACATCGATGCTTTTGTTTTATTTCGAAAGTAGCAGATGAAATAGCATGATTCTTCTGCTGTTCTGCTGATATAACCCACATGAATCATTTCTTGCAGGTGTTCCAATTCCGATCAAAACAGGAATCTGTTGTTATCTGCTCAGAACAATTGAAACCATGTCTTTAATGAAAGTCTTTGGATAGAATAAGACACCTCGTAGTCTCAAACAAATTGTGATCTTGTTTTCCTCAGTGGTTCTGCAAAGATAGATATGGAAAAACTGAGATAGATAGATAGATAGATAGATAGATAGATAGATAGATAGATAGATAGATAGATAGTGTTGTGGTTTCTTGCTTAGAAAACCACACAATATAATAACAAAAAAAAAGATATGAGAGGAAAAATGTCAGAATATTGAATAAAAGATATACAACCGGTATAGTGTTAGTAGATTCAGGAATACTTGTTAATAGGAGTCAAATATATACAAGAAGTAAGTCCGAGTAATTGTCTATATACTTGCTGACCAATGAGCGGCTGTTCAACTGCTCTGACAAACACCAACTCTAACAACAACTATATTTAGTTGTCCCTCCCAGTAAGGGCAACATGTGACACATGGTCAGTTATGACTGGGATTTCCGGGCTATATGGCCCGGCCAAAAAATATCTGTCTATTTTTGCCCAGTCGTGATTCTACCCTTCGGCGGAACCACGACTGGGTTATTGCTCTCTGCTCGGAAGCAGAGATCGCCCTCTACCCGAAGGCAGAGTGCTGACAGTATTATAGTTGCAGAGTCTCAGCAACTCTAACAACAACAACCCGTTCTCTGTAGGAGGGATTATTTGTATACCATGGAAGAGTCCATAGAGTCTGTGAAAAGAGGTGACTCCCCAACAGATAGATAGATAGATAGATAGATAGATAGATAGATATGAACAGACTGAGATAGACATGAACAGACAGGAATAGATAGATAGATAGATAGATAGATAGATAGATAGATAGATAGATAGATAGATAGATATTAAACGACTGAGATAGATAGATAGATAGATAGATAGATAGATAGATAGATAGATAGATAGATATGAAGTTTGTTTTTTTTATAATCATTTCAATCCAAGCAAGGCACTGCTGACAATTGTGCGCCGAAGGTTACGACGAGAGGATACGGGAACAAAAGAAAGAGAAAATAAGTTGCGGGCCATGTCGAAGAAACGATAAGAAAAAGATGGGAATTAAGAAGATAAAAGATGGCAATTGACGCTTTACTCAAATTTTTGGTGATTTTAGCTTTCAGGGAAGCCAGTATACGGAAGGCAGTTACACCACACACGTGAAGTCCCGGTTGCATTTGCCTATTTTGATGTTAGTTCGTGGGAGTTGTTTGCCTATCTAGCTAAACTCGTAAATTCATGTGGTGGAGGCACGAGGGTAAGAAACTCGTCACAGCAGAACCTGTGAAATAGACAGAGGGAAGGCACATCATGTCGGTGAGTAAATGACTAAAGCCCTCCTGCCAAATCTTGATACATTACATTGCATATCTTACTTCGGATTTTGTCGAAAACCCCTAAATGAAGAGCAGAGGCACCCGACCAGATATGTCTAAAAAGTCTCTATTTTCTAATACTTTGACCTATGTATAAGGTTATTTGTTTGACACGTATCGAGCGTTTCTAATATGAAAATCTTTCTTTTTTTCTTTTTTCTTCTCTTTTTTCCTTTCTATTCTTTTCTTTCCTTGTCTTTATTTTTTATTTTTATTTTATTATTGTTTAATTTATTTTTCTTACCTCCCACTCCCCTTTCTGTTTTGTTTAACCCTATTCTCAATTTAAGACCACCCCTAACCCGTTTCTTTGTAAGCTAGACGAAACCAAATTTTCCATTTCTTCACTTACTACTCTATCTAAAATCTTAAAATCTAAAATCAGACATGAATTACTTCCGTAATTTTTTGTGACGAAAATTTTCTCAAATCTTAACCGTCAATTTTTATTCTATTTCTTATTTCTTATTTCTTTTTATCTTTCTCTCTTTTTATTCTTATTTTTATTTCTATTTTGAAAGAAGGACCGTTGCTGAGGAGATGTAAAAATCTCTCTTAGGGATTTTATGTCGAAATGTTCATTCAACATTTTTGAATATTGAAAATTTATTTTATCTTATATTAGCTCTGTAATGTTAATTACATTGAGCTCTCCTCCTGTATCATTTTTTAATATTAAAAATTTTTAATATTAATTTGGATCAGGTTCTTGGGATTTATCTTCTCACTCTTCCACTTCGGATTAAAGTATTATAAAATATATATATATATATATATATATATATATATATATATGGTTATGTCAATTTTTCATTGCTATATTGCTACATGGAAATTTCTATGTTTCGAGATTAATTCTCATCATCAGGCAATGCTGGTGTGGTTGTGCAGACGATTTACATTTAAATGACATATACTTTCGACTTACTGTGAATGTATGTGGGTGTTTTTTTTTTGTGCGTGTGTGTTTGGATAATCAGAATGGAGATTCACTTAGGGGTTTGACCCCAAGGAATTTCTGTGCTAACCAACTTTTTCCTTCCTCTTTTTTCTTTTTCCTTGACCCTATTCCTCTCATGTCTGCTTTCCTTCGCATTTATCTGATCTTATCATTTTCCCTTCAGTTTTATTACATTTGATATGATATCTCTTCTTAGTAGTACTAATCCCGTTCCCTCTAGTCTATTTGTTAAAGAAAAGATTTTTTCCAAAAGGAAACCTCGAACTGCTATTTTTTCGCTCCATCTATCAATTTGCTGCAAAGTTTATTATCCTGATACAAAGGGGGGAATTATTAAAAAAAGGGAACAATTAACTTATTCTATCTTTGGCTTTATTATTATTTTCATTTTTATTTTTACCAAATTCGTCGATGAGCATGTTATTTAATTTAGGTTTTATCCATTTTCTAATGTGAATAATTTACAATGTCTACAGATGACATTAATTTCGTTACGTTTATTTAATAAATTTTTATTTTTGAGGGATCTAATAATAAATAGTTTTTCATATAAGCATAATGAACATGGTTCATTTAAGGACTTGCATGTTTTAGCTTCTTTTAGAATTTTCCACTTTATTTTGGGTGGTTTTTTTTTTTGTTTCCTTTAGGTACCAATGCTATATCGATAGGGATGTTCTATTTCTGTATTTGTTATTATTAAATGAAGAGGTATGTTGGTAAATTCTCTGCTTTAGGATGTTTTTAGTACTCCCTATATAGACTTTTATATTGTTTGGGTATATATATATATATATATAACGAGGTGAAGTGATTCAACAGTTTTACAAGCCACTATTACAGATCCTATGTCTCCCTGCAGGTTCAAATAATATTTTAGAGTTCAGTATTCGCTGATCTTCTATACAAGTTGACAAACACGGCTGGAGACTCCAGGTTCCCCTGATATTATTCATACATCCTTAAATTGATATTCTTAAACTTACAAATTGAGAACTGTGCCACAGAGGATACTTCTTCGGTCAAACCCCGCATGGAACCTTTTGTTTCTTCTGGAATATAACAGATGAAATTACAAGATCCTTCTGCTGTCTTGCTGATATAAGCCACAGGAATCATTTCTTGTAATTTGTGACCCTGAAAAAAGCTGTTTTTATTTCTTCTATTGCCTCTTCAATCGTCCTCATTTTTGATCTGATACTTCAGATACAGATCCATCATAACATAGTACCAACTTCGTTTTTTTTTATTGATAGTTGTCGTCTTATTATTGAAACAGGATATCCTATAAAATGTATTTACCACACAAACATAATGTTGCCGTCATAATCACATCTTAATACGTTTGATGGTTTGGCCAAATATGTTACCATTGATTATTGCATACAAGCAATACATGTTTGGATACACAATAAGTAAAGAAGAAATTGGCGGTTCTGTCAAGTCTTTTACATGATAAAAAATGAGAAATCTAGAAATTAATAAAAAACTTTACATTTTAAAAGAAACACTGTTGAATGTTGAAACGTATACGCGAAACATGGAACTGAAAAGAAAGAATTGTACACTGTTGAAAAATGTTTACATACCGGTTTGTTTTTCTGTAATATGTTATTGATAAACTTCCCTAAAACATATCTACTCGAAAAAAAACAAAACATTTTTAATTATTGAAAAACCTTGGTGCGTGAAGATTTGTATTAACTTTTTCAATTTTTGATTAGTAAATATAGTCTTGACGTATTAATTTAATAACCTAATGCGGGTAGCAATTGGAAGAAATTTTAAAAGACTTTGTAAGCTTTATAAATTACTAAAATTTGAACATAAAAGTGAAAGCAATTCTTGTAAAAATGCATTATTCATCCAAAAACGAATTCTATTCAGACTATGATATCCTTAAAATAGATTGTTTATAGAAGCAATTAAAAGATTTTTCTAAATAAAAAATGGCATAGTTTTATTGCATTTTTATTTTCATTATACGGAGCAGATTTTTAAAAAAATAGCAACTGTTTAAAAAAAAGAAAGAAAAACAGAAGAGAAAGAAAGAAAAATAATGATTTACATTACCCAAGGAGTCCTGCAGTTAATTATAAACAAATTTTGCAAACAAATTCAGTCAGTTTCTAGAAATTTCAGGAAATTAATTGAAGTGGGGGGTAACAGATATAAAAGTATATATATATATATATTTACGAAGATTTAACAAAAGTAATACTTTCAAAATAATTTCAATTATTTCTGAACTAGTAGTAAAGCCCGGCGTTGCTCGGGTGTAATGAAAGCTTTAAAAGTAACCCATAGTCCTGGAGCTCAGACTCTTTGGACGTTGGCACGAAAGACTAAAAAGCAATAGTTGTTTCCAGTTAAAGCGAAACCGTAGACTGAAAGAAAAATGAATGGATATAAGTCAAATTTTGATTTCCTGGTATCAATATCAAATAAGTTTTTCGTCGTAAACTGAATTTTGAAGGCTAAATAAGTCCTTTAAGTAAATGGTATCATGGCTGAGACTAAGAACTACAATTATACCTACTTAAAGCCAAACCTGAAGCAAAAACTAAAATAAAAGGGCTGAAAAACTACAAACATACAGGTAGATAAGCAGACACACACACACAAACATCTGCCTTATATATATATATATATATATATATATTATCAATTTTCTGCACTATTGTAAGAACCGCAACCTTGAAACTTCTGAATATCGTTTCTTATGTCTTTGTCTATGAGTGTATCAAATTTGATTAAAATCGGACCACTCCTTCTATAACCCGAGTTTTTCGATTATCGATTTTCGATATTCATCGGGGGTACCTCGACACAAACCCTAGCTAAGAACACTCGCAGACGCTTATATTACAACTGTGTCAATTTTCAAGAAGATCGGTTCAGCCGTTTCGGAGTCTATAGGTAACGGGGACACACACACACACACACACACTGACACACATAAACACACAAAAAGTTCCATTTATAAATAAGTTTAGATATTTCCTGAAAGTTTCATCAGAATCTGACTAATATTTGATTTTTGCAAGAATTTTCTAATTAATTTGTTTTTCACCGACAAAAAAGCAAAAAATTAGCTTCGTAATATTACGTCTGCTGGTAAAAATCTTCTCACTCACTGACGAAAAAAATAGATTTTTTACCAAAATTTCGAACATGTTAGAAAGGATGAAAAAATTAAAAAAAATGAAATTAAAATATTTTGATCTTTAATTTTAATAATGCCATAAACTTTTTACGATAAAACATTGTTTTTATCAAGTTTGGAGCATTTTCACATCGTTGTGGTATCTAATTTAAAGCGGTCCTGGGCATGACGTTAAAATGCATCCGGCAGCAAGGCCTCTGATAAGGAGGTTGTGAGGAGTATGTAACCACCTTTTAAATGCTGTCATTCCCAGGTCCAACCTGACCCGGAGTGGTAGCATCTGTTAGGGTCCCAGCTATGGAGAAATAGTTAACCCTGAAGCTGGGATCAAAACAATAGTCTTTTACAGAAGTATATAGATAACCATGGACTTTTTATAAAATAATATTCAATTTTGAAGGAAAAACATTACCAGCAATACATTTTTGAAATAATAACTAGAAGACATTCTCAGTTTTCTAAAATAAAAGCAAAATTTCACGCTTGTGCGATCATGTCTCGAAAGAGACATGACTGACTGGGCAGTAGATTATCCCGCAGTAGATTGCCATTGCTTTCTCTGGTAGACTGGTGGCCAACCAAGGCTATAGAACCTAATCTGTCCTGTTATTTGACTTATAGCTGGAGCGAGACGAGATAGATTATATTACATTATTATATTAAGTATAATTAGTGGGGGATCAGTTTATTATTTAATAACAATAGAAAACCGATCCCCCACTTTATGTCCAGTACACATTTTAAATATGTTTCTAACTATTATATTCAGTCAGTCAGTTAAGTGCCATACCTGAAACACACTTGGGCGATCATGTCTCGAAAGAGACATGATTGACTGGGCAGACGATTATCCCGCAGTAGGTTGCCATTGCTTTCTGCGGTAGACTGGCTGCCAGCCAAAGCTATAAAATCTAATCCGTCTTGTTATTTAACCCATAACTGGAAGGAAGAGTGAATGCAACGAATTCAACTGGAATTCGAATTCGGATCCCCAATTTCTCGTTTCGAGCCGATATCCACTGCACCACAACGCACATCTAATTCTCGCTATTACCGATCATAAAAATACTTTAAAAATCCCACCTTTTTGTCATTAAATAACGGAGGTTGATATGCCGTTAAGTAAAACTCAAACTCAATCTAATTCAAACCCACTATAAATATCTATGTTATCAGAATAAACTCCCATACACTCATCATCAGCACATTGACTTCAAGAGGGAAAGCAGGATCGTGGTTTTGTGTTGGTAAAATAAAATTTTATTTTAAATGCACAAGACATCAATATAGGAAGAGATTGAATATATAGGGGCTCTCATTTCCTTCTTGACGATCTTCATATGAGATTTGAAATGTTTCCCTATCGTAGTCCTTGTCAGACATATATAATTTTCTAGAATCATTTAGGATGCGGTATAGAATGCTTAAACGGTCAGTTCTCATCTCATCACATCTGCGTTCGTAAATTACTTTTTTAATAATTTCACCCCAAGCAAGGCGGTACCACCACTGATGTGCAGGGGGCTACATAAGAGGAAAATAATGTAAACTAAGATGAACCAGCTACAGGTGGAAAAAGAGAAAGGGCAAGAGAAGGATAAGAACACAGGAGTGAAGACAGTTGATGTAGAAAGAGTGAAGAGAAAGACGAACCAGCTACATGTGGTGAAAGAGAAAGGGCAAGAGAAGGATATGAACACAGGAGTGAAGACAGTTACGAAGGTAGAGAGAAAGAAAAAGAACAAGATATACAGGGTGATGTAGAAAGGGCTGGGTTTAAGTCGATAACAGATGGGAATTGACATTGCATTTAAATTCTTGGAGGTTATAGCCATCAAGAAAGCAGGTATATGGAAAGGAGTTCCACAGGCGGGAAGCGCGAGAAAAGAAGCTGATGGAGTAGAATTCTCACCTGTATTTGGTTGATTTAACTGTAAAAGGGTGGGACCTTGATGTAAGTCTCTTTATCCGAGTAAATTCTTATGGCGGGGACACCAATGACCTAAGTTCTTCGAAGCAGAAGTCATGAAAATATTTGTAGAATAGACAGAAGGAAGCCACATTCTGCCGATGAGAGTGGCTGGAGTCGAGCTGCCACATTACAGATTCTACTTTGGAGCTTGTCAAGAACACTGAGACGAACAGCAGGGTCGCCTGACCACATATGACAACAATATTCCATGCACGGTCGAATGATTGGTTTGTAATTCTTATAGCATTAATCTAAGAAGAGATTTAATAGACTGTGACTAATACTTTTTCCTTGTCGTAATCCTAATGTGGTCGAAAATGTATGATTCTTTAGATCAATACATTTCCTGTATTAGATCGATGCATTCAGTGGATTCGGGGATTTGAAGGTTGTTTCAAATAAATAAGAGAGTCTGTTTTAATGCGGTCATATGATGTTGTGAGGTCGACATTGTAGATATTTAGTTTCCTATGAGAGAAGTAAGCAATTTTTTGGAGTTATTTAATGATATATATATGCCATTCGTTGCAGAACAAATGCCAAACTGTGTCACGAGGAGCTGATTTTTATCGAATTTTGAGAACCTAGTTAATTAATTCTTTCACCATGATGGATCCAACAGAGAAACCTCTATATGAGTGAGTGTCTTGATGACTACATTTCGGTTTCCATAAAACATTAATGCGTTATAGACCAGCCTTTTTGTGGGTCAATTTCTGATTCCAGACTACGTTCATAAAATGCAGGAACCTGTTATTGAATTTAAGGAGAAATAAGCTACTTTCAAAATTTAGCTTCAGTGTCGAAGTTTTATAATCAGTCAGTTAAGTGCCATACGTGAAACACGCTTGGGCGATCATGTCTCGAAAGAGACATGACGGACTCTGTAGAAGATTGCCATTGCTTTCTGCGGTAGACTGGTTGCCAGCCAAGGCTATAGAACCCAATCTGTCCTGTTATTTAACACATAACTGGAATGAAGAGACGGATTAATACCTTTCCTAAGGGTATTTGCGCGTAAGTGAATGCAATGAATTCAACTGGAATTCGAACTCGGCTCCCCGATTTCTCGTTCCGAACCGATATCCACTGCACCACAACAAACATTCCAGTTTTATAATATCTTTCTTAATTTTCTCAACAATAGGTTCATTTTTGTTTATACTTGGCGACCGAATTTGTGATTATTGTAGGAATATATGTTCTGTCTATGTAGGAATATTCGTTCTGTTTATGTAGGAACTAGCAGTATAGCCCGGCGTTGCTCGGGTGTAATGAAAGCTTTAAAACTAATCCATGGTCCTGGAGCTCAGAGTAAAGAATATTTGTGTGAAGTTTGGTGAGAATCGGATAAAAATTGTGGATTTGTATATGTCTATGTGTATGATTTTATCAAATTTGATTAAAATCGGACCACTCCTTCTATCACCCGATTTTTTCGATTATCGATTTTCGATATTTATCGGAGGTACCTCGCCACAAAAACTAGCTAAGAACACTCGCAGACGCTTATAGAACAACTGTGTAAATTTTCAAGAAAATTGGTTTAGCCTTTTCTGAGTCTATAGGTAACGGACACACACACACACACAGACACACACACACAGAGACAAAGTTCCATTTATAAATAAGTTTCGATATATATTTTAAGTAGGAATATATGTTCTATTTACAGTATCTAAAGTAAAACTTCAGTTTGATGTGGTCAGTGTCGAAATGTCATTGAAAGTGTTTATTGAGACCAGGATATGTCTTCTTTGTTAGTTTTGATTGTATGATTTTATGGTGATTTTTCGCCTTTCTCCACATTTTAACATACTGACCATACCGTTTGGTTTCCTTAATTTAATTCATAATTTTCCGTAGATACGGGTTTCTTTAAGATCTAACTTTTTGTTTATTTGTTACTTGTTTGGTATTTTCTCTTACATTTTATCTCTTCCGTTTTTGGCTTTAGTCTTTTTTTTATATTAGTTTTTTTTCAACTGAAGGTTGTTGAGCCGTGAGTGCGTATTTTTTCTTTTATAACTTCTTGGGGTGGTTCCACGTGCTTCAGTTAACGACGATGTGATAACGTTACTTGATTCCATTATGTTTTGTTTTAGATTTCCTGACATCAATTTAGACTAAGTTACTAAATTCTAAAAGTTCCATTTTCATTATCAGAGTTTCAGTATTATACCACAAAATCATTGCTGGTTTATAGGCTATTTTATTGGCTGTTGTTGTCAATTTAATTACAAATTGTCTGTCATCTGATTCAATGTGGGAGTTGTATACTCTAACATCTGTCACGCACTGTCTAATCAATGAATCTGCGATGATGAAGGCAATAATCTGTTTTCTTATATTATCTGGGTTATACCATGTGAATTGATGTTTCATGAGATGGTCAAACCATATGTTGAGGATGGAGTAACTTTATGAATAACAATAGATTAGAAAGAGTTCTCCATTGCTGTTTGGAGCTTTCGATTCAAAGAGTGATGTCTTCTTCCCATTAAAGGGACTGTGATATTTAAAAATGCTTTCGATATATCGCATTAAAATCAATATGAATGTACAGTTTTCTCAGTTTTTTATTTTTGTTTTTTTTTTTACTATAAAAATTTTCCCAAAACTTTGTGGAATTTCTCATAACTGTCCTCCTATGTAACCCCCTTCAAAACAGTGGCAGTAAAATGCCTCGCATGGGGCGATATGATTATAAAAAACAATTCTATACCATTATATTGTGGGTTCAAAATGGGAGATCAATTCTATATTACAATCAATATATAAACTGATCCCTCACTTTATGTCCACAGTCATCCTACTCTTACCCATTAACTGACACCCCCTATAACCTGTCAGTCTTTCTCATAACTTTCCTTCTATTTAACCACCTGCAAAACAGTGGCAGTAAAATGGCTTGCTTGGGGCTATATGATTATAAAAAATAAATCTATACCATTTAAATGTGGGCAAAAAGTGGGGGATGATTTTTTTTATTACAACCAATATATAAACAGACCCATCACTTTATGTCCACAGTCATCCTTCTCTTACCCATTAACTGACACCCCCTATAACCTGTCACTCTTTCTCATAACTTTCCTTCTGTTTAACCCCCTGCAAAACAGTGGCAGTAAAATGGTTTGCTTGGGGCTATATGATTATAAAAAATAAATCTATACCATTTTAATGTGGGTAAAAACTGGGGGATGATTTTTTTATTACAATCAATATATAAACTGATCCCTCACTTTATGGCCACAACCATTCATATTAAAAAAATTCCCGATAAAACCAATGATAATAAGAAGAGTAAAATAATACAAGAAAGGAATAAGGTCATGTCAGAGAAAGGAACTATATGAACAAGAACAATGTAAAGCAATTATATGAAAGTAAATAATCAAAAGGGTTCATACGAAAACGGAATAAAATAAAGCGGCTATAACCTTGTGACTTTTTTTTGTTGTTAAAATCGTGTCGCCCCAAGCAAGCCACTTTACTGCCACTGTTGTGCAGGGGGTTACATAGGAGCAATTTCATGAGAAAGAGTGACCAGCTACAGAGGGTGTCAGGAGAGAGTATGAGAAGGAAGAGAATACTGATGAGAGTTAGTGAGGCAGGCGATGACTGCTGACTTTACATTTAAATTCTTAGCGAATATAACTGTCGTGAAAGCAAGTATGCGGAAGAGAATTCCACAGGCGGGAAGTGCGAGAAAAGAAGCTACTGGTTTGCCTTTACAATTTATCGGTTTCACAGTAAAAGGGTGGGACCTAGTTGCTAATCTCGTGGCTCATAAATTCATATATAGGGGGTACCAGTGAGTTAAGTTCATCGAAGCAGAAGCCGTGAAAGTATTTGTAGAAGAGACACAGGAGGCCAAACTGCGTCGATGAGAAAGCTACTGTATCCTAGCTGCCAAATCGGGATCGATCACATTAGAGATGCTCCGTTGGATTTGGTCGAGGACACCTAAGTGGATATGAGAAGCAGATATGGCAGCAATATTCAATGCACGGGCGGATGGTATATTTGTATATGAGCAGGATTGTTTCGGACGAGAAAAACTTCCTGGCCCTACACAGAGAACCGACTTTCTTAGCAGTGGATTTAGCTATGGATTCTATATAATTATTCCACTTGAGGTCTGATGTGAGAGTTAATCCGAGGAGATGCAATGTTTTACTTTCAGGGAGAGAAGCCTGATTCCTGTTAATGGGCGGGGGAGGAACGATTGTCTGTGGTGGTTATTAGATATCAGCTTCGTTTTGGAAGCATTAAAATTTACGAGACATTTCTTATCCCAGTCCCCCATGGATGTGAGGTCATTTCCAGCTCGGCAGCGAGGTTTGTTTTTCAGCCTCGGTAGATTTTTGATCGAGACGAGAGCTTACCCTAGTGTCGTCCACATATATGCCCACTTGGGATCTTATTACATCAGGGGATCGTTAATATAGATAAGGAAAAGCGTAGGACCGAGAATTGAGCCTTGACGGACACCCGCATTCATGTGATAGTATTGGGAGTTTTGTCCGTTCAATACCACCTCATTGTATGGTTTGAAAGGAAGGACTGGATTAGGTCAAACAATTGTTCAGTTATACCATAGACCTGCAGCTTGCATAGAAGGCCAGCATGCCAGACTCTGTCAAACGCTTTGGAGATGTCAAAGGCAACAGTTCGGGCTTTTACCGTTTTTGTCGAGGACCTGGTGTATATACTCAGTAATGGTCGTGAGCATATCAGCAGTAGACTTGGTGAAGCGGAAGCCATACTTTGTCAGAGAAGAGTCTGTGGGCTGTGGGATGTTGTCGAGCCGAGAAATAAAAATGTGTGGGTAAGACTAAATGTTATGTGACCTACCCTTTGAGACTATAATGAACTCTTTCTATTATTGTGAATAACGGGAGAATATGCCTCTCGGGGTGGAGTTGAGTTGGGTTGAGTCACCCCGGTCTAATCCTTGTCAGTCAGACTGACGTGTGATACTCTTGTATTTGTTTTCCGTTTAATACATACGTTTCACCAATTCCCAAGTTCGAGTATTCTTCCGGACCGATTCTGGGTCCACAACACTAAGAATAGATGATTTTTTTAATTAAAAGAAATATCAGCATGCATCTGTAGAATTTTTGTTAAAGTTGGGAGCATAAGATTTTTTGGAAGATATTCCAAGTGACTGGGACAAATAAAGGAGCTTAACGCGAAGAGCGAAAATCTTATGCATAATAAAGAAATAAGAAATATGATATGTCCCGGAAAGTGATATATATATATATATATATATATATATATATATATATATATATATATATATATTATTCGAAGTATCTAAGCGCTTTTGGCAAATGTAACCGGGTAGGACAATCTAGCAAGTAGCCGTAATGGACCGGTACTCGTCGTAGTCGTATACAGTATGCTAACACGTAGGCTTATGTAATAGGCGTAGTCAATAAACGTAGACCTATAAACGTAGAACTATAAACGTAGACCTATAAACGCAGACCAATAGACGTAGACCTATCTCCGTCCTTGCTTTAGTCTGTATTTATGGCTGACACCAGCCAATCATATTACTGTGAGGGGGAACCAACCTTATGCATATTCATTACATCACATAGTCATTACATCAAAATATATACGGATAGTTTTCATTGTGCCTGTATAAAATCATCTGGTTTAATTGTTAGTTTTCGAGTATCATGTTAGGCGCCGGGCTAGTGTTGTCGTTTTTCCTTTTTTAATTGGGCAACTGGTTCTCAAATTCACTGAAATTTTATGAATAATTTAATATTACTGAACAAAACACAATTTAAATACTGTAAGACATTTCTTAATACACTCGGAAAATAACTCTTAAAATCTAAAAAATAAAGATTAATTAATAATAATTACCCTAACTACATAATCGATTGATTTATCTTAGAAAAACAAAATATAACAAGAAAAATAAGAAAAGAAAAATATTAATCTATTCTAATGAATCCAGAAAGACAATATCCACCATCTTGACAATTAAACTTGACACTTAATACATCGATATGTGTCAACGATAGATTTACATAAATTTATCTTTTCAAAAAAGAAAGAAAGCCTTTGACATAAAATGTGTCCTTTATTATAGGAACACACTGACTGAAAATATATCATAATTAAAATAATAACAAATTATAACGACACGATGACAGAATAGGACGCCTAAAAACGTGGTTTATAACGCAACTTTTCATGATATAGACGACTGAAAACATGACACTCGCTAACAAACAGCGAAACAGAGTGTATGCCTAGTGATAAAAACTTATGCGCTTTTTTAGACAGAATTTAATACGTAGAATCTTATGTTATGGCCAAATCCCTTTTAACAATGCCATTATTACCGTTCACTGATAATTTCATTATTTCTTCTCTTGCTTGAGAATGCATAGACAATCAGTCAGTCAGTCAGTTAGTTAAGCGCCATAAGTGAAACACGCTTGGGCGATCATGTCTAGAAAGAGACATGACTGACTGGGCAGAAGATTATCCCGTAGTAGGTTGCCATTGTTTCTGCGATAAGCTGGTTGCGAGCCGAGGCTGTAGAACCCAATCTGTCCTATTATTTGACTCAGAGCTAGAGGGGTAAAATGTATTCTATTATG
Organism: Ascarosepion bandense; assembly: GCA_037127315.1. NCBI lineage: Eukaryota > Metazoa > Mollusca > Cephalopoda > Sepiida > Sepiidae > Ascarosepion > Ascarosepion bandense. Next base: position 3,500,236 of record JBBBDQ010000585.1, on the reverse strand, counting down.
AAGTAGTAATTAGTGGGGGATCAGTTGATTACTTCATAACAATATAAAACGGATCCCCCTCTTTATGACCAGTAGAAGCCTTAATCATGTTTTCAACTATTATATTCAGTCAGTCAGTTAAGGGCCATACGTGATACACGCTTGGGCGATCATGTCTCCAAAGAGACATGACTGACTGGGCAGAAGATTATCCTGTAGTAGGTTGCCATTGCTTTCTGCGATAGACTGGTTGCCAGCAAAGGCTATAGGACTGAATTATTTAACCCATAACTAGAGGGTAGAGACGGATTAATACCTTTCCCAAGGACATTTGTGCGTAAGTGAATGCAATGAATTCAGCTAGAATTTGACCTCGACTCTCCGATTTCTCGTTTCGAGCCGATATCCACTGCACCACAACACACATCCTAGGTAATGCATAGCGTGGCTCAAAATAACAAAAAAAAAAAAAAAAAAAGAAGAAAAATGTACTGGTTAGAACATTGATGACCTGAACTGCGTCGAGTTGGCTTGAGACCCTTACAAGAGGGAACTCCCACCTCTAAAAAGAAAACAACGGACAAATACAATCAGTGCGGTTGCGAGAATGGATTAGCAAAAACAGCGCGTATTTTCCAGATACCTTGGTGAGATTGTTCACCTCGTGGTGATGGACTGTTGGCCAATATGTTGACATCTGTTATTTAGATATCCCGCTCCCTTTTTCTAGCAAATGATATTACGATGACTACCTCACGAAATATTAACAAAACTTTACGTCGTTCATTCAGTCTGCGATGCAGCGCAGGGGGCCTGAACAATTGCCAATTGATGTAATAAATCTACATACACCTTGGTTCCCCCTCACAGTAATATGATTGGCTGGTGTCAACCATAAATACAGATTAAGGAGAGGACGTATTAGTCTACGTCTATTGGGCTACGTCTATTAACTACTCCTATTGCATGAGCCTATGTCTCAACTAACTGCATACGACTACGACGAGTACGCGTCCATTATGGCTACTTGCTAGATTGTCCTACTCGGTAACATTTGCCAAAACCGCATAGCTACTTCGAATAACATATATATTATGGACTCTCCCATCGATTTTGACGTATGAGCTTCTAATTCAGTTAGACTGCCAAACAAAGAATTGTTTAAAGTGGTGAAGGCTTGTGTAGCACCATCCACACTTTTTGAAACTGCTGATAACAAACAATCAGTGCAGAAGTCTGCCGCAGATCGCATGAGCAACGGACCTCAGTTATTTAATCCATAACTAGAGGGAAGGGACGGATTAATACCTTTCCCAAGGGTACCAGTGCGTAAATGAATGCAGAGTGTTCAACTGAAATTGGAACTCACCGATTTCCCCCTCCGAGCCGACATCCACTGCACCACAACGCACATCCGTCAATGACGCTTACAGCACCTGGTGCTCCCAAGCGGTCACCCATCTAAGTACTGACCAGGCTCATCGTTGGTTAACTTCGGTGATCGAGGTAGCGAGAACCGGTGTATTCAACGTTGTATTACTGTAATGTTATATATATATATATATATATATATATATATATATATATATATATATATATATATATATATATATATATATATATATATATATATATATATATTAATTAATCATATCACCCCAAGCAAGGCGATAACGCCACTGATGCGCAGGGGGCTACGTAAGGGTAAAAAGAATGAAAAAGATAAAGCCGGGAACCACATCTTAAACAGGAAACAAGGAATGGGTCTCTTTACCTGTTCAATAGACGTGGTTGGCGTGTGAACCGGGCGATAGTTTAGTCTATCTACTCCAATTGAAAAAAAAATGAAAAGGAGTGAAAAGATTGGAAAAGAGAAAACCGGAAACCACATCCTAAGCAGGGAACAAAGGATGAGCCTCTTCACCTGTTCAATAGACGTGGTTGGAGTGTGAACCGGGAGATAGTTTAGTCTATCTACTATATATAACATGATACACTTGGTATGTAATCTGGGTAAATTCCAGAAGAGACAAACTCGAGAGAACTCAATGTTAAATTCATTTATTTAATTTAACAGAGTAATATTTTATAAAGGATTTACGATTATTACCTTGGATAATAAATATTTCACCGCTTTGATGTTCTTAACGCGGCTCGTCAGATCCAAATGGTAGGCAATAATATATATGTATATCCCTTTTTAGGGACATATCCCCAATAAATCACGAGAAACCAAAGACGGCACGATGATCAATTATGAGACTTAAACAATAAAATTTTCTATAAGCCGACTATTTGGAAAAAATAATCTACATCATGCTGAGAATCGATTTTCCAAGCGCCGCTCAGATATTGCGCAGGCCAAAAATATTAGGTCCTCAGTGAGTATCGAACTTAGGCGTAATAGGTTCTAGTGAGTCAACCTTTACTAACCAATACACAAAGTCGACGTGGCCACGTCAGTTTGAGCGAAAGCATATTTTATAGCTATATTTGTGTTCGTTTATTTTCCTTTACGCTTCATCAGTCTCCGTTAACACCAACCCAATACCGGCTGATGTGTATGGGTTTGTATTTGATTTCTCGCAAAATCTCACATGATATTTTCTTGCTCCCTCTTCATTTCGAAATTACCCTTCTCTTTCTGTTTGCTTTCCAATTTTCTCTTCGTTTTGTTTATCTCTGAGATTGTGTTAAAGGCTTTCATTCAGCCAACATTTCCTCTAGTGAAACAAAAATTATTGGAACAATGCCATTTTATAACAAACAGATCGATCATATATAGGATAACAGGAATATTATATATATATATATATATATATATATATATATATATAAATGTTTTGTTAACAACGACCGACAACGAAGATTTTATTAATGTTTGGTACAATTTTTCCAGTATTCTTACATGTTTCCTTTTGCTGTAGATAAGGAATGTAAAAATGTCCCATAATTTTCGACTTTCCAAGCGCTTTCAGCATCTTCACAGGTCATTTATAAGGATGTCATTTGGGGGGGGGTATTTTCTCATGTTTGACTGTAAAGTAACTTTTCGTTTTAGTGTTTTTTGTTTTTTGAAAAGGAGAGTTCTTTAAAGCTGTCAAGTGATACGCGTTTCAAGCATCATGTGAGTGTCTGTTTGTTTTTTTAAAAAAATTACAAAACAAAATAACACCGGAAAAATAACATTCTTGTCATATATTTAACATCTATAACTCTGTATATATATATATATATATATATATATATATATATATATATATAAATATATGCGACATGGAAATTTCTATGCTTCAAGGTAGGTTCCCATCATCAGGCAGTGTTGATGTTGTTGTGCAGATGATTTACATTTACATGTAAATTATCTGCACAACATCAACATTGCCTGATGATGAAAACCTATCTCGAAACAAATTTCCATGTCTCAATGTAAAATTGATACATAACTATATAATTATATTATATTAAGCTCTATAATACTCATTATATTGAGCACTTTTATTATAAACATAAAATAAATGCCAGAGTACTCAAAATAAAAAAAAAAACCTTGAGTCCTCTTCACTTGGAAATATATATATATATATAGTCATCCGGAGACAGATCTGTTTCGTTGTATCACAGTTCATCAGAAAGGTTAGACTCCGATTGCTTCTAACCCAGGATTGAAACCCAACCGAATTGGCGTCAGTCGGCGATTCTACCTCTGGGCTATGGGCGTTCGGTAGAAGAGTCAGATTCTTTAGCGTGTATATTGTCATTATACACGCCCAATAGCCAGAGTCCTCAAATTCGTTACAGAATGAGCGATGCGTACATGTAGAGTAGTGTATATATATATATATATATATATATATATATATATATATATATATATATATATATATATATATAAACTAATAAACTAATATATATATATGCATGCGCGTGCGTGTGTGTATGTGTGTGTGTATGCAATATATGTACACGAATAGTTTATATAATTATCATCCTATTGACTGAAATCAGAAAAATTAGCCATTTCATAAATATACGCAGTGTTTCAAAATCTTGTAATATTTCGACCAACATTTTGGTAATAATTTATTGTTATGAGACCTACACTTTTTGGACTATAATGAACTCTTCCTATTATTATAAATACCGGGAAAATATCCCTCTAGGGGTGGAGTCGCCCTAGCCTTCGGGCTGGGCACACCTAAGACAAGTAAAAACCAATTATGACCGGTTTTGAACCTGTGCACCGCGGTGGATAGGTAATGTTTGACCAGTACCTGGGTGTACGCGTTCAGGTTCCCCACGTTAAAAAAGACCTTGTGTCACATCTCTCAAGTGGGGGAGAAGGGTAAATAATGGAGTCGCCCTAGCCTTTGGGCTGGGCACACCTAAGACAAGTAAAGACCAGTTATGACCGGTTTTGAACCTATCCACCGCGGTGGATAGGTAATGTTTGACCAGTACCTGGGTGTACGCTCAGGTTCCCCACGTTAAAAAAGACCTTGTGTCACATCTCTCTCAAGTGGGAGAGAAGGGTAAATAATGGAGTCGCCCTAGCCTTCGGGCTGGGCACACCTAAGACAAGTAAAGACCAGTTATGACCGGTTTTGTACCTATCCATCGCGGTGGATAGGTAATGTTTGACCAGTACCTGGGTGTTCGCGCTCAGGTTCCCCACGTTAAAAAATACCTTGTGTCACATCTCTCTCAAGTGGGGGAGAAGGGTAAATAATGGAGTCGCCCTAGCATTCGGGCTGGGCACACCTAAGACAAGTAAAGACCAGTTATGACCGGTTTTGTAACTATCCATTGCGGAGGATAGGTAATGTTTGACCAGTACCTGGGTGTACGCGCTCAGGTTCCCCACGTTAAAAAAGACCTTGTGTCACATCTCTCTCAAGTGGGGGAGAAGGGTAAATAATGGAGTCGCCCTAGCCTTCTGGCTGGGCACACCTAAGACAAGTAAAGACCAGTTATGACCGGTTTTGTACCTATCCATCGCGGAGGATAGGTAATGTTTGACCAGTACCTGGGTGTACGCGCTCAGGTTCCCCACGTTAAAAAATACCTTGTGTCACATCTCTCTCAAGTGGGGGAGAAGGGTAAATAATGGAGTCGCCCTAGCATTCGGGCTGGGCACACCTAAGACAAGTAAAGACCAGTTATGACCGGTTTTGTACCTATCCATCGCGGAGGATAGGTAATGTTTGACCAGTACCTGGGTGTACGCGCTCAGGTTCCCCACGTTAAAAAAGACCTTGTGTCACATCTCTCTCAAGTGGGGGAGAAGGGTAAATAATGGAGTCGCCCTAGCCTTCTGGCTGGGCACACCTAAGACAAGTAAAGACCAGTTATGACCGGTTTTGTACTTATCCATTGCGGTGGATAGGTAATGTTTGACCAGTACCTGGGTGCACGAGCTCAGGTTCCCCACGTTAAAAAAGACCTTGTGTCACATCTCTCTCAAGTGGCGGAGAAGGGTAAATAATGGAGTCGCCCTAGCCTTCGGGCTGGGCACACCTAAGACAAGTAAAGACCAGTTATGACCGGTTTTGAACCTGTGCACCGCGGTGGATAGGTAATGTTTGACCAGTACCTGGGTGTACGCGCTCAGGTTCCCCACGTTAAAAAGACCTTGTGTCACATCTCTCTCAAGTGGGGGAGAAGGGTAAATAATGGAGTCGCCCTAGCCTTTGGGCTGGGCACACCTAAGACAAGTAAAGACCAGTTATGACCGGTTTTGAACCTATCCACCGCGGTGGATAGGTAATGTTTGACCAGTACCTGGGTGTACGCTCAGGTTCCCCACGTTAAAAAAGACCTTGTGTCACATCTCTCTCAAGTGGGGGAGAAGGGTAAATAATGGAGTTGAGTTGAGAGAGTGAGTCACCCCGGTCTAATACTTGGCAGTCCGACTGACGTGTAACTCTCTTTGCATTTGTTCCCTTGTTACGTATATATGTTTCACTAATACTCGTGTTAGTGTTTTTCCGGACTTATCCTGGCTCCCCAACGATATCTATGTTAATTATTCAATGAAATAACTATTTGAGAATGTAATCATGAGAATCAAAAAGATAAGAATAATTTTTAACTTTAATAAAACGAATTTCGTGGTTGTGTGCAAAAGAGTCAGTCAAACATGGTACTGACTCATTGGGGATATCAACGTAACACTAATATTGAAATCCAACTCTCTGCTCAACTTCATAACAGACGACAGAATGTATGTCACAGAAATTCGTAATCCAATGAGGACAGCTGAAGAGGCTTTTAAGAACTAAGTAAGGTAATAAACACTCGGAAAATACAATGAGAAACAGAATGAACAAAGATTGTCAGATATGAAAGTGTTAACTTATTACATGACAGTGAGAGCTGGACACTTTATTCGCTTATGAGAAAATTCCGTATTCATCGATCGAACATTCATTATTGGTGTCGGTTGAGATTTATAAAATATTTCCATTAAAACATGGTTTTAAGAAATGAAAATCTACAAGTCTAGTATCTGTTATCGTTCTTTCAAGTACTCATGGTAGTAGTGTGAAACTCCAGCAATTTTATGTCACTGTTGTCTCTTCGTGCTATCTTTATTTTATTTATTTTTTTTATAAGCGTTTCACCCCTAGCAAGGCATATCACTGCCTCTACTGCGCAGGGGGCTACATAGAGTGGAGAAAGGATGATTAAATATAGGAGATGTCAGAGGGTGGGTGATAGGCGGGTAAGGATACCGAGAATGGTTAAATATAGGAAATATCAGAGGGTGGGTTATAGGCGGGTTGGGATACCGAGAATGGTTAAATATAGGAAATGTCAGAGGGTGGGTGATAGGCGGGTAGGGATACCGAGAATGGTTAAATATAGGAAATGTCAGAGGGTGGGTGATAGGCGGGTAGGGATACCGAGAATGGTTAAATATAGGAAATGTCAGAGGGTGGGTGATAGGCGGGTAGGGATACCGAGAATGGTTAAATATAGGAAATGTCAGAGGGTGGGTGATAGGCGGGTAAGGATACCGAGAATGGTTAAATATAGGAAATGTCAGAGGGTGGGTGATAGGCGGGTAGGGATACCGAGAATGGTTAAATATAGGAAATGTCAGAGGGTGGGTGATAGGCGGGTAGGGATACCGAGAATGGTTAAATATAGGAAATGTCAGAGGGTGGGTGATAGGCGGGTAGGGATACCGAGAATGGTTAAATATAGGAAATGTCAGTGGGTGGGTGATAGGCGGGTAAGGATACCGAGAATGGTTAAATATAGGAAATGTCAGAGGGTGGGTGATAGGCGGGTAGGGATACCGAGAATGGTTAAATATAGGAAATGTCAGAGGGTGGGTGATAGGCGGGTAGGGATACCGAGAATGGTTAAATATAGGAAATGTCAGAGGGTGGGTGATAGGCGGGTAGGGATACCGAGAATGGTTAAATATAGGAAATGTCAGAGGGTGGGTGATAGGCGGGTAGGGATACCGATAATGAGGGTTGGGTAGATGAGTGTTCTGAGAATAGTTGGGAGTTAGTGTGATAGGAGGTGTCTATTGACCCTACATTTAAACACCTGGAGATTGTAGCTGTCGGGAAAGCAGACTTGTGGAAGGGAGTTCCACAGGTGGGAAGCGCGAGAAAAAAAGCTGTTAGAGTAGAATTTACGGTTACATCTTATTTGTTTAACTGTAAAAGGGTGGGACCTATTTGCTAATCTAGTATCTCGTGTAAATTCGTGCTTAGGAGGCACCAGCGATCTAAGCTCATCGGAGCAGAAGTCATGAAAGTACTTGTAGAAGAGGCACAGGGAAGCCACATCACGCCGGTGAGAGAGTGGTTGCAGCCGGTCTGCCAAGTCAGTATCAACCACGTTACAGATCCTTCTTTGTATTTTGTCATCCGTTTCAATTGTTGCTGCTGTTGGAAGTTCTTAAGTGATGTGTTTTCTGTTTTCTAAAATCGTTCTATGCTTGTGATTCTGCTAGTCAACAAAGTACGAAAAAAATGGTTTTGGCGATGACCTCAAGCTTTATTCAGGCTTAAAACCATTCTATACATGGTGGTTGTATACAGCTGACAGTTTAGATATTTTTGACGCCATGGTGTTTGATGCCATACATGACATCCATGTGAAAGTCTTTATGAATATGACTTGGGGTTTTCAAGTTAATATTCTGTTTTCTGGAAATTTATGGCCTGAGGTGAAACTACTAATAGCTATTCCAAGTTTCTCCTATTCAGAATTTGTGAAAATTGATTCATGTACTGAGATATTTGAAGCGTTTACTGTTTAGTGATTTCTCATATTGAATTATTATGAGGGATTCTGTTGTGGAATAGTTTTCGCTCTGAAGGTTATAATCGGTCTATGTCGGTTGCTAATCGACTTAACGCACCCAAAATGTTAGGAACTTGGTAAGCTGACACCTTAGTATTCAGCCAACTGCTAACTAATATCAACCGCCTAGTAGTTCTACTGAACTCCAATAGAACTCTAAAGAACTCCTATGAACTTCCCAAGAACTTTCCTCCGTAAACTTCCAGTTAACTCTTATTAATATAGGAGGGAGAGTCCATTATCTGAGGAATAGGTGTGTTTCTCCATAACAGATTCATTGCAGATGACATCACAGTTTCTGTTTTGGAAAGGTTTACCTTGAGAGCTATTTTTCGGAAGAGTTGTTGGGATCCGTCTACGCAGGTCTTTGTTTCTGAGTGTCGGGATTCGAAACATCTAACAACAGCAACACACCTCCGAAATGAAACATATAAAAGTTTATTTTCTGAAAGAAAAATAGAAGCATACCTTTAGTTTAAATACCGTTTATACATTATTTTCAGGAATACATAGTACAATAAAATGTTCCTTTTTCCTAGCAGTGATATTTGTTTTATAAATTAAGTGTTTTAGTGCGGTGTGAGGCAAATTGACATGGCGAAGGACGCGTTCTAGAAGCTTAGTAAAGTATTAAGAGACAGGAAACTTTCACTGGAAACAAAGAAGACAGTACTGGATTGCTATGTGATGTCAGTTCTTCAATATGGCAGTGAACGTTGGACAATAGCATCAAAAATGAAGGACAAACTTGAAACAAACGGAATGTGGTTTTACAGAAGCATACTGGATATAAAGTGGGAGATCAATTCCATATTACAATCAATATATAAACTGACCCCTCACTTTGTATTCATAGCTGTTTCTATACATTTATATTCCTGAGATCCAAAAGCACAAGGATGCATTCCACAAGCTGAGTAGAGTATTAAGAAACAGGACAATTTCTCTAGAAACAAAGAAAAGAGTACTGGATTGCTATGTGATGTCAGTTCTTCAATATGGCAGTGAATGCTGGACAATCTCATCGAAGAGGAAGGAAAAACTTGAAGCAACTGAAATGTGGTTCTACAGAAGGATGTTGCGGATATTATGGACAGAGCCTGTGACCAATTATGAGGTTTTGGAAAGGGTGGAAATGAAAAGAGTGTTTCACGTATGGCACTTAACTGACTGAATGATTGTCTGTTAAACAAACTTTCCGATGGGATTTTATTTGTTGAAAAATACGTCTTTTTCTATGTTCTTATCCCTTCAGGACGTAGGCGATTATGCACTTCCACATCTCCCTGTCCGCTCTTAACAATTTGTCTCTTGCTACCTCACCCGAACTCTGTTCTGAAATCCATTTGCTCAAGCTTATCAAGTATGTCATGCGTTACTTTCTTCTCTCGCTATTTCCCTCTGTCTATCCAGTGAGTATCAAACTCTCCAAGCTCTTCTTCTTCATGTTCAGGAAAATTCAGCTGTCTTTTCCAGATATTAAGTATGTTTCTTTTTCGTTTTCATTCACTCCAAAACCTCGTCGTTGCTCACATGTTCTGTCCATGTTATCTTCAGTATTCTTCTGTAGGAGCACGTTTCGATTGCTTCAAGCATTTCCTTTAAATTTGACTAGCAGTACAGCCCGGCGTTGCTCGGGTGCAATGAAAGCTTTAAAACTAATCCATGGTGCTGGAGCTCAGACTCTTTGGACGTTGGTACGAAAGACTAAAAAGCAATAGTTGTTTCCAGTGAAAGCGAAACCGTAGACTGAAAGAAAAATGAATGGATGTAAGTCAAATTTTCATTTCCTGGTATCGATATCAAATAAGATTTTTCGTCGTAAACTGAATTTTGAAGGCTAAATAAGTCCTCTGAGTAAATGGTATCATGGCTGAGACTAACTACAATTATACGTACTTAGAGCCAAACCCGAAGCAAAAACTAAAATAAAAGAGCTGAAAAAATACAGATACAGGCTGATAAACAGACAAACACACACACGCAAACATCTTGCCTTTTATAGATATATATAATTGATTTTCTGCACTATTGTAAGAACTACAACCTTGAAACTTCTGAATATCGTTTCTTATGTTTTTGTCTACGAATGTATCAAATTTGATTAAAATCGGACCACTGCTTCTATAACCTGATTTTTTGGATTATCGATTTTCGATATTTATCGGGGGTACCTCGCCATAAAACCTAGCTAAGAATACTCGCAGACGCTTATAGTACAACTGTGTAAATCTTCAAGAAAATCGGTCCAGCCGTTTCGGAGTCTATAGGTAACGGACACACACACACACACACACACACACACACACAGAGACAAAGTTCCATTTATAAATAAGTTTAGATGAGATTCGCCAGCATTCGCTGTCATACTAAAGGACACAAAACATAACAATCCAGGGAGGATCTGAAGCAGACTACCACCATGTTTAATTTCGATGGTTTTATTTATTTATTTATTTTTTTTTACTTTTTTTGGCGTAGTTATATCGATTGTTACTTAAACTGTCCGATTATCGAAAAAAAAAATTGAAAAATTACAAATTTGTGGGGGTGTCAGTTTCTCATAAAACGTTTAAGTAAATCGATCCTCCACTTTCAAGCCACTCGCCTTGGGTCGCTTTTTTTAAATACTGAAGTTTTCGCAATTTTTATTTATTTATTTATTTGTTTACTTTGTCATTCGTAAAGTTTAAGGTGTAAAAGATAATATTGCACTGAAAATATCACTAAAATTTGATAATGAACAAATTTACAGGTGGTGGTAATGTCGTACCGGCGACTGACTTCAAAATGGAGGCTCGATTTACTATAACGTTGCATGAGAAACTGATCCCTCCCCCAAAAATTGTAAAATATTGAAATTTTTCAAAATTATCTTTTGTCAATAGTAAAACTAAAGATAGGACTGCGCTGAAAAAAGTGAAAAAAAAAAATTGCAAAACAAAGAAATTAAACGTGGCAGTAGTCTGCTTCAGGACCGCCTAATCCAGTACTCTTTTATTCATATAGACTTGATATAGGATGTTGCTTTTTTGTTTAAGTTCATTCTTATCCCAACCTAAAAGACGAAGCATGTGGAAAATGAAGAACGTTTAAAGAAAAGAACTAGAACAGCTTTAAAAACAAACAGAAATATAAAATTCTAATTCTGGAACATAAATACGGCTAAGGATGTGGGTTGTGGTGCAGTAGGACGAGAAATCGGAGAGCCGAGTTCGAATTCCAGTCGTAATCCTTGCATTCACTTCCGCGCAAATACCCTTGGGAAAGGTATTAACTCGTCTCTTCCCACCAGTTCTGGGTTAAATAACAAGACAGATTGGGTTCTATGGTCTTGGCTGGCAACCAGTCTACCGTAGAAAGTAATGGCAACCTACTGCGGGATAATCTTCTGTCCAGCCTGTCATGTCTCTTTTGAGACATGAGCGCCCAAAGCGTATATCACACATGGCACTTAATTGACTGAATTCCCTGGAATTTAATTCTCACAAAATTCATGTAAATCAAACGAGAGCCTCAGGCAAATTTGATGATTGAACAAATAATATAAAAACAATCAGTGATCAGAAAAGAGTCAGTATAGATGGAAGCAGCAAGACAAAGGAAGCTGTGGGGCGCTATGATCCCTTACTAGTTGGATTTCTGTCAGAGTGTGATGGTTAAAACAAACTCTTTCGTGAACAATTGGCTGTGATCTTTTACTAAACCATGATTCGTAAATCGATGCAAGGTGCTGTAAAAAAATTTAAAAAAATAGCTTTATAAGAGAAATAAAGCGATTTCCGCAAGCAGATGAAGCTTTTGTCGTTGGAAAATTCTTTGTTTTTTTTTTCTCCTTGTAAATGCTTAAAAAATGTGTTAAACCTATAGCAGTTGCCAAGATTGGAAAAATGTTTGGAACAAGAAACAAATGGAAAATATATTTTGCATTTCTTTGGAATTTTTTTACATAGAAAAATGTTTGAAATTAATATATATATATATATATATATATATATATATATATATATATGAGTAGAAATAAATTCAAAACAATTCAGAAAAATAATGGTCAACTAATAAGAGTGTAATATATATATATATATATATATATATATATATATATATATTAGAGAAAATTTTAAAAATTCAAAAGTGTCGGATGTACATTTCGACAAAGGATATCTAATAGAGATTCTACGTCACGTCAGCGACATTGTTTTTTCCAAATGGCGAAGGCCCTGGGTTAGAGTGTGGAGGGGTTTTAGGTTAACAACGGTCACAAAGTGGAAAAGGACAGAGCTGGTAGTCGCGGGGTTACAGGGTGTTGAAATGGTATATTTAGGAAGGGGAGGAATAGGAGTTCATATTTTATAAAGATAGACAACTAAATGAGTTAAATTACTTTTTAAAGTTAAGATTCTGGGCTGTTTGAAGAGGTGTATTTAGGCGAGAAGGAATGGGTTTCAATATAAGATTTTAAAATTTTTATTTAAGTTTATTTGATTAAACCTTTTAGGTAGAAGCGAGCAAAATGACAATTACAGGAAGTTATCAGTTTAAAAATTGTTATATATAACAATTTTTAAACTGATATATATATATATATATATATATATATATATATATATATAGAGAGAGAGAGAGAGAGAGAGAGAGATTCTATTAATATCAGACAAATTTTTCTATATCTGTGAGTAACTGCATATATATATATCTGTAAATTCAGATAAAACTTACCGGGAAATACCCATTTTCAACATATCATTTTAACACATGCATCCTTCAACCCCTTATAAAACAGAGAATGAGGAAAAATTGTAAGCGTATTGGTTAGCTCTAGTAAGGGAAGGCTTAGGAGGTATTGATTTTATTAGGGTTAAGCTCGGGGAATTTTAGTAGTAATTTCCTCTTTAGTAGTAGTAGGTGTGTTACTTGACCTTTGAATTAGTAGTTGTAGGTGGTGGCGAAGTAACTGCTTGGCTAAATTAAAAAACAAACAAACAAAAAAGACCTTTATTGTGACTAATTGGAAGAATAGGATAAGTATTGTAATTTAAACCTATTTCTATGACAACACATACTTATGATCTCCCTCAATTTATTAAGGAGTATCTTTTGATATTGAAATTTCAATATTTTTATTTTTCTATCAAACATAAATTACATCTATCTCTTATGCTATTAGGGGTTATACTATTATATTATATATATATACATAATTATGCATATATGTATACATTCAGGTACATGTAGTGAGATAATAAATTAAGAATTAAAATCAACCTTCTTTACTTTTACAAAAATTCACAATGACGTGTGAAATACTGGTTTTTTCCAAACAGAAAAAGTATTGACCATGCGCTTAATTAAAAAATCGAACCCAGTAGGTTATAAATTGATTTTTGACCAATATGAACGACTTGCAAGACATGAGGATTTCGCGAGTCAGTGCGAAATATCTAATGACAATAAAAGGACCCTATCAGCGTGTCAGTCAGTCAGTCAATCAGGGATGGAAGCAGATAAAATGTAACGAGAGTTTCAAGTTTCAAGTTTCAAGATCAAGTTTCAAGATGACCCGGACATTCGTCCTTTTTCTCTTTCCATTTCGTGTGCTGATTTATTAAACTTCTTCTCTATCCAAAGACATTCCTACTGAATACATACATATGTACGTCTGGATATACTCTTTCAACAATTACTACTATGAACATTTTCTACAACTCTTCATACCCTCAAACTCTTTATTGAACACAACCTCTACTTTCTTAATAATGTTTCTAACTGAACATTAATTTCTACGAATTCTTGTTATTCATTTCTTTTAATAAATTCTATTTTAACATACAAAATGTATATTTTTATTTCTACACTATTCCACATATTCCAACCTGCCGACCACTAACCTTCTGATGAAAATCTGACAATTCTGATGATGATAATTTTGCATGAAACTTGTAAGCTGTAGGGAGTTCGGTTATGTATGACACAAGGCCGAATCAAAGAAAAATTAACCAGCCCCCTACGTCTACACACACACAGGTATAGAAATATTTGTCTGATGGTAATAGAACATTGTTCAATGTAATATGACAGCTGTTAACTTATATTAATATATATACATATTATTCTACGTCTAAAACACGAATCGGAGTTTCATGCACATGGTGCATATTATGAACTGATCGTTTTTAGATTTGAATTTTGTTTTTACCTACAAGCGTGTTTAAGGTCGTTATAATTTATAAACCTGGGATTTCATTTTTAAAATTTTTTTCAATATATACTATTAACTTGGTTTATACCGAAACCTAAAAATGAAAATAAAATCGTAGAATTTAAAAAAAAATGGTGTAAATATTAAATTGTTGGGAGCCATATTAAACGTAAGTTATATTTAATTTTACTGTTATCAAAAACTACCCCTCTAATTCTTTCTTAGTTGGTTACTTTCTTGTGGGCTTATTTTTGGTACGAGAATAGAATACCAGACAATCTTCATAAATCTATCCAATGTAGATTATCTTCTAATCCTAGTAATAAGGTAGATTTTGATAATAATAAAATTAAATAATATTCAGGCTTTAACTAAAAGTAATCACAATGTAAGTTTAGAAGTCTCTGATAAAAGCAAAGACAAACACATACCAAAATCATGCATACATAGCATCATATTGTTCAAGCCACCTTTTAGTAATAATGTCAAAACTAACATTGGTAAAATTTTTCTAAATTTTATCCACAAAATTTTAATCCTTCTCCTATGCTAAAAATGTTCCAAACTTATATATAAATGAAACATTGTCTGTGTGTGTGTGTGTGTGTCTGTGTGTATCCGTTACCTACAAACTTCGAAATGGCTGAACTGATTTTCTAGAAAATTTACACAGTTGTACTATAAGCGTCTGCGAGTATTCTTAGCTAGGTTTTGTGTCGAGGTACCCCTG
>JBBBDQ010000585.1:3377500-3482500 GCA_037127315.1 Ascarosepion bandense | reverse complement strand
ACTGATAGATAGATAGATAGATAGATAGATAGATAATAAACAGACATAAACATATAGTTAAATATAACCGACGATGAATGTCTACTTTGTTTAATCATGATCCGTTCTAAATATAATCTCTGGTAAAAATAAAAACAAAAGTTGTTCAACATTTGGATATATTTTTTATTTCGCTGGCCCTAAGCTTTCGACTTACATGAGTCATTTTCAGAGTGGTTGTAGGAACATTAACATAAAGATACTCATCATCAAAGATTATATTCTCTTGTGCAGACATAAAACGTTGCTATGCGACGATAACAGTCACCGAATAGCAGACGCATGTCGTAAAATTGTAATATGGTTCTATGATGTCATACCACGTGAAAGACCAAAATGTTAAGAAAACCATTTGTTTAAATGAGTTGTGACTAGTTTGAAATCTGATTTTCTTGAACGTGGGTTGCTTTTGATTTAATATCTAAAGGTTCTTTTTACTGTCTGCATGTATTTTTTGTGTTATATCGGTCAAATATTACGTACATGGCTATGTTTACTAAGGAAATTTGTTTAATTGAACTTTCGTCAGAAAGGTGACAGGTAAGTTTACGGGAAAGCGTACTTTTAGCAAAACCAATATATGTAGTAGGTTTATTATTGGTATCAGAGATATAACCTCTGAACGGGCGTGTAAATTGATATACTACATTGGTTTTCTGTAAAACATTTTGTTATGTGGTTGTAGAATTATTAGAGTATATATGGACAACTGTTTTAAATTATTTATAATATATGATGAGCTTAATTTGTTTATTATTATTAATGATTTTAACATTTCTACTTATCATGTTTTTGAGTGTCGTTTCATCATGTTTGTAATTATTATGTATTTGGTTGCAATAGTATAAGTTAATAGAGTTATGTTTATTTAGACGAACACTATTGTGATTAATATTATCAATTTTGTTAGAGGTCTATTGAGATGCATTATAATTTCATCAATGACGGTGTTTGTTTAATGTTGTGTAATTCTTTATAGAATTTGGATTTGGATGAAAATTTATGTGCCGTGAATTAAGTTTTTTTATAACGGCTAACTTATATCGTTGGGGGAATTCACTATTATAATCAAGAAGACACGAGTTAATTCTAGTTGGTTTCCTATATAGAGAAGTAGTAAATCTGTGTGCTGGAATCAATAAATATATGACGGAATGTAATTTTATAATTAATATTAAGTTCTAATGTAAATTGGAGGACGTAGTGACTTTCAAATTTGTTTTTAAGTAGTGTAATTTGATCAATATTTTTAACTATAACGAAAATGTCATCTATATATTTTACATATATAGGGGGTTTATTAGTGTCATTAAGTATTTTACTTTCTATATGTGCCATATATTTAGAAAAGAAGGAAACTAATTGAGATCTCATCGCAATACCATCTATGTGAGTATAAATATGACTTAGATGCTCATGAAAATCTACTTGAGTAGTGCATGTTAATAATATATTTTTTAAAATGGAATGGTGGGTTTAATATTAATGGGTGGGAGAGTAGTATGATTGTATACATTACGGATAATGATGTCATTCATATATATATATATATATATATATATATATATATATAGAGAGAGAGAGAGAGAGAGAGAGAGATTAAATAAAAAACAGAAATACGCTCATACGATGTCCATACATGCTAGCTTTAAGAACGCTCTTTTTTCAAAAATACATATTAAATTACGTTAAGGTCAAAAGATGAGGATAAAAAAACAACATCGGAAAATAAGTTCCTTCTAAATGGCCTCACTCTTTTCTAATTAATCTTTTTTTTTTTACAGTTATGTAGCCCCCTGCACATCAGTGTCATTTCTGCCTTGCTCGGGGTGAAATGATTAAAAAAAATGTATCGTAATGTCAACAAATGTAAACATGTTACGGAAATTAACGAAGATTAAGGAAACTGGTTATGAACAACTGACAGTTTGAAATGATTTGTTTGAACATTAGGCAAATCTTAGTTTACTCTTTTTTTTTATAGAGATGTATATATACTTACATTTTTCCAAAGAAGTAATATATTTCTTATTTATTAAATCAACAGAGGGAACCAGTGTTATATCCGACGCGCAGTAGACCAACAGAACTCAAAAGAACTTAGCCGATCAAATCTGAAAAGTTGCCAGGTTCAAGTTCTGCCGACGAGTTCATATTTTTCTTTAATAATAATTCTAGAATATATAGAGGTGTAGTCGAAATGTATTAAATTTACTGTTTAATAAATAAAAAAAACATCTACTGAAAGACGAGTATCCACATAAATAACGTGTTATATGATAAAGTATATCGGATTAATAAATTAAATTTCATTATTATTTTGGAAATTATTTTGTATACGTTTGGATATGAAAGTGACTATATATATATTTGTATATATGAAGAGTCTAAATCAAGAATCTTTACTGGCAGCAAACCACTTGTATACGGAGATGTAATGAATTCAGCAGATATACAAAGATAGAAAGGGGCGTAAGACAAGGATGTGTCTTTTCACCGGATCTCTTCAACTTGTACAGCAAGAATATTTTGAGGACCCTAGATGTTATACCTGGATTCGTCATCGGAGGTCGCAATTTAAACAACCTAAGGTACGCAGATGATACAGTGCTGATAGCTAAGAGCTGCCAGGGAAAGGGAGATGTAGAACGCCCCGATCGCCGACGTCCTGAAGAGACAGGGCACATAGAAGAATAAGAAAAAGAATTTATACGTTCTCAGATATATATATATTGTTAAACTTTCCTATAGAAATGACGTTGGCGTTGTACACTATGCAATGCGAGCAGAAATAGCGGAAGTGATAACAAATATGTGTCATTTCTTCAAATTAAAAAGCATACCTTTTTATAATTCGCAATCTAGAGTACTTAATCGATGGTAACATAAAAAAATGAACTTTTGCTTATATGTGTCAAGTTCCTTAAGGACATCGGTTATCATGACTCTCCACAATTTTCTGGGTTTTCTAGCTTTTTAAAATTTCTCTTTTTTCCTAACCCCTATTCTACTATTCATTTTCACAAGCTGGTTAGGTAGCATTTCTTTCCCCTTTCCTCCTTGCCTTCAATGTGCCGAGCCAATATCAATTTTCCATGCCCTTTTTCCTCCTTATGTGCCCTTGTTTAAATTGTTTTTTTCTTATCCACCTGAATCCATCTTGCACGTATCCAAATCAGCCACTCGACCGTGCATGGAATACTGTTGTCATATCCGATCAGGCGCCTGTTCGTCTCAGTGTTTTCGACAGGCTCCAGAGGAGAATCTCTAATGTGATTGGTCCCGATCTGTCAGCTCGACTCCAGCCACTTTCTTATCTACGGGATGTGGCTTCTCTCTGTCTCTTTTACAAATATTTTCATGGCTTTTGCTCCGAAGAATTTTTTTTTTTTAATCATTTCACCCCGAGCAAGGCAGAAACGCCACTGATGTGCAGGGGGTTACATAAATGTAAAAAGATTAATTAGAAAACAGTGAGGAGTACAAGCTAGTTAGAAAGGAACAATAGAAAGCTGAGAAAGCAGGTGCAATGACAGATACATAGGTGGAGAGAAAGTCAAGATTATACAGGGGAGGGGAGAGAGCTAGAGTCCAGTGGTTAGTAGATGAGTATTAACTTTGCATTTAAATTTCTGGAGGTTGTAGCCGTCAGGAAAGCAAGAATACGGGAGTGAGTTCCACAGGCGGGAAGTGCGAGAGAGGAAGCTGCAGGAGTAGAATTGTCGTCTGCATTTGGCTAAGCTGACTGTGAATGGGTGGGACCCAGTTGCCAGTCTGGTTGCACGGGTAAACACCTGTTGAGGAGGCATCAGTGACTTAAGCTCATCCGATGGTGCCCCCTGCACAAGAATTTACTCGGGCAACCAGACTAACATCAAGTTCCCACCCTTTTACAGTTAAATCAACCAAATGTAGGCGACAATTCTACTCCATCTGCTTCTGTTCTTCCGCTTCCCGCTGTGGAACTCCCTTCCGTATAATTGCTTTCTTGACGGCTATAACCTCCAAGAATTTAAATGCAAAATCAATTCCCATCTTTTATCCACTTAACCACAGCCCTTTCCACATCACCCCATATGTCTTGTTCTTTTCCTTTTTCTCTACCTTCGTAACTGTCTTCACTCCTGTGTTCATATCCTTCTCTTTACCTGTCTTTTCTCTCCCTGTAGCTGGTTCGTCTTTCGCTTCAATCTTTTCCTGTCTAAAACTGTAACTCTCTTATTTTATGACCCCCCCCCTGCACATCAGTGGTGGTACCGCCTTGCTTGGGGTGAAATGATTTTTAAAAAAGTGTCATTTTTTCCCCATTTTCATTAAGACTTCGTCTTTGTTCACATGTTCAGTAAATGATCTATTTTCTTCAGGACATGGCATTCTCAGCATCCTTCTGTAGCGCCAGATTTTTCGTGTTTAGACTTTCCTCTTTCTGTGATAAGATTTTTTTTACATTCATTGCTACATAGGAGGACCGATATTACATAACAATTCAGTACTCTTTTCTTTGTTTCTCTTGTTTCAAATATCTTTTCCATCTGTGAAGAAATTGTCTAGTATTCACTGCCATATAGGAGGATCTATATCAAATAACACTTCAGTACTCTTTTCCTTATTTCAAATGGAATTTTTTTTTCTATTTCATATATGAAGTTCATGTTATTCTTCTGTAAAATCACATTTCTGTTGCTTCAACTTTCATGCAGAATTCGATTTCAGTCACTTTCTCACCGACTGGATGTGATTTCCCTCTGTCTTTTCTACAAATATTTTCATGGCGTCTACTCCGATGAGCTGAGCTTCCTGGCTCCCCCTCTACACGAATTTACTCGAGCTGCTAAACTGGCAACTAGGTCCCACCCTTTTACAGTCAAAACAGTCAAATGTAGCCATCACTTCTACTCTATAAGCTTCTTTTCTCGCACTTCCTATCTGTGGAACTTCCTTCCATATACCTGCTTCTCTGATAGCTACAATATCTAAGAGTTTAATGACAACGTCAATTGCCATCTTATTTCCTTGACTCCCATCTTTCTCTTATACTTTTCCCGACACCCCCTGTATCTTGTTCTTCGTCCTTTTCGCTATATTCTCACGTAAATCTCTTCCCATCAATTTTACCCACCTTCCCTTATCAATTCTTCGACACCCCCTGTAACCTTTTCCTTTTTCTCTTCACTCTCACCTCATATAGTCCTCTGAGCATCAGTGGCACTACTGTTTTGCTTGCGGTGAAATGATTATAAAAACCAAAAAAAACAAAACAAAAAAAAACTTTGTAAAGAGATTGTCCAGCATTTATTGCTACATAGAAGAACTGATATTAAGTAACAGTTCAGTATTCTTTTTGATTCTGACGGAATTTTCCTGTTTCTTAATAAATTGCTTAGTTTTTGGAAATTACCTTACTTCGGATTTCGGTGTCGCCCTTTCCGCCCTCTGTTACAATTTTCCCAGATATTTAATTTTGGTATCTCCAATTTTTAATTTGTATTTTGTTTAATAACAACCGTATATTCCGTCGTGAAATTGAAACTTAGTCCTTTCTTCACGCTTTCCTTCACTACCTTCTGTATTAGCTCTTGTAGTTTTCTTTATGAACATTTTTCACATTTTAATAGAGGGCATCAATTTATGATGAATTTACACAGCAAAGTCAACACCTTCTTCTTTCTTCTTCTATGCGCCCTGTCCTTTCAGGACGTATGCGATCATGGCTTTCCACGTCTTCCTATCAGTAATGGCTCTTAGCACGGTTTCTCCTTTTACACCACGCATTCCTCGTTCTGTCAGTCACCTGCTCAAGCCCTTCAAATATGTTATCCACTGCTTTCCTTTGTCTCTTTTTCCCTCTATCTGGCCTGTCAGTATCAGGTTCTCCAAGCTCCCCTTCCTCGTTGTATGTCCCAGGAACTTCAGTTGTCTCTTCCTGATACTCACTGTTTATTTTCTTTTCATTGCAATGCTTTCCAACACCTCATCATTGCTCAGATGCTCGGTCCATCACACCAGCAGCATCAACACCTACTAATTTTTAAAAATTTAATCAAAAATTATTTTAATATTCGTAATATGATTATTTAATTTCTGCTAATATGGAGAGAAAAAATGAAGAAAGAAAAGAATATTTCTGATCGCATAGTCTATTGTAGAACCCCTCCGAAATACCTAATTCATGCAGACATGTATAATCGTTCATATAGAGACGCTCAGATCAGCGAAATGCGTTTCAACAAATTATATTCTGAAGCGAGTAACCGAGACATACAGACGTGTGGCAAGGCGCTCAGTGTCCGGGATTAACAATGCAAAAAGCCTACGAGACGCAGGGGTGCAGCTGAGCGCACTTAGAGAAGAGAACTTCAACGTCGCGGCCTTCGTCTTCAAGTGGATTGGCCGACTAGATTTTTATTATTGACAAAAATCAAACATACATTGCTAAGTGTGGTTGGGGTGGTGAAGATACCCCCCACCATCACTACAAAAAAAAAAAAAAAGAAAAAAGAGAGAAAAAGAGATGGATAAATAATGAAAAAAAAGCAATGAATAGAGTAGGGAGGGAAATATTTCTAATTATTAGAAAGAGATGGAAAACTGAAGACAAGATTGAAGAAATGGAAGAAAAGTTAAAAGATGGAAAGTTGAAGGATTTTCTGTGAAACAAAGAAAACAGACAGAAAATAACTGCAAAAATAGAAGAAGGAAACTGATCGTGTGAGAGAGAAAGAAAGGGGTAATGTGGGAAAGAAAGAAAGAAAGAAAGAAAGAAAGAAAGAAAGAAAGTGATAGTGTGGGAGAGAAAGAAAAAGAAAGAAAGTGATAATGTGAGAAAAAAGAAAGAAATAGTATGAAAGAGAAAAACAGAAACTGATAGTGTGAGAGAGAAAGAAGAAACTGATCGTGTGAGAGAGAAAAAAAGGTATAATGTGAGAAAGAAAGAAAGAAAGAAAGTGATAGTGTGAGAGAGAAAGAAAAAAGAAAGAAAAAAAAGAAAGTGATAATGTGAAAAAGAAAGAAATAGTATGAAAGAGAAAAACAGAAACTGATAGTGTGAGAGAGAAAGAAGGAAACTGATCGTGTGAGAGAGAAAGAAAGGTATAATGTGAGAAATAAAGAATGAAAGAAAGAAAGTGATAGTGTGAGAGAGAAAGAAAGAAAGAGATAGCGTGAGAGAGAAAGAAAGTGATAACGTAAGAAAGAAAGAAAGTGAAAATGTGAGAGAGAAAGTGATAGTGTCAGAGAGAAAGAAAGTGATAATTTTAGAAAGAAAGAAAGAAAGAAAGAAAGAAAGGAAGTGATAGTGTGAGAGAGAAAGAAAAAAGAAAGAAAGTGATAATGTGTGAAAGAAAGAGATAGTGTGAGAGAGAAAGAAAGTGATAGTGTGTGAGAGAAAGGAAAATAGAAAGAATGAAAGAAAGAAAGAAAAAACGAAGAAGAAAAAGAAAAAAGAATGAAAAATAAGAAAACAGATTGCAAAAGAAAAAAGGCAATGCAAAGTGACGGTGGAAGACAAAGAAAGGAAAATGAAAGAAAAGGGATTGTGTAAGAAAGAAAGAAAGAAAGAAAGAAAGAAAGAAAGAAAGAAATGTAAAAGAAAAATGAAAAGTGTAAAACGTAAAGAAAGAAAAAGTAAGAAAGAAAAGGTATGAAAAAGGTAGACAGAATGGTGTTAAAAAGAAAGAAAAAAAACAGACGGAAAGAAAGAAAGAAAAAACAAAGAAGTTAAGAAGAAATTTTTGGAAGAACAATTATAAAGAGAAAAATATAAGATAGCAGGGAGAAATAATTAAAAAAAAACTACAATAAAATACTTTAAACACTCATACATATATATATATATATATATACATATATATATATTTTAACACAGATACTTTAATCCAAGTGAAAAAAGCAGGAAGGTAAATTCCAAAAACCCGATCCTAATTAACATTAAAAATTTTATTTTAATATTAAAAAATGATACAGGAAGAGAGCTCCATGTAATAAAATATTACAGAGCAAATATAAATTAAAAAAGGATTAATTCAATGATATTGAATGGCCATTTCGATATGAAGATCCCCACGGGGGATAACACATCACCTCAGCAACAGAAAAATCCTTTCAGAAACTAATTTATATATATATATATATATATATATATATATATATATATATATATATATATATATATTGTTTAATGACTTACTAGTGCACATTTGACACCTATCCTCATATGGGAAGCCACCGATTATTTTGGCGCGTCTTCGACCTCTCGACCACAAATGATGATCAGTCGGAGCGAAACTTTATCGTAAATAATTAAAAATCATTTATTTGTCTATCTATTTCTCTCTAAAGGTCTTATACGCCAGTTATCAAATCAAAGTACAATTAAAAAAGCATTTATTAACCCATAATTTACAAGAACCCTTAAGGAAAATTCTGGTTGAAAATGCAAGGATGCTATTTACATCACAATATCAAAAGCATCTCACTACATAGCAAACAATTCTTTCCTACCATTAATCTTACATTATTAATACTTGAAATGGAGTATCGAAAGTTTTTTTTTATAAAAGAGAAAGATATTTAAGCGATTTCCAGTTGCACACGGCACACGATAGCTTTTAATGACCGCCCTTTGGATTCTTCTATATCTACACAACATGCTCATATATATATATATATATGAGCAACAATTATTCTTTAAAGCATTTTTTGTTGAATAATGAAAGCATGTTTTGTTTAAGCATGGTAGACTTTGAAAAAAGCAGTAGCTACTCTAGCGACTTCACATTGTTCGTTCAGTAATGAATTAGAACACTCTTAGCTACTGGCGTATGTTCACATGGTATATCACACTCTAAATGTCTGCCTACTTCTACCGAGCGCTCAAAGAATCGCCGACTGGTGTCAATTCGGTCAGGTTTCAATCCTGGCTAAAAGCAATCGGATGTCGAACCGTACTGATGAGCTATGATACAGCGAAACAGATCTGTCTGCGGATGACGATATATATATATATATATATATATATGTGTGTGTGTGTGTGTGTGTGTGTGTGGAAGAGAGAGAGAGAGAGAGAGAGAGAGAGAGAGAGAAAGAGAGAAAGCGACGGTGGTCACAGAATGGTGGCTATTATAGAGAAGGAAATCAATTAATTGAAGAATGAAGTCATATTGAGCAAGATCTGTTCATTGCATAGTGTCTTCCTTTCTTTCCCTTTTTTGTCTACACCCTTTCCCGGCCATTTACCTCATTTCACCTGAACTTTACCGATTCGACCCGACCTTGCCCAATCGAAACCGATCTAACACGTAGAGCTAATACAGCTCCAACAACTTATGGAAAGGGTTTTCTTTTATATTTTTGTATCTAGGTCGTCTCTCTTTTTGGACTTTTCTGCTGTCTATTCCTTGGCACCGGCCCTGAGACTTGTGTCGGTCTTTTGTCACTACTCAATGGACATGGAGAGCTCCGCCACATGTTAGTTCTTCACGAAACGGAAGAGAAGAAAGAGCTGGTTACGTCGGGGGTCCGACAGGGGCGAGGGATGGGAATGTTAGGACACTGGGCCTCCTGCGATCGACTGTCTCTCTTTCTTTATATAAGCCTTCACCAAATGATTTGCAGTCACATTCTTTGTCAGTGACCCTTTACCCTCCGATACAAGCACTGCGCCCTTGTCTAGAAAATTCGCTCTTTTTATCTCGTCTGTTCGGCTTTCAAAGACTTCGCCTCTCGTTCATGTGTTACACTTATCATTCAACTATCGTTTTTCTGACGTCATAACTGGTTTCTTTCTTTCTGTCTTTCTTTCTTTCTTTCTTTCTTTCTTTCTTTCTTTCTTTCTTTCACAGTGCTTATTATTTTTTTTCTTGGTTCTTTTTTTCCCCGTCTTCTTTGTTTGTGTGTTTATTTCTTTATTTCTCTTTGCTCTTTTCTTCTTTTTTTCTTCTTTTCTTTCTTTCTCTTTTTTCTTAGCTTTTTTCATGGTACACTTTGTTTTTTCTTGTTAAATTGTTTATGGTATTTATTCTTTCTTTCTTTCTTTCTTTCTTTCTTTCTTTCTTTCTTTCTTTCTTTCTTTGTTACAGTACAATTTCGATTTTTTTTTCTTTCTTACTTTTCCTGCCCTTTTTCATAGCACCTTTTATTTATTCTTTCTTTCTCTTTGTCTCTTTCATGATTCTACATTTTGGTTTTTGGTTTTTCTCTCTCTTTCTTTTTTCATTTTTTCTTTCGTCTTTTCTTTCTTTAATTGTTTTTTATGATGATATTTTTTCTATCATTCCTTTTGCATTAAATCGTTCATATTTCTTTCTTTCTGTCTTTCTTTCTTTCTTTCTTTCTTTCTTTCTTTCTTTCTTTCTTTCACAGTGCTTATTATTTTTTTCTTGGTACTTTTTTTCCCCGTCTTCTTTGTTTGTGTGTTTATTTCTTTATTTCTCTTTGCTCTTTTTTTCTTCTTTTCCTTCTTCTTTTCTTTCTTTCTCTTTTTTCTTAGCTTATTTCATGGTACTCTTTGTTTTTTCTTGTTAAATTTTTTATGGTATTTATTCTTTCTTTCTTTCTTTCTTTCTTTCTTTCTTTCTTTGTCACAGTACAATTTCGATTTTTTTTCTTTCTTACTTTTCCTGCCCTTTTTCATAGCACCTTTTATTTATTCTTTTCTTTCTCTTTGTCTCTTTCATGATTCTACATTTTGGTTTTTGGTTTTTGGTTTTTCTCTCTTTCTTTTTTCATTCTTTCTTTCGTCTTTTCTTTCTTTAATTGTTTTTTTCATGGTGATTTTTTTTTTCTATCATTCCTTTCGCATTGAATCGTTCATATTTCTTTCTTTCTTTCTTTTTTCTTCTTTCTTTCTTTTTTCTTCTTTCTTTCTTTCTTTCATTCTTTCTTTCTTCTTTTTCTTAAACTTTTATAATTTTTTCAGAACAATTTATCTGTTTTCACTTTCATTTTTGTCTTTTTTTCTCTCTTTATTTTGTGTCCTTTTTGTTTTAAATCTCTTTTACGAGATCCTTTTTTAATATTTTTCCTTCTCAGCTAAGTTTTCGTCTCTCTGGTTGACTGTCTGTCTGTATGCATGCCTATCTCTCTCTCTCTTTCTCTCTCTCTCTCTCTCTCTCTTTTGTCCCTAGATTATTTGTTTTTATTTGTTCTTTCCTTCTTTTTATATTATTGTTTTTACTTTTCCACTTATTTATTTTTCTTCATTCCTTTGGTCTAGAAAAAATGATTTCATAACAACTGAACCTTTCTCTCCATTCATTTATTCTGCTTCTTTTTTCTTTACTAACTTCTGGTCTTTATTCTTTGCTATACATTCTATTTTCTTCCTAATTATCTTCATTCGCAGTTTTATCATTTCTTTCTTTCTTTCTTTTTTCTTTCTTTCTTTCTTTTTTCTTTCTTTCTTTCTTTCTTTCTTTTTAACATATCACCTTTTCATTTTTTCATATATTTTCTTTTCTTTTGTTCTTCTTTCTTTCTTTCTTTTTTCTTTCTTTCTTTCTTTCTTTTTTTACTGTTAATTTTTCTTTCTTTGATACATCTCTTTCTTTTTCTTTCTTTCTTTCTTTCTTTCTTTCTTTTTAACATATCACCTTTTCATTTTTTCATATATTTTCTTTTCTTTTGTTCTTCTTTCTTTCTTTCTTTCTTTTTTTTTCTTTCTTTCTTTCTTTCTTTCTTTTTTTACTGTTAATTTTTCTTTCATTGATACATCTCTTTCTTTTTCTTT
This sequence comes from Ascarosepion bandense, assembly GCA_037127315.1. Taxonomy (NCBI): domain Eukaryota; kingdom Metazoa; phylum Mollusca; class Cephalopoda; order Sepiida; family Sepiidae; genus Ascarosepion; species Ascarosepion bandense. The sequence goes on along the minus strand of JBBBDQ010000585.1, from coordinate 3,470,736 downwards.
CTTTCTTTCTTTCTTTTTAACATATCACCTTTTCATTTTTTCATATATTTTCTTTTCTTTTGTTCTTCTTTCTTCCTTTTTCTTTCTTTCTTTCTTTCTTTACTGTTAATTTTTCTTTCATTGATACATCTTTTTCTTTTTTCTTTCTTTCTTTTTTTCTTTTTCATATATTTTTCGTTTACTTTTTTACTTTCTTTCTTTCTTTTTTCTTTCTTTCTTTACTGTTATTTTTTCTTTTTTTGATACATCTTTTTCTTTCCTTCTTTGTTTCTTTCTTTTTAACATTACACTTTTTCATTTTTTCATTTATTTACCGTCTCTTTTTTTCTTTTTTTCTTTTTTTTTTACTTTCTTTCTATTTTTCATTTTTTGCTTATTCGTTTCTTCTTTATCTTGAATATTTCTTTCTTTAAATCTTCCTGTCATTTAATTTTTTTCTTCTCGATTGGTCTTTTTTTTTTTTTTTTGGCTAACCAGAGACGGGGTTAATCAGTCCAGTTTCTTCCTCGCCAAATTTGACAGATTTCCTTCTATTGGTCGAGATACACCAAAGTGAGATTAAAAAATATAACCGACCTCGGTCGAGACACAAAGATAGAAAAAGGCGTAAGACAAGGATGTGTCTTTTCACCGGATTTGTTCAACCTATACAGCGAGAATATTTTGAGGACCCTAGATGACACACCAGGATTTATTATAGGAGGCCACAACCTGAACAACATAAGATACGCGGACGATACAGTGCTGATTGCGGACACGGAAAGGAAACTGCAAGATCTCATACAGAAAGTAGCAGTGGAGAGTGACAAGAAGGGACTACAAATAAACTTTAAGAAAACTGAGTGCATGGTCATCAGCAAAAGATACAACCCAAAATGCCAAATACAGATGGGGGATAACAGAATCAAACAAGTCCAAGAATTTAAGTACCTAGGAAGTGTTCTAACAGGAGATGGAAAGTGCGACACGGAGATCCGAAGGCGAATTGGCATGGCAAAAGGACGCGTTCCAGAAGATGAGCAAAATACTAACACACAGGAAAATCTCAATAGAAACGAAGAAAAGAGTTCTAGACTGCTACGTGATGTCAGTTCTTCAGTACGGCTGTGAATGCTGGACAATATCATCGAAAATAAGGAAAAAACTGGAAGCGGCCGGAATGTGGTTCTACAGAAGGATGCTACGGATATTGTGGACTGAGCATACAAGCAACGACGAAGTGTTAGAAAGAATGGCAACAAAAAGGAAATTGATGCTGAGCATCAGGAAGAGACAACTGAAGTTCCTGGGACATGCAATGAGGAAGGAGAGCCTGGAGAACCTGATACTGACTGGTCAGATAGAAGGAAGGAGAGACAGAGGAAGGCAGCGGATAACATATCTGCAGAGTCTGATCAGGTGGATGACGGAACGGGGGTTGCCAGGAGCAACAGGAGCAAACATACTAAGAGCCACAAGGGATAGGGAGACGTGGAGATCCATGATCGCCTACGTCCTGAAGGGACAGGGCACATAGAAGAAGAAGAAGAACCGAGTTCGACTGCTTTTTCTTTTTCTTTTTTTTTTTTTTACAATGAACAAAGAATGAAAAAAATACAGCACTGTTAAAGCGTCGCTTTTCTTCAAATACCACTGACCAGTTTTGATGGCACCCTACCATTTGGTTATAAACTTCAATGTTGCTTCCATTTTCCTCGACTCTATCGATCTATGGTTTATATATTTATGTTTTTCAATTTCTTTTTTGTTTTCTAAAAAAAAAAAAAAGAAATGCGATACTTCGCTTCGATGAAGGATCGAACCGAAACACTAGACACCGTTTTCTAGCATTCATTTATTTTTGCCGTTTTTTATTTATTCTGTTCGTTGTATTTTCTTTCATTCTAATACCTTTCTTTTTTGTGTTGGTGTGTTTCTCTCTCTCTCTCTCTCTCTCTCTCTGTTTGTCTGTCTGTCTCTCTCTCTGTATATGTGTGTACATACGAACGTGGACACATACATACATACATACATACATACAAACAAGGCATATGTATCTTCTTCATGTGCCGTGTCTCTTCAGGATGTTGGCGATCATTGACTTCCATTTGCTTCTTTCCCTTGTCCCTCTTAATATTTCCTTCCAGGTATTTTCCCCAAACCCCGGTACACCATCTATTTGCTCAAACCCATCAAATATGTCTCCGCTACTTTCCCCTGTCTCTCTTTTCCTCTATCCGTCCCGTGAGTATCAGATTCTCCAAACCCCTCTTCATTATTACGTGTCCATAGAACATAATCTGTCTCTTTCTGATGTTAAATATAATATTTTATTCTGATTAGCATCCTCTCCAACACCTCGTCGTTGCTCATGTGTTTGGTTCAGGTAGTCCTCAACATCTTTCTGTAGAACCACATTTTTTTAGTCTCGATCCTTTCCTTCATCCTTGAAGATATCTTCCAACATTCGCTGTCATACAGAAGGATAGATATCAAATGGGTGTCAAGCACTCTTTTCTTTGTTTCCAATAAGATTTTCCTGTTAAGTACCCGTTTAAACCAGGTCAAACGATGAAATACTATAGTACTTGTTACAATGAATGAAACAATTCCTTCGTATTAATGGTGATAAGTGTTTTTTCCTCTCTGATTCTGGGCAAATAAATAAATTATAAATTATTATATTTTTTTTAATCATATCACCTCGAGCAAGGCAGTAACGCCACTGATGTGCAGGGGGCTACGTAAGAGTGAAAAGATTGGAAAAGAGAAAGCCGGAAACCATATTCTAAACAGGAAACAAGGGATGAGCCTCTTCACCTGTTCAACAGACGTGGGTGGAGTGTGAACCAGGCGATAGTTTAGTCTATCTACTCCAATTGAAAAAAAAGAAAAGAAAAGAGTGAAAAGATTGGAAAAGAGAAAACCGGAAACCACATCCTAAACAGGGAACAAGGGATGAGCTCTTCCCCTGTTCAATAGACGTGGGTGGAGTGTGAACCGCTTGTTATTGATCAGCATGAATGATTTACAATATGTCATGTACCGTAACTTCTTAAAACATTGACTAGCGTGATCGTGATATAATGTAGCAAAAGATTTCTTATGCTAACTAAATTGAAGAAATATAAAAATTAAAGCGCATCAATCTTTTAAAGGTTTTCTGCATATTAAAAGTAAAATATCTATCTATCTATCTATCTATCTATATATATATATATATATATATATATATATATATTCTAAACAAATACTGATAAATATGAGAGACAATGAATGTCTATTATGTTTAATCATGAGCCGTTCTAAACGTCGTATTTTGGCTTTATTTTCAGTTGAATATAAATACAAAAATTCTCCAATATTTGGATAATTTTTTATTAAGTTGGATCTAAGCTTTTGGCTCACATAAGTCATCTTCTGAGATGTTATTAAGACGGTTATACAGTAACATCCACCATCAGCGACGATTTTATTTTGTTTTGACATAAAACTCTGCTAGGCAACGGCAATAGTTAACAAAAATAACAAACGCTGTTCGCAAATTTGCAATGCGGTTCTATGACGTCACACCGCGTGATAGAACCGCATTGAACTTAATAAAAAGTAGAACTTAATAAAAATTATCTAAATGATGGAGAATTTTTCTCTTTATTTTCAAGTGAAATTAAAGCCAAAATATGACGTTTAGAACGGCTCACGATTAAACATAATAGACGTTCATTGTCTCATATATTTAACAATATATGTTTAGAAAATTATCTTCTCGATACACTAAATATATATATATAGAGAGAGAGAGAGAGTGAGAGATAAAGAGAGAGAGAGAGAGCACAAAAGTAATAACCTGTGATCTGATGAATAAAGTATTAAGTAAAATCATGATTATGAATTCTCTCTCTCTCTCTCTCTCTCTCTCTATATATATATATATATATATATATATATATATTAATGCAGGTTTCATTGAATAATATAGACAAGTTTTGTCTATTAACTTTGTGTAGGATCCGTTCGTACCGTCTGATATACTTGATAGTGATATCGTTGAAAGACAACAAAAAATCACAGTAATTGTTGATTTAGATATATATATATATATATATATATATATATATATATATATGTATATATATATATATATATATATGTATATTATAAATTATGTTTTAGAACATGTACATAATTTCTTCTATATATGTCCTCTTCCCTACAATCATATGTTTGTTTCATTGTTTGGATTTAAACACTTCCTCAGGGGAAATAAAGGTTTGGAATCATTCTCTGTTTATATTTTGTTCGTTGTTGTCGTGGGGGTTGGTTGGGGTTATTGGTAATTAAGTGAATGTCTCGTTTTGATCGTTAGACTTTTGAGGAATTTGGTGTGTAAGTGTGAAATTGTTGATTAATGGTATTATCTGTTTGAATGTATGTTTTTTCTTTTTATCGGTTGGGTATATCTTTTGGTTAGGATTTCTAAGAGGGCTATGTTGAGTGGTCATTTTTATGGTCGGCTATCATTTAATTGGTTGATGTCTGCTGTCAGTGGACCTAATTCATGCATTTACTTTGATCCTGTGTCTAGGTTTTCATAGACGTTATAGAGGTGGGGTGTTTTTTCTTTCCAATTTAGATTTTTCGGGTAATCCAGGTCTGGACGACAAAGTGAACCGCGCTGCCGTACTTGAAAGGGACCTCCAATCCGTAGTGGCCTGGGGTAGGAAATGGCTGGTAAATTTCAATGCCTCTAAAACAAAGCTGTTATCAACTAACCACCACAGACAATCGTATCTACCTCCCATTATCATGGGACAGGCTAGCCTCCCAGAGAGTAAAATGCGACGCCTCCTTGGCCTTACACTTTCGGCGGACCTCAAATGGAATGACTATATTGAATCCATTGCCAAATCTGCTGCTATGAAAGTCGGCTCCCTGTGCAGGGCCCGGAAGTTTTTCCCACCTGAATCTATTCTGCACATATACAAATCTACCATCCGCCCGTGTATTGAATATTGCTGCCATATCTGGTCGGGTGCCCCTGCTGCTCTCCTTGGGCTTCTTGACAAAATACAAAGGAGGATCTGTAACGTGGTTGATACTGACTTGGCAGACCGGCTGCAGCCGCTCTCTCACCGGCGTGATGTGGCTTCCCTGTGCCTCTTCTACAAGTACTTTCATGGCTTCTGCTCCGATGAGCTTAGATCACTGGTGCCGCCTAAGCACGAATTTACACGAGATACTAGATTAGCAACTAGGTCCCACCCTTTTACAGTTAAACAAATAAGATGTAACCGTAAATTCTACTCCAACAGCTTCTTTTCTCGCGCTTCCCGCCTGTGGAACTCCCTTCCACAACTCTGCTTTCCCGACAGTTACAATCTCCAGGTGTTTAAATGTAGGGTCAATAGACACCTCATATCACACTAACTCCCAATTATTCTCAGAACACTCTCATCGACCCAACCCTCATTCTCAGTATCCTTACCCGCCTATCACCCACCCTCTGACATTTCCTATATTTAATCATCCTTTCACCACTCTACGTAGCCCCCTGCGCAGTAGTCGCAGTGACATGCCTTGTTCGGGCTGAAACGCTTATAAAAAAAAAAATATATATATATTAAACTAAACTAAAACATAATTTATAATAAATATTCACTGCTCTATACACCATATATAGAGCACTGTTTTAAATTAATGTTTTGGACGGAAAAAAATTTTTCTTTTTTCTGTCCTCATTCTATACTCACTCGGATATATATATATATATATATATATATATATATATATATATATATATATATATATATATTAGGTGCCTCCTTTCATTTTCGATAGCTAACTTTTAAATTGAATTTAAAACATGTTTAGTTTAAACATTTATTTTAGTTTTAATTGAAAGCCAAATGATTAAATTTACTATTTCCAGTAAGTAAAATACTTCCGTGTATTTCAAACAGAAATGCTATAGATACGAATTTTAAATTTTGAGATTTGCTTTTCAATTCTCGGCTGTTTTTGAGTGATCGTTCACATTTGCAAATAAAAAATAATTCTCAGTTTTAAATGTCTTGCAAAAAAATAAAATACATATTTGTGACACGTTATTTCAGAAAACTATAAAATTTCAAGTTTTATTAATCTGATTTACACAAGTATTATTTATTTATAGCATGAAATTTAAAATAAAACTATTTCTTAAATACTGTCTTGATTTTTCTGACCTTTTACCGTATATTTACCATATGAAGACAGCCAAATAGATGCGTGATAAGATAAGTGCATGGCTGTCGACAGTGACATAGTTGTCCAAAAATTTTTCTGTGAAAAGAAAAAACCGTGAAACACCACCTTTTATTGTACACATAGAAATTATATACAGAATATAACTTCAAATGAAAAAAATAAAAAAATTACCTTAAAAATACAAAGGCATGATGAGTTAAATTAAACTTTTCAATTTTGTATGAGTAAATATATAATTCATTTAATAATTTAATAACCTAACCCCAACAAATCTTTGAAGCATTTTTGACGTATTTTTTGAAAATTTATAAATTATTATAATTAAAAAAATAAAAAACAATTCTTTTAAAATTTAATTATTAATCGAGTTTTTTCTTTAGACTATAATGTCCTTAATTATTTATTAATTATTTATTAAATAATTAAAAGAGTATCAAATTAAATAATGTCATAGCTTTATTGCATTTATTTATCTTACTATTGGAAGCAGATTTTCGGAAATAAAAAAAAAAGGTTTGCCAAAGATAATGGATAATCTATATTCACCAATGAGTCTAGTATTTAACTAATAAAACCAAATTTTCTCAACAAAATTTCTTAAAATTAAATGAAATTACGTGGACGTAGTGTAACAGATGTAAAATATATTTTTAACAAGATGCTTTTAAAATAGTAATTCTAAGCAAGTATTAAGAAAATTTTACAAGTAATTAAAAAATACGTTCATCTTTCTTGTTAAAAATGACGTAAACATTTTGATGGAATAATTTCGTTTTCATTATTGGGACTTTTCTTTCATATTATGGTATTTTTTCAGCGATTAATAAAAGCAATTAATATATATATATATATATATATATATATATATATATATAAAGGGAAATATATATATAAATACATATATATATATATATATATATTCAAGCATAGGTTTGATATGTATGAAATAAAATTCCGATATCTAGTAAAAATCTTTAGCGAATTAAAGTTAACGCACCTGTAGATTGGTTTTATGGCATTTTTGACATGATTTTCAAATTAGGATTTGTATTTTGATTTGCCATCATAAACTACGTAAAAATGTCTCCTCTGTTGAGGGTGTTTCGATAGTTTTGAACCTTTTAAATCTCTTCATCTTGCATCATTTGACAAGACACAAGAAGTTTTCAAACAAAATAGCTACTTTGTAGTAATGTTTTAAGATACGGCTGTTATAAATTTTAAATATATATATATATATATATATAAAATTTTCTAGACATATTCTATTAAATATAAGAGACAATGAATGTCTATTATGTTTAATCATGAGCCGTTCTAAACGTCGTATTTTTGCTTTAATTTCAGTTGAAAATAAAGACAAAAATTCTCCAACATTTGGATAATAATTTATTGGTTTTCTTCTAAGCTTTCGGCTCACATGAGCCATCTTCAGAGAGGTAGTTTAAACTGAAATATTATAAAATCCACCATCACCGACGATTTTATTTTGTGTTGACATAAAACTCCGCTTGGCAACGGCAATAGTTACCAAAAAGAATAAACGCAGTTCTTAAGTTTGCGATGCGGTTTTATGACGTCACACCGCGGGATAGCGCGAAATGACAACAAAACCATCTAGTCAAATGCAATGTAATATGTTATTTCCTGTTTTAAAGTTGATTTTATTGAGTGTTGGTTGTTTTGATTTGATGTACATGGCCTCCAATATCTGCAGGTTCCTCTTACTGTGTGTATGAGTAAGGATCACCGTATTGTTGACCAAAATCTGTCTGATATTACCTACATGTTTATGTTTTTCAGAGAAATGTTGTTTAATAGTACTCTGATCAGAAAGATGACATGTAAGTCTACGGGAGAGCGTGGTTGTGGTAAAACCAATATATGTACTAGGTTTTTGAGTAGTATCAGAGATGCAATCTCTGAATGGGCATGTAAATTGGTACACTACATTGGTTTTTTGTAAAGAATTTAGTTTAGTGCCTGTTGGGTTATTATAGACTATGAGGTCAATTGTTTTAAACTTTTTATAATATATAATGAGTTTAATTTGATTATTACTTTCGACTGGTTTAACATTTCTACGTATTATGTTTTTGAGAGTTTTTTCATCTTGTTTATAATTATTATTTATTTGGTTGCAATAGTATAAGTTAATAGTGTTATGTTTATTTTGATGTAAACCATTATTATTAATATTATCATTATTGTTAGAGCTATTGTTAAGTTTGTTGAGATACATTTTAATTTGTTGATCAATAACGGAGTTAGGAAATCCATTATTGACTAGTGTTTGCTTAATGTTGTGTAATTCTTTATAAAATATAGATTTGGAAGAAGATATCATTTGTGTGCGTTGAAGTAAGTTTTTTATAACAGCTAACTTATATCGTTGGGGACATTCACTATTATAATTAAGAAGACACGAATTTATGCTAGTTGGTTTCCTATATAGAGAAGTAGTAAATTTATGTGTGCTAGAATCAATGAATACATCAAGGAATGGGAGTTTGTTATTAATATTGAGTTCTAATGTAAATTTGAGGACGGAGTGACTTTCAAATTTGTTTTTAAGATATTTAATTTGATCGATATTCTTAGCTAAAACAAAGATGTCATCTATATATCTTACATATATAGAGGGTTTATTGTTGTCATTAATTATTTTATTTTCTAGATTTGCCATATAATAATTAGAAAAGAGGGGACCTAAAGGAGATCCCATCGCAATACCATCTATTTGTGTATAAATATTGCCTAAGGGGTCGTGAAAGGGTACTTGTGTGGTGCATGCTAATAATAGTTTTTTTAATATAGTGGGTTTAATATTGATTGATGGGAGAGTAGCATGGTTGTAGACATCACGGATAATGATGTCAATTGTTTCATGGACGAAACATGATATATATAAAATTATGTATGTATATATATATATGTATATATAAGTGTTTATTCTATCTATCTATCTATCTATCTATCTATCTATCTATCTATCTACATAGATAGATAGATAGATAGATAGATAGATAGATAGAGTGTTATTTATATATAATAGCGTTTATTCTATGTTTATCTAGCTATATATCTATAGAGAGAGAGAGATTGAGAGAGAATGATAGATAGTAAGAGAGGTAGAGAGAGAGAGTCCGCCATTAAGTACAAATATACGATCTGATGTGAGATACCATGTATCTATGAGTTCAACGGTCTTTACCTACACTATCTTCATTATTGGTCACACATAATTATAATATATGACAAAACTACACACACACACACACACACACACACACATATATATATATATATATATATATATATATATACAACCAGCCCTAACTATTAGGCAAGCACAGTGTTTTAAAAAAAGGATATATTTCAAACTATTTTATATTATTTATTGACAAGCGAATAATTGTAAATGAAAATAGAATGGTTCCTTTTGTTAATACCGCACAATAACATGTGCTTCAAATGTATTTATAAATTTTTAATAATAACCTATAATGCAGTTTCATCAATGAAAGAATGAAGAAAATTTACGGTGATTTGGAGGAGTTCATCTTTGCATCCTTGCCTTGTAAAATTTTGCAAAGTAATAATAACAAAACAACCATTCTATTTTCATTTAGAATTATCCACTTGGCAATAAATACTAAAAATATTATGAAATACATCATTTCTTTTAAAAAACTTGGATGGCCTAATAATTATGAACAGTACTGTACACACACACACACACACACACACACACACACACACACACACACACATATATATATATATATATATATATACCTTCAGACTCACACGCACACACATAAACACACATATATATTTATGTTTTGGTGCAAGGGTCTGCTGAGCCCCTCCTGAACTTATGGTCCTCTCTAATCTATGATACACTGCACCCACTCGATTAAATCTCACATTTTTCATGAGGTAGTATTCACATAAAATACAATATGTTTTGCTACCTTATTATGTACATTAATGGATCATATGCAATATAATAGGCGAACAATTCAACTAAAAATATTGAAAATAATTTCAATGTTTCTCAATACAAATTAGAGAAACTTCATAAGAGAACATCCCATATTAAATAAATCAACAATGTGTTGCAGCAATTTTTAATATTTACATTTTTTAATAGATTTAATAATTTTAACAGATTCAACATAAAAATAAAAATAATTAATTTTATATAATGATTTTTCTAGACTTAACAAAAGCATAGCATATTCATTGATTTGAACTCCCCAAAATTTCCGAAAGGCCCCAAGATCCTCGAATATTTTTCGTTTTTAATAAACAGTGATGCTTAGTTTAATTTGTAATAAATATGAATGTAAGTAGAAAATATGTTTTTTTCCTCATTTTGGGTGATTGTACACAACGGGTATACAATATTAGTTATATTAATAATAATTATTCTACCTCGATAGCAGCACTCGGAGTTTCATGCACTTTGCCATGATCAGTTGCTTGACTGCGTACATATGTAGGATAATATATATATATATATATACATATATATATATGATAGCACTGTTATATTAAATCGAGCACAATTATATTCACACCGGAAAAATCTTTATATATGCGCGTGTACTTGCGTGTATATATATATATATATATATATATATATACATATATATATATTAATCATATCACCACGAGCAAGGCGATAACGCCACTGAAGCGCAGGGAGCTACGTAAGAGTGAAAAGATTGGCAAAGAGAATGCCGGAAACCACATCCTAAACAGGGAACGAGGGATGAGCCTCTTCACCTGTTTAATAGACGTGGGTGGAATGTGAACCTGGCGATAGTTTAGTCTATCTACTCCAATTGAAAAAAAAATTTAAAAAAGTAAAAAATAAATAAATAAATAAAATAGTGAAAAGAATGTTAAAGAGAAAGCCGGAAACCACATCCTAAACAGGGAACAAGGGATGAGCCTCTTCACATGCTCAATAGTCATGGGTGGAGTGTGAACCGGGCGAGAGTTCAGTCAATCTACTCCAATCGAAGAAAAGAAAAAAATAAATAAAAGAGTGAAAAGATTGGGAAAGAGAAAGCCGGAAACCACATCCTAAACAGATAACGATGGATGAGCCTCTTCATCTGTTCAATAGACGTGGGTGGAGTGTGAACCGGGCGATAGTGTAGTCTATCTACTCTAATTGAAAAAAAAGTAAAAAAGAGTAAAAAGTAAATAAATAAATAAAAGAGTGAAAAGATTGGAGAAGAGAAAGCCAGAAACCACATCCTAAGCAGGAAACAAGGGATGAGCCTTTCTCCTGTTCAATAGACGTGGGTGGAGTGTGAACCGGGCGATAGTTTAGTCTGTCAACTCCAATTGAAGGAAAGAAAAATAAATAAAAGAGTGAAAAGTTTGGAAAAGAGAAAGCCGGAAACCACATCCTAAGCGGGAAACAAGGGATGAGCCTCTTCACCTGTTCAATAGACGTGGGTGGAGTTTATCTACTCCAATTAAAGTAAATAAATAAATAAATAAATAAAAGAGTGTAAAGAATGTAAAAAACAAAGCCGGAAACCACACACACACAAACACACACACACACGCATATATATATATATATATATATAGATCGAAACCTGAGTAGCAAATAAGTGGTGTGTGTTCTGTTCTGTAACATATGATATAGAAAGAACAAACACCACTTGCTTGCCACCCAAGATTTGATCTTGATCAAGATCTCTTCAGGCAAGATAGTCTAGATTATACATATATTTCATTCAAAATGACCGAAAAAGAATTCTAGAAAAATTAAATAGAAATTGAAATAATCTTCCTTGTCGGGCGTTTTCAACGACACATGCTTAAAAGAAAGTTTCTTGTCCAAATATAGAATAACTAAATTACCCGACATGACAGACAGAATTCAATTAGACGACAAGGTATACAGAATGGAACATAACTTCAGCACATTCCAGAAAAATCTTCGGGGAACAACAAGTGATAATAGTTACAGAAAAGATACTGAATCCTAAAATACAATTCAAAAATACAAATACAAATAAAAATACAATGTAAAAATTAAATAAAAGGTTAATAAAATCTTCCTTTTGGTCGATTTTAATGAAACATGTCTCAAAGAAAGGTTGCTGTTGAAAACCGCCAATCCTTACAACGATGGCAAAATATGTAGATTGTGCCAGGAAGAAAAGTTAGAGATTATGCTATTCCCAAACAAAAATGAACTATTGAATGAAAGAATGGAAATCATGACTAAGTGTAACCATACTAAAAAATACCTCTTAGGTTCATACAACCATGGATGAAAACAGCCAAGCCTTACAACTGTGGCAAAATATGTAGACTGTGCCAGGAAGAAAAGATAGAGATTATGCTATTGTCAAACAAAAATGTATTATGGAATGAAAGAACAGAAATTATGACTAAGTGTAACCATACTAAAAATACCTTTTAAGTTCACACAACCAGTGATGAAAACGTTATAATTTCTTGTAATTTTAAAATTGAATGTGAGCGTTCAAAAAAAAAAAAAACACCGTTACGTAAGCGTTCTTAAAAAAAAACGATAAACAGTAAAATCACTTATTGAAAATCGCCTGAAGACACAAATCATGGTAGAAAGCCAAGTCGCAAAATAACTCGTTTTAAAACGGAATATATATATATATATATATATATATATATATATATATATAATTATATGGTTATGTCAATTTTTCATTGCTACATGGAAGTTTCTATGTTTCGAGGTTAATTCTCATCATCAGGCAATGCTGGTGTGATTGTGCAGACGGTTTACATTTAAATGACAAATATTTACGGCTTACTGTGAATGTATATGGGTGTTTTTTTGTGCGTGTGTGTTTGGCTAATCAGAATGGAGATTCACTTAGGGGTTTGACCCCAAGGAATTTCTGTGCTAACCAACTTTTTCCTTCCTCTTTTTTCTTTTTCCTTGACCCTATTCCCCTCTTGTCTGCTTTCCTTCGCATTTATCTGATCTTATCATTTTCCCTACAGTTTTATTACATTTGATATGATATCTCTTCTTAGTAGTACCAATCCCGTTCCCTTTATTCTATTTGTTAAAGAAAAGATTTTTTTCCAAAATGAAACCTCGAACTGCTATTTTTTCGCTCCATCTATCAATTTGCTGTAAAGTTTATTATCCTGATACAAAGGGGGGGAATTATTAAAAAAAGGGAACAACTAACTTATTCTATCTTTGGCTTTATTATTATTTTCATTTATTTTTACCTAATTCGTCGGTGAGCATGTTATTTAATTTAGGTTTTATCCATTTTCTAATGTGAATTATATATATATATATATATATATATATATATATATATATATATATATATTGTAATTTTGTGATTACAACGGTTTATAAAAGCATAATATCACTAAATAAAAAAGTTCATGTTTCTATTCAGGTGATATGCTAAAATAAATTGTGTAAATTAATGTTCCGAAAAATATTTGTGTCGTTATATTATGATTTTATAAACCATTGTAATAAAAAAATTACAATATGTAGCTCTACTCTGTATCGAGCACTCTTTATAAAAATAAATGCTTGAACAGTGGGTTTTTAATCTACGTGTTCTTTCACTTTTCTGTAATATATTATATATATCAGACAAGTGTTAAAATCTTTTCTTTGATATGTTTCGTCGATGATCAGGGCCATAGTATAAATATTTTATTTCAATATTGAAAGGATTATGTGTAATATTCTTTTTTTTTTTAACTGTTGAAGCCAAGGTTAAATAGAAATGAAAATTGTCTTATGCATATCCAGTTCTGTTGAAATTTCAACCAAATTTACAGGTGCACAGTATACACACGCGCACGCGCGCGCACACACGCACATATCTATCTATCTATCTATCTATCTATCTATCTATCTATCTATCGATATAATGTCATATGCACCTGATGATTGCTTAGTGTATGAAATTCCGAGTAGTGCTTCCGACGTAGTATAATATATATATTTACTAATATACACGTAATTGTTTTGATTATACGACGTTTAGCACTGTTTTATTAACAGCTAAATAATGCTTATGCAGGTTTGTATTCCAGTATATATATTTGTTAATTCACAAACGTATATATATATATATATATATATATATATCGCATCGCTCATTCAGTAATTAATTAGAGCACTATCTCTTGGCGTATGATACATCACTGTCTCCTTGTACCGAGCACCCTTAGCTCAGATGTAGAATCACAGACTGACGCCAGTTAGGTCGAGTTTCAATTCTGGGTAAAATCAATCGGACGTCTAAGCGTACTGATGAGCTGTGATACAGCGAAACAGATCTGTCTGCGGATGACTATATATATAGTCATATATATATATTAGATATACGAAAATATGTAAACGTAGTTTGTTACTGGTGCCTACGATTATAGCTTGAAATCATCAATCTTTTTAAAGTGATCTTAAATTCTGGCTGCCATAATGTACCTTCAACGTACGAGCATCAGTTTTTTTTTTTTTTAGATATATTAAGCATTTTTAAACAAATAAGAAATATGTAAAACATTCCGTTTACTTTGAAAGATGGCATACGCCAACAGAGAACCAGTGACGAATTTTTATTGTTAGTGGTCCGAGTATTGAAATTAATGTTACTTCATATGCTATATTAAATGAATATCTTTTAGTGTTGGTACATACAAAGATTCGCGATATTTAAAAAGTTTAAAATAATTTTTTAATTGAAAATTTTTTATTGAAGCTATAATTTTACATTTAGTTTCCGGCTAATAGACGAAATTTAATAGAACCAATTAACAAAATACTATGCGGTATTTGGAAAAATTCAATTAAATGGAATTAGTTTGACATCAAATACATTCGCTGATTTTAGCGCCATTGAAGCCATCTGTCATTGTAATGTAATTATCTGCATGATAAAACCTTTCAAAAATGTTATATACACTTTTCTGAAATTTTATTTTTGGGGAATATCAGCTGATTTAATGTTTAATTAATCCGAGTTGATCAAATATTACTTTAAATTTAAAATATCGCATAAATGCCTTTTTTAACAAAACGGTAGCTGTTTATTTTAGTCATGGATAGGTTGACAGCCTCGACATATTTGAGAAAGACCTAAGAGTAATCAAGAATCTCTACTGGCAGCAAACTGCCTGCATACGGACAGGCAACGAATTCAGCAATTATACTAAGATTGAAAGAGGCGTAAAACAAGGATGCGTCTTTTCACCGGATCTATTCGACTTATACAGCGAGAGTACTCTGAGAACCTTAGAAGTTATGCCAGGATTCATCATCGGAGGCCACAATTGAAATAATATAAGGTACACATATGATACAGTGCTGATAGCAGATACAGAAAGAAGACTACAAGACCTCTTACAGAAGGTAGCTGAAGAGAGTGACAAGAAAGGACTACAAATAAACTGCAAGAAAACCGAATGCATAGTCATCAAGTAAAAAGAGCAGCTCAAAATGCCAAATACAGGTGAATGACTCTAAAATTAAGTAGGTACAGAAATTTGAATACCTTGGAAGTGTCCTAACAGAAGACGGAAAGTCCGACACTGAAATCTGAAGGCGAATTGGCATGGCGAAAGAAGCATTCCAGAAGTTGAGTAAAGTATTAAGAAACATGACAATTTCACTAGAAACTAAGAGGAGAGTACTGGATTGCTATGTGGTGTCCGTTCTTCAATATGGCAGTGAATGTTAAACAATATCTTCAAAGATGAAGGAAAAACTTGAAGCAGCTGAAATGTGGTTCTACAGAAGGATGCTGCGGATATCATGGACCGAGCAAGTGAGCAATGACGAAGTTTTGGAAAAGCTGGAGGCGAAAACGAAATTAAGTATCAGGAAGAGACAGCTGAAGTTCTTGGGACATGCAATGAGGAAGGAGGACTTGTAGAACCTGATACTAACAGGCCAGATAGCGGGAAAAAGAGACAGGGGAAAGCAGCGGGTAACATATTTGAAAAACCTAATCAGGTGGATGATGGAACGAGGTTTGCATAGTGCAACAGGAGAAAGCGTGCTAAGAGCCACCAGGGGCAGTACGATGTGGAAAGTCATGATCGCCTACTTCCTGAAAGGACATTGCACATAAAAAAGAATAAGGTTGACAGCTTGAAAGACAGACGAAAATATATATCATGTTTTCTACGGTGGACATATCTGTAAAATTTACTTGATGAATGTAACGTGAGCTACATATTTATATAATTTTTAACTGCTTAGTAATATTAAACATTAAGGACAATATTATCTGTAATCTATTGTTTTATTGAATTTCAGGTACTTTGGCTTTAATTTTACTTTAGTTATCGCTCTTATTTTATGTTAATGTCGTGTATGGACATCCGTATTTACAAAAATCTAGTCACATTTATACACACAAAAACAAATTTCAAAATTCTTTTTAAAATGTTAGGCGTTGATGAACTGTAGAAAGCTTTTCTATTTATTATCATTAAATATAATTTCTATTTATTATCATTAAATATAATTTCTGTTTATTAACATTAAATATAATTTCTATTCATTATCATTAAATATAATTTCTATTCATTATCATTAAATATAATTTCTATTCATTATCATTAAATATAATTTCTATTCATTATCATTAAATAAAATTTCTATTTATTATCATTAAATATAATTTCTATTTATTATGATTAAATAAAATTTCTATTTATTATGATTAAATATAATTTCTATTTATTATGATTAAATATAATTTCTATTTATTATGATTAAATATAATTTCTATTTATTATCATTAAATATAAATTCTATTTATTATCATTAAATATAATTTCTATTTATTATCATAAAATATAATTTTACTTAATATAAATATTACCCAACTGGCAAAAACTAACACATAAATTTCAAATATCGTTATAAATTTTTCTAATTAAAATTTTAAAAAAATTATTGTAAAAACACATTATTCATTGAATTTTTTCTTAAGTCTATAATATTCATTAAATCAATTAAAAGCTTTACTAAATAAGTTCTAATTTTTGTTGTATTTTTTTATTTAACAATTCAGAGCAGAAGATTGATTTAAATTTTCCAAAGATTTTTGCTTTTAACCAATATAAAAATTAAGTGACACAAAATTTAATTTCGCGAAATTTCATAAAATTAAATAAGTAGTTGGTAACAGAGGTAAAAAAATACGATGATTTGCTAAAAAATAAATAAAAAAATAAATAAATAAAAAAATAATTTAATTCATTTGTTCTGAAAGATTGATTAAAAACCGAGAATTATTTGATTTGATTTTTGCAAGAATTTCAGATATCAATGTGTTTTTCGCGGAATAAAAAGAGATGTTTAAAAATTATAAAAATTATGATTTGATAATAAAAAATAATTCTGGTCTTTCCTCTTAATAATAAAATGTGTATTTAACAATTTGTTGTTTGCCTATTTTAGGTAAAAATGACCTGACGCACTAAAGAAAATTTAAATCAGTCGCATTCGGATTTTATTAATGTTGTGATGCTATTTTTGGTGTGAAGAGTTTCCAAAATTTTACTCCTTCACATGAAGTCGGATTGGCAGTAGGCCAAGGCAACAAAAAAAAAAAAATAAAACAAAATCTCGAATACGGAAAAAAAAAAGTAACCAGACTAGGGAACAAACACCTGCATACTCAGTAAATCAAAGTGCTCGACGCAAATAGACTATCTAATACGAATTTACTCGGGCCACAAGATTAGCAACGAGGTCCCACACTTTTACCGGGAAACCAATAAAATGTAAATGATAATTCTACTCCAATAGCTTCTTTTCTCGCATTTCCGGCCTGTGAGATTCCCTTCCATTTACTTGCTTCTCTGACAGTCAATATTCATCTTCAATCTCACTAACTTGCATCCTATCATTCAAGCACTCCTCTCATTTCTGCAGTATTCTCATCCCTCTCCTACCCGCTTCCTGACACCACCTTTATGCTGTCACTCCTTTTCATAACTTTCCACCTATGTAACCCCCCTGCAAAACAGTGGCAATAAACTGCCTTGCTTGGGGCGATACTCCACTCTCATCAGTATTTTCATCCTTCTCTTGCCCACGTTCTGACAAACCCTATAACCTGTCACTCTTTCTCATAACTTTCTTCCTATGTAATCCCCTGCCCAACAGTGACAGTATAATGCCTTGCTTGGGGCGATATGAGTATAAAAAAAATACACGCTTTAGTGATCGTATATTTTTCTGTCCATGACTGACTAGGCAGAAGATTTTCCCGCAGTAGGTTGCCATTTTTCTACAGTAGACTGACTGTCAACTAAGGCTATAGAAACTAATCTGTCTTGCTATTCAACTCAAAACTGGAGGGAGAAGAGATGAGTTCATACATTTCCCAAGAGTAAATGGGCGTAAGAAAATGCAATGAATTCAACTACAATTCGAACTCTGCTCTCGGATTTCTCATTCCGAGTCGATATTCATTGCACCACAAGGAACAAAAAACGCTTCACATCATCAACATTCGAAATTATGCACAGCTCCTTTTACTACTCAAGTTTTACGCACAAGCGATCTTCATTCGACTAGAACAGAATAACATAACTTTATGTGATGTCTACTCACACACGTGTATTAATTTAAGTATATATATATATATATATATATATATATATATATATATGTATATATTTATCCAAGTGAATAAAGAACGAAGAACATTAACAACGTTCAAAACATTAATTTAAAACAGTGCTCAGTATAGAAATAGAGCTATGAATGTTTATTATAAATTATAGTTTAGAACATGTACAAATTATAATTTACTATAAAAATTTGTACAAGTTCTAAACTATAACTTATAATAAATAAATAAATATATATATATATATATATATGTGTGTGTGTGTGTGTGTGTGTGTGTGTGTGATATATATGAGTTAAAGACATGGATTGGAATCCGACAAGACGTTAGAATAAAGAAAAAACAAAACAAGTAGGAAATTTATCTCAATCCTTAGTAACACATACTACTGCGAGAGACTGTAAATATTGTATATACATCTTGGCTGTAGCACTCTGGCAATAAAGTAGTTTATCCACATTTCACTGTGTATCTCTTTATGCCACGATGCAATATATATATATATATATATATATATATATATATATCCAAGTGAATAAAGAGCGAAGAAAGTATTAACAACGTTCAAAACATTAATTTAAAACAGTGCTCACTATAAAATAGAGCTATGAATATTTATTATAAGTTATAGTTTAGAACATGTACAAATTATAATTTACTGCAAAAGTGTACTTTTGTTTCGAGATCGAAAAAACAATGTCTCTTCAGGTAGTTAATAATGATGGTTATATATATATATGTGCGTTGTTGTACAGTGGATATCGGCTCGGAACGAGAAACCGGAGAGCCGAGTTCGAATTCCAGCTGAATCCATTGGATTCACTTACGCGCAAATACCCTTGGGAAAGGTATTAATCCGTCTCTTCCTTCCAGTTATGGGTTAAATAGCAGGACAGATTGGGTTCTATAGCCTTGGTCGGCAATCAGTCTACCGCAGAAAGCAATGGCATCCTACTGCGGGATAATCTTCTGCCCAGGCAGTCATGTCTCTTTCGAGATATGATCGCCCAAGCGTGTATCATGTATGGCACTTAACTGACTGATATATATATATATATATATATATGTGTGTGTGTGTGTGTGTGTGTGTGGATATTAATTCGGTGAGAAGTAAGTTCCACTGGAACAACTGGCTGCTATGCGGAACCGACTCCCAAGATGATGTTTCCCTGATCAATACAATCTTAACTTGTTCACAGCTAGGGTTAACCGTTATTTTACCCAGATATACACAAAAATGACCTCCAGAGGTTACCCTCTACCCCGAGCTATCTCCTGGCATTTTAAAGGCTGAAACAAAATTAGGAGGTAGCGCCGCTCTGGTTCAAGAGAGTGGTTGCTGGAAGGCACTATGTCCGGCAACAGGACATTGCACCATGCCACGCAAACAGGGGAGACGCAGTCATAGCTGTCAAATAGCTTCTGCGGCAACATCACTCCATACAACTGGCCACCTAGCCCCCATTGACTGCAACCCCCTTGAGCAAGAGACCAAGAAACACTTTGTAATTCCACAGATGAACTGAAGGCAAGGATTATGTAAGCATTCACGAAGTTAAACAATGAGACTGTCCACAAGAGATGCAGAAGATTCTGAAGTCGCCTGGAGGCCATGGTTGAAGCCAATGGCGATTTTATTGAATAAATTCACTCTTTAGTCTTTCCAGCTATTTCTGTGCAATTTTGGTAAATACGTCTGTTAAAATGAGTTGTCGGTGTTATTTTCATATTTTACGTAATTCAGACGACAATTTATCCATCGCATCATTTATTTGTTTCATTTTATAATCGTATATTTTAACGCACTTCTCTTTTGGCCATTTCTTTCCCCACCCGTTTCCCCTTCTCATTTTGCCCAACGAATGCTTCGAAGCCCCAGGAGCCAGTGTCTACTCGTCGATCAAACAATATTGAAGCAGCCGGGCCGGGTCGGGCCGGGCACTTGATCTTTGTGCATCTGAGCACAATGTGATTTGCACAAGCGGGGGGAGAGGGTAATCTGCGACCTCTCAAGGCATAGCGACTTATCTTACCCAACCCTTTAAACACTACCCACCCATCACACGTGTTCCTTCCATTCTTCAACCTCACGCTCACCCAGTGACTCCTCCACCCCCAACGCATGCGCACACTCTCTTATACCGAAAGATATACAAAACCGCGGGAATATTCATGGCATATATATATATATATATATATATATATATATATATATATATATAGTAAATAATTCTTTGTTCCTCCTCATAGTTTTCTAAAGATTTTTCTTTTTTCTCTTTCTTGTCAATATTGTTGCCATTATTGTAGTCTTATTTTTTCCAGTTCCTTTTTCTTTTCTTTGTCCATGTTATTTATTTTTCTTCCTTTATGACGACATTCACTTTCTTTAATGTCTTCCTCTTCCCCCGATATATACTTTTTATTTCTTTCAGTCTACTTCTTACTGGTCCTCTGCATCTAATTACAGTTTCCTCTTTTTAAAAGTCGGCATGCTTTTAATGTGAGCAATTTCATTCTTCTTTTTTTTTTTCATGAATAAAGAGAAGAGACATGCTTTTTCTTGAGAGTAATCTTAGACATTAATTCTATAATTCGACGTTTATCCATACCCTGAGGACGTTTACCGATTTTTACCAATGACACCCATGCAGTTAAAACTATGTAGCAATCGCTTTATTAAGATTCCATTAAAAAAATATTTGTGGTAAATCCGTGGTATGTTGTTGCGTCATGATCTTTTTGTTAATTTCGCAATTGAAAATGACACTTACATGTGTTTATATTTTTACAATACATCTCTTATAAAGCATCTCCTTAGATGTCCAACTAAATATACACTTATGCATCGATTCAGAAAGAGACAATTGACATTTCTAGGACACGTAATGAGAAAAGGTGAGTAAGTAGATCTTAAAAAGCTTAAACATTTCATAAGAGACAAAAGAAAAAAATGTTGAACTGTCATGTAATATCAATCCTCGTTAGTTAGTTAAGTGCCATATGTGATACACGCTTTGGGCGATCATGTCTCGAAAGAGACATGACTGACTGGGCAGGAGATTTTCCCGCAGTAGTTTGCCATTACTTTCTACGGTAGACTGGTTGACATTCAAGGCTATAGAAACAAATCTATTATTTCCTATTTTCATTTGCTCCTCTTACCTTGATTCAGTCAGTCAGTTAAGTGCCATATGTGATACACGCTTGGGCAATCATGTCTCGAAAGACACATGACTGACTGGGCAGAAGATTATCCCGCAGTAGGTTGCCATTACTTTCTGCAGTAGACTGGTTGTTGATCAAGGCTGTAGAACCCAATCTGTCTTGTTACTTAACCCATAACTGGAGGGAAGATTAATACCTTTCCAAAGGGGATTTGTGCGTAAGTGAATGCAAGGAATTCAAGTGGAATTCGAACTCGGCTCTCCGAATTATCATTCCGAGTCGATAACAATTGCACCAAAACGCACATTCATCACAACGTATAATCTTCGTACGCGGTAATAAATGCTGAACAATTTTCTCACAGATGAAGTTCGAGACTTGAGGAAACAGAGATGGCGAGAATACCATAAAAGGAACATGTGATAAATATGGAAGTTTCAAGGAAAACGGTAAACAAAAATGAAATCAGAAAGTGGCCTTCGGAGATTTTTTGGACACATAATGAAGAAATAAAATTGGAGAATTGGACACACAGGAAAGTCTAAATGAAAGAGGGAGAGAAGGAAACTTTGCGTTACTGACCCAACGAGCATGCGTAAAATGGATGGTAGAATAGGGAATGGAGGGAGGGGAAAAGAAAAACAATGTCATGTGCCAGAAAGGAGAGAATGCTAGGGAGACCCATGACCAGGCAGCTCCACAAGGAGCACGTGACTTTGAAGAAGAAGAAAAAGGAAAAACAAATATTTTTTTTTATTGCTGACAAATAACTTTCACCGTTATTGTTATCATTATATATATTAATTCCAGTTATTTTACTAATAGCTCATTCTGAAATCCATATGTAGCGAGTTCAATCCTGACTTACTGGTTTAGGAACGTGACCTAGAAAAACTGTATTTTACACCATTGTTTGCTCAATTGTTGTCTTAAGAGTCACTCAAGTTAGATTTAATGAATGAGGTTTTTTTTTATTTATGGAAGAGGAAGAGATACATAATCCTCATCTTACAAAGGTCAAGATTGTAGTGACTGAGGGGGTATTCTCTCAGGATTTCCCTGTACAAAGCGTTGACTCTTTGAGAGAAGCTATATATATATATATGTATATATATATATATATATATATATATATATATATATATATTATATTTTAGAACATGTACATAATGTGTTTTATATATTTTTTATATATGTAACACATATAAAAAACTTTATGTACATGTTCTAAAATATAATTTATAATAAATATTCACATCTCTATATACATTATATATCGAGCACTGTTTTAAATTAATGTTTTGATATTTGGAAAAAAATCTTCCTTTGTTCTGTACTCACTCGTATATATATATATATATATATATATATATATATATATATATATATATATATATATTCAGAAATGATAACATGGACATGTTATGATATCACTACAAAAGTAGCTATTTTGTTTCGACACTTCTTGTGTCTTGTCAAGTGATGTGGTTTATTTCAAATTGAAGGGTTTTTATGTATGTATATATATATATATATATATATATATATATATATATATATAATAAAACTGTGAATTCTACTTTCGTTGTATAGCTATTTCAGCGAGAAAAATCTTACTTCTTCAGCAACGATCAAAAACAATTTTTTTTTATTCCGAATGTGGTAAAAATTTAACATCTGTAAATAGATAATATTATGTACATCGAGCCCTCCAAGTGGATCATTTTTAACATTAATAAAATTAATATTAATAGGGTTTGTTTTATTTTTGTCATAGAGTAGTTTTTGCACTGAATGTTATAATCGTGCTATGTCGGTTGCTGATCGACTTAACGTACCCAAAATATTAGGAACTTGGTAATCTTCCACTGAAAGCTGACTCCTTAGTATTCGGCTAACTGCCGACTAATAACAACTGCCTAGCATTTCTACTGAATTCCAATAGAACTCTAAAGAACTCCCATGAATTTCGCAATTACTTCTTGTTAACTCTTATTAATATAGGAGGGAGAGTTCATTATCTGGGGAATAGGTGTGTTTCACCATAACATTTTTTTTTGTTTTTTCGGATAGTACCCACATGCTATTTCTTTTTTGGATTCAATACATATTTATATATATTCCGGAAATTAACGAAGATTAACGAAATGATTATAAACAAACGACTATTTGAAATTATTTGTTTGAAAATTATTTTTGATCGATATTTAAGTAGATATTCTGTTTATAATCAAACAGTATTATATATTTGTTTCTACCGGCCTGATTATTTACGATAACCATCATGTTACGGAAATTAACGAAGATTAACGAAACTGGTTATAAACAACTGACAATTTGAAATTATTTGTTTGAACATTATTTTTGATCGATACTCGTATTTAAGTAGATATTCTGTTTATAATCAAACAGTATTATAGATTTGTTTCTACCGGCCTGATTATTTACGATAACTATCATGTTACGGAAATTAACGAAGATTAACGAAGATTGGTTATAAATAACTGACAGTTTGAAATGATTTGTTTGAAAATTATTTTTGATCGATACTCGTATTTAAGTAGATATTCTGTTTATAATCAAACAGTATTATATATTTATTTCTACCGGCCTGATTATTTAAAATAAATATTTGTTACGAAAATGTTTCATTCGGCAAGATTCGAACCTGCCACCCATATCAACATAGGGGAAGCCACCAACTTATCTGGCGCGTCTTAGACGCCTCGACCACGAATGACCATCAATCTAAACGAAGTGAAATAAAAAATAATGTTCAAACAAATAATTTCAAATTGTCGTTTGTTTATAACCATTTTGTTAATCTACTTTAATTTCCGTAACATTGTATGTTTACATTTATTGGCATCACGATATATTTCAGTGCAGAAATGTTTCTTTGCGTGAGTTGAAAATTGTGTTATATAGGCTGACAGATGAAAGGCTGACAACAACAATACCTGCGATCTCTCTGTAAGTCTTGCCGGTATGTTTTTACAGCGTTACAATTTTTGTACGTTTCCTTAGAGTAATGTCTATTGTAGACAATGACTTTAGGACAACTAATCGACAGTCGAGTCAACGGTGTCTGGGCTTGAAAAAATTCTGATGCAATCAAGGATGACGCAATATTTTTCAAGGACAAACAAATTTCATCCCACGCCCCTAAAATAAATTCATATTATCAGGTCGGTGCAAACGTTTTTACCGATCTAAAATTTCATCTTGAAAATGAAAAACTGTGTGTTTTTGAAAATCTTTATTCATAACAATAACGACCTTTGCTCTCTATAACTTGATTCCATCTGTCAACGAGCTTATAAATGCCTCGCTTGTAAAATTCTTTAGGCTTTGATGTGAAATATGAATCTAACTCATGTTTAATCTCCTCTCGTGACGTTAACCTAAGGCCATCTAAATGGTTTTGTAATCTTGATAATCCGAAGGTCAGAAGAATATGCAGGATGTGGAAGATGGCACTTCTCATCACCTGTGACAAGCCTACCCAAAAATGTTGTCTGAAGGTGTCGTGAAAGGATAGATTCGCAACAAGAAACACCTCGTATGTTCTCTGGAGAACATGGGTGAGAATAGTACAGAAAAATATGAAAGATCCTTTAATAATCTGAAAGAAAAAGTTATAACTTAATCATGGTGATATGTTTAAGTAATAACAATATGCATAAAATAAATTGCAACGATAAAATGCCTCTTTTTACAAACTGGCAAAAACTTTTTGCACCGACCTGATACTATAAAAAATTGCAAATGACAATTGCAAATGAAACCGATTACACCCTATGACTCCAGCGGATGTAAAACTGACCGTCTGCGAAAAGAAAGGAAACTAAAACAGTTGTTTCGATTAATTTGCTCATAGCTCATTCTGAAATTCGTTTGTAGAGAGTTCTATCCTGACTTACTGTTTCAGTAACTCGACCTAGAACAAAATTTCCGTTGCTCCCTTCACGGTTTGGATTTTAAACATTTCTTTCTCTTTTTTTACACCGTTGTTCACTCAATGGCTGTGCGTTGTGGTACAGTGGATATCGGCTCGTAACGAGAAATCGGGAAGCCGAGTTTGAATTCCAGTGGAATTCATTGCATTCACTTACGCGCAAAAAGGGTAAGGTATTAATCCGTCTCTTCCCTCCAGTTATGGGTTAAATAACAGGACAGATTGGGTTCTATAGCCTTGGTCGGCAACCACTCTACTACAGAAAGCAATGGCAACCTACTGTGGGATAATCTTCTGCCCAGTCAGTCATGTCTCTTACGAGACATGATCACCCAAGCGTGTTTCACGTATGGCACGAAACTGACTTACTGAAGTCTTCAGTCTTATTCTTCTTCATCGTGCCATGCCCCTTCAGGTTGTAGGCAATCATGGCTTTCCAAAATTTTCTCTCTTAATAAATTTTATCTTTTTTGCCATCACTTCTCAACGATATTACGCCATTTATTTTCACGTGCTAGGTAGATTATATTTTGTTTTCCTCTGTCTGTTAAATTCAGTTTGCCCTGTGAGTATCAGATTTTTTCAAGCTCTCTCTCCTCATAATGTGCCCTAGTATGGCCTCAAGGTTTTCCACCAAAGGCACTTGCAGGGACACCCACCTATGCATATCATGGCACTACAAGAACTCTAATAATATTCAACTGTTGATCAGAGCAGCCACAAATGATTTATGACAAAAACTTAACAATTTGCAGCTAAATATCATTGCACTTCTTACTACTCATCAAAAGACATCCTCCCCATTAATTATGTCAACCAATTCAATAGAATATGACATTAATTTATTTACAAAAATGCTTTTAATCATTTCACCCCAAGAAATGTTTGTGATCCAAAATGTAATTGAAAATCTGTTATAAAGTGTTAAAGTAAATGAAAATTTTGATGCCTTTGATCAGAAATCCCCTAAGTAGTCAATATTGATCCCTGGGTATTGATGAGACTATACAGGCATTTGATAAATGCATCAGAATATTATGACAAAAACTCACT
This sequence comes from Ascarosepion bandense, assembly GCA_037127315.1. Lineage (NCBI taxonomy): Eukaryota > Metazoa > Mollusca > Cephalopoda > Sepiida > Sepiidae > Ascarosepion > Ascarosepion bandense. Next base: position 3,443,679 of record JBBBDQ010000585.1, on the reverse strand, counting down.
AATTTGCAACCAAATATCAGTTCCCTTGTAGTCGAAATGTAATATAACAATCTGGTCCCACCCGAGGAAAGCTGATACAAGCGGGGGCGTTTCCGGTCGTTGAAAGGAACGGATGTTTGTTTGACCTTATTTCCGGCAGTAGCGGAAATGGCTACAAGAGGCAAACAGAACAGGTGTCTCTGAGAATTACGTGGGCGTGCGTGGGCGAGGCAAAAATCGGAAGTCCCGGTTTGGAGATTATAAAAAGACCTCGGCGCACGGATTTCACCAGAGAGACAGAGAGCCAGACAGACCAGAGTAGCAGAAGAGAGACACTCCCGTCAACCCGTCAACCCATTAGAAGCGCGCTCTCTCACTCTCTGTTCCCTAGGCTACACGGTTCATCGTCATTAATAAAAATATAACTTATATTTTTATATATATGCGTGTTTGTTGTTTGTCGATATATAACAGAAACACATCTTCGGCATTAATGATATCAACTAATTCAATAAAAGAAAGATTGATTTATTTTTAATATTCTTTATCTTCCTAATGTTAAGTTTGAGTTCTTTTCGTTTTTTCCCTTTTCTGAAACTTCGTCGATGCTTACATATTTGGTTCATTGTAACTCCAGCAGTATTCTGTAGAACCACATTATGGTTACTTCAAGTCTCTTCTCCCTCTGATTGAAGATTGTCCAGAATTCATTGACATGTAGGAGTATGTGCAAGAAACTACTCTGTGTACATGTCCTAACTTTTTTTTATGTAAAAAGGTAGAACTAAGGGATGTAGATTTTTTAAACATTTTCCATTGAAATGGCGATAGTTTAGCGATAGGTTTATGAAATTTTGTCTGTTGGAAAGTGGTTGCCAGATCGAAAACAATTCATCACACACAAGACGCTCTTGTACTCTGCCAAGGCCGGAAAGCATACCAATTGCCTCTCAAAGCTCAGTCTAAAGTGTTTAAGACCCTCATCTGGTGGAAGAGAAGATGAATTCATAGTTTTCAAAAGTTATTTTATTAATGGAAAAGTGAAAGTAATAGACTTCAAGTCGGCTTGTTGAATTCACATTTTGCACCGATAACCATTCAACTTGTACGGGGAAATAATTTTGAGAGAGATAAAATTCTTGGCAGAATTCGTCATTGGCGGGCACAATCTCAACAATATAAGATACGATAATGACAGAGTGCTGATAGCAGACACGAAAAAAAATATTCAGGACTTCCTACAGAAGGCAGCAAGAGAAATTAAGAACTGAGGTTAAACTTAATGAAAACTGAATGTATCAGCAACTGAATGAATAAATTAGCAAAAAAATAAAAAATAAAAATAAAAATAAAGATCCCAAAATACCGACTACAGGTCAGAAAACTAAAATATAGCAAGTAAAGAAATTTAAAGATCTAGGAAGCATTCTGACAAAAAACCAGAATGTGCAGCGCTGAGATACGAAAGCGCATCGGAATGGCCAAAGGACGTATTTCAAAAGCTAACCAGAATACTAATGGGCAAGAACATCTCATTGGAAACAAAGAAAAGAGTCTTGGACTGCTATGTGATATCTGTTCGTCTCTATGGCAGCGAATGTTGGACGATCTCTTCAAAGATAAAGGAAAGGCTCGAGACAGCAGAAATATGTTTTTTTTTTTATGATCGTCTCGCCCCAAGAGAGGAATTTTACAGCCACTGTTGTACAGGGGGTTACATAGGAGGAATGTTGAGGAGTGAGAGGTTGCAGGGGGTGTCAGGAAGAGAGGAGGAGAGGGAAGAGAGTACTGATGAGAGTGGGGTGGATATAGAAAAGCATGAGAGAGAGGATGTAAGTTAGTCAGACAGGAGATGACTATTGACTTTACATTTAAATTCTTGAAGATTGTAACGGTCAGGAAAGCAAGTATGCGGAAGCGAATTCCACAGGCGGTAAGTGCGAGAAAAGAAGCTGAGGGAGTAGAATTTGCATTTACAATTTATTGGTTTCACAGTAAAAGGGTGGGACCTAGTTCCTAATCTTGTGGCTCGAGGAAATTCGTATATAGGGGGTACCAGTGAACTCAGTTCATCGGAGCAGAAGTCGTGAAAGTATTTGTAGAAGAGACACAGGGAAGTCACACTGCGTTGGTGAGAATGCGACTGTATCGTAGCTGCCAAGTCGGGATCGATCACGTTACAGATTCTCCGTTGGATTCGTTCGAGGGCACCAAAGTGGATAGCAGGAGTACCAGACCAGATATGGCAGCAATACTCAATGCACGGGCGGATGGTAGACTTGTATATGTGCATGATTTTTTGGGACGGGAAAAAAACTTCCTGGCCCTGCACAGAGAACCGACTTCTACAAAAGGACGCTGAGGATGCCATGAACCGAGAACGTGAGCAACGACGAGGTGTTGGAGAGAATTCAAACGAGAAGAAAACTCATGGGACGGATAGAAAGAGAGACAAGGGAAAGCAGCGTGTGACGTACTTGATAGGTTTGAGCAAATGGATGGCACGGAGCGGGGTTTGGGAAAGATGCTAAGAGAAGAAATATGAAGAGCTACAAGTGATAGGGACAAGTAGAAGTCTATGATCGCCTACATACCGGAAGAGACACTGCACATGAAGAAGAGTTTGGGTTTGAGTTTTGTTTAACGTCATATCAACACCTCTGTAGGTTATTTAATGCCGAAAAGGGAGAGTTTAAAGATATTTTTTTAATGTTCGGTTATAGTGAGAAGGTTGAGTTAATCAGATTTTAATGATTTTTTTAAAATTTTTATTCTTTTTTATTTTAGAAAACTCAAAATGTCTTCTAGTTTTGTATTCAAATATGTTTTACTGAGAATATTTTTTCCTTTAAAAAAGTCTATTTTTATGTATATATTTTTATAAAAGTGTATTTTCATATTTTCATAGTATTTTGACCCTAATTTGAGGGTTAACTATTTACCCATAGATGGGACCCTAACAAGTGCTACCACTCCGGGTCAGGGTGGACCTGAGAACAACAGCAATTAAGAGATAGTTCCATGCTCCTCACAACCTCCCAATCAGAGGCCTTGCTGGCGGATGCAGTTTACCTCCATCTAATTAACTCACAAGTGATTGTAGGTTATTTAACCGCCGGGAAAGCACAAATCAAGCAATCTATTAATTGAGTAAATAGAGTTTGAGTTTCAGTTTTGTTTAACGGCATATCAACCTCTGTGGATTATTTAATGTCAAAAAGGTGGGATTTTAAGAGTTTTTTTAGTGTTTGGTTATAGTAGACTTTTTTAAAGGAAAAAAATGTTCTCAGTAAAACATATTTGAATACAAAACTAGAAGACATTTTGAGTTTTCTAAAATAAAAAAGAATAAAAATTTTTAAAAAATCATTAAAATCTGATTAACTCAACCTTCTCACTATAACCGAACATTAAAAAAATATCTTTAAACTCTACCTTTTCGGCATTAAATAACCTACAGAGGTGTTGATATGCCGTTAAACAAAACTCAAACCCAAACTCTTCTTCATGTGCAGTGTCTCTTCCGGTATGTAGGCGATCATAGACTTCTACTTGTCCCTATCACTTGTAGCTCTTCATATTTCTTCTCTTGATTTAGTCAGAATTTGATGAAAAAAAATTATTTTATTTTAGAAAACTGAAGATGTCTTCTAGTTTGGTATTCGAAAATGTATTGCTGGTAATAATTTTTTTCCTTGAAAATGTATGATGGCAATAACGTTTGTTTTCTTCAAAAATGTGTAATGTTAATAATTTTTTCTTCAAAAAATGTATTGTTGGTAATATTTTTCATTCAAAAATGTATATTTTTCTATAAAAGATTATTTTTATATATATACTAGCAGTATAGCCCGACGTTGCTAGGGTGTAATGAAAGCTTTAAGACTAATCCATGGTCCTGGAGCTCAGACTCTTTGGACGTTGGCACGAAAGACTAAAAAGCAATAGTTGTTTCCAGTTAAAGCGAAACCGTAGACTGAAAGACAAATGAATGGATTTAAGTCAAATTTTGATTTCCTGGTATCGATATCAAATTTTCTGCACGATTGTAAGAACTGCAACCTTGAAACTTCTGAATAACGTTTCTTATGTCATTGTCTATGAGTGTATCAAATTTGATTAAAATCGGACCCATCCTTCTATAACCCGATTTTTTCGATTATCGATTTTCGATATTTATCGGGGGTACCTCGACAAAAAAAACGTAGCTAAGAAGACTCACAGACGCTTATAGCACAACTGTGTAAATTTTCCAGAAAATCGGTTCAGCCGTTTTGTTTCGGAGTCTATAGGTAACGGACACGCACACACAATCACACACACACAGACAAAGTTCCATTTATAAATAAGTTTAGATATTTCTATAAATGTGTATTTTTATACTTTCATAGTGTTTTGACCCGAGTTTGAAGGCTAACTATTTACCCATAGTTGCTATCACTCCGGGTCAGAGTGGACCTGGGAACAACAGCAATTAAGAGGTGGTTCCATGCTCTTCACAACCTTCAAATCTGAGGACTTGCTGCTGGATGCAGTTTACCGTCATGCCCAGGACTACAAGAAGAAGAAGAAGAAGAAGAAGAAGAAGAAGAAGAATCCGTCACGCCACACTAAACAGATCCAGTACAAGATTTAACGACAAACACCGCTATACTCTTTCTAAGCTTGCTAGAAATAGATTTAAATAGGAGGAGAATTAACCTAATTCGTGCTTTAAGTTTGAAATCGATTTGAAATAAGAGCTACATAAATAAATAAATAAATAAATAAATAAACTGAATTTGAATGTCTGTGCTTTTTGTCAATTTCTGAAATAGAAGGTTCGAAAATAATTGAATTCTGTTTCGGTGAGATCAGAATTTGTTCCGTATTTTGACGTTGAGTTTCGGTTTTAACTCAAAACTTTCAAGTTATTCGTTGAGTTTTGGGGAAAACAGCGAAGAAAAAAGAAAGGCGTATTTGAAAATGTTGAGGAGAGCAATTTGTTGAGTGACGTTTCAAACTAAGAGAAATATGTCAGAAATTGACTTGAAAAAGTCGAATTTGAACGACAAGATCGATAATGGAACAATATTTTTTTTTTATTAATTGCAAAAGTTGTTTATTGATTATCCAGAAAGAATTCCAGTTCAGGCAGGAATCATTCTAGATTCAAAGACCGAAAAGAGAGGGAGAGAAATAAACCTAGAGAAAAATATTGCTTCTTGGAAAATGAATTTTTAACATTTACTAAAATTCGAATCAATATTTTCTCATGTGATTTTTTTTCTTTTAATTAGAATCTGAGATTTTTATTTATGTATTTATTTTTTCTTGTTGATATCAAATCCTAAACACATATAAACATCTTTTAAATCTTCTGGCAAAAACAGGACGAGAATAAAAAAAATTACTAGGTTTTCTGCGCATGATTTAAATGATGAATTTATTTAATCTATTCTAGACTGAATTTATCTCTAAATTTAACCATTTAAAAAAAATAAATTTAACTTCGATTTGTGAGATATCATCCCAGGTTACCCACACTATGCCATCTATGAGGTTTGCCTGGAAAGTAATGGGACTTTGTGACCTCTGGGCGAAATTGGGATAAGCCGATTGTGTTATCAGCTAACATGATCTCTTCGAAATATATAACTTTAATCTCAACTTTCTGCAAATATTGCATTTATATTTTTCACACGCTTTTGTGACAGGACAAATCGTGGTTGCTTCAACACAACAATGCCCCTAATCACAACGCTCTGAGCATCCCTCGTCTCCTGTCTGCGACAAACATCGCCGTGAAGGAACAACTTCCCTACTCATTTGATTTTGCTCCGTCTGACTTTTTTCGTTACCCCATGCTCAAGGAGATCAACAAAGGGAACCGTTTTGAAAGCGTGTAAGTCATCAGGAGGACTGTAACGACGGAGCATGGTCATGCCAAGCAGGGCATAGAATCTTGGCAGGGAAGGATGGGAAAGTGCATGAATGTCTGGATTTCCTTGCTTCATTGGAAAATGATAATAATATATATGCCTGGCCAAGGATGCATTTAAAAGCCAACCAGAGACAGGAAAATCTCATTGGTAACAAAGAAAAGAGTGCTGGGCTTCTACGTAATATCTGTCCTTCTGTAAGACAGCGAATGTTGGACAATCTCATTAAGGATGAAGGAGAGGCTATAAGCAGCAGAAATTTGGTTATACGCTATTCTCAGCATCCTTCTACGGATACCATGGATCGGGCACGTGATTAACAGCGAGGTTCTGGAGAGGATGTAAACGTTAAGCAAACTTACACTTAAGGTCGATCAGGACGAGTCAGTTGAGGTTACAGGGACATTTAACGAGGAAGAAAGTTCTAGAGAATCTTATATCACAGGAAGGATAAAGGAAAATAGATTCAAAGGAAAGCCGTGCGAGACATATCCGATATGGTGCAGTGGATATCGGCTCGGAACAAGAAATCGGAGAGCTGAGTTCGAATTTCAGCTGAATTCATTGCATTTACTTACGCGCAAATACACTCGGAAAAGGTATGAATCCCTCTCTTCTCCCTCTAGCTATGAGTTAAATAACAGGACAGATTGGGTTCTGTAGCCTTGGTTGGCAACCAGTCTACCACTAAATATAATGCAAACTATAGCGGGAAAAATTTTTCTGTCTTTCTCTTTGGAGACATGAATATCCAAGCGTGTATCACGCATGATACTAAGCAGACTGCCATATATAATCAAGATTATGTATAAAAATTCTATACAAGTGTTATGAGGTCGCACTTTTTTCCATGATAATGGACTCGACTTGAGTATTCATATTCTCCTGCTATAGTGACATAACGTCAGATTCGAAAGATACCGGAAGATACCGAGGTTTCACAGAGAATAAAGTTCATAGTAGCTCTGAGCTCCACTCAGCCAGAATATTATTACACAGCACCCGTCATCTTCTGACGTGGGCAGACTAAACATATTACGGCTTCACTTCAGAGACTTGTACCGTATTCCTGGATTACTAACCTGCGTTCAGGTTTTTATCTTTTACGTTAATATACTTATTTTTCTATCGCAAATTCTGGTTGTTGTTCTTTTATTTTGTGTGGCTCTTATTCCCGAGACCCAAAACAACAAGTATAAAGATATTAAAAAAATCTAACAAAACGTATATGTTGTAAACGGTTGTAGTGGTAATCAGTCAATTAAGTACCATACGTGATACACGCTTTGGGCGATCAGTCATGTCTCTTTCGAGACATGACTGACTAGGCAGAAGATTATTCCGCAGAAAGTTGCCATTGCGGTAGACTGGTTGCCAGCCGAGGCTATAGAACCCAATCTCTCCTATTATTTGACTCAAACCTAGAGGAGGAAGAGATGTATTATATTATTAAGTAGTAATTAGTGGGGGGTCAGTTTATTACTTCAAAACAATATAAAACTGATCCCTCACTTTCTGCTCAGTAGAAGCCTTAATCATGTTTCCAACTATTATATTCAGTCAGTCAATTAAGTACCATACGTGATGCACGCTTTGGACGATCATGTCTTGAAAGAGACATGACTGACTGGGCAGAATATTATCCCGCAGTAGGATACCATTGCCTTCTGCAGTAGATTGGTTGCCAGCCAAGGGTATAGAACCCAATCGGTTCTATTATTTAAGCTATAACTGGAGGGAATAGAAGCATCAATACTTTTCCCAAGGTGCGTAAGTGAATGCAATGCATTCAACTGGAATTCGAACTCGGCACCCCGATTTGTCGTTCTGAGTTGTTATCCACTGCACCACAACCCTCATCCTAACCACTAATCAATGCGTCAAAACTGATGAAACACAGCCAATGTGAATGGAATATAGCTGAAACGTTAATATGATGGGGATGATACTCATCATGAGATATTCCGTTAGTTGGAAGGGATTAGTCAAACAGCTTAGTATAAATTGTATCGAATTACTTCGTCAGTTCTCTCAGAAATTCTGCAGCCCACGATTATAGACGTTGACCTCCTAGGCACAGCTTCTATGTCCAGGCTGGCTACTAACCGCTTGTGAAAGGGATGGGCCGGAGGTAAAGCGTTTCCCTTCACTGGGTGGAGTCAGGAAGCCCTTCTTACTACCCTCACATTATTTAACTGACAGGTTGATGCCATTAACCAGTAATGGCCGTCGCTGTGTCCATGAGACTTCTTAGAAGCATGTGTGAAAGTTCGATAGAGGCCCTCTCCCAGAAAAGTTTCCCACGCGTAAAGCAGGGGTTACCATTCGCTGCAAAGATATACCATTGATGTTACACTGATAGACACAGATCGGCGTGCTGTAATGGTTAGCAAGCTTGTCTCGCTAGAACCTGTTACAACCTAGAGTAGTGAGTTCGATCCTCACTGGATGCCTCCATACTTTCGGCCTTGTGCCACATCTAAGCGGCGCTTAGAATATTGATTTAGACACCTCGAGGTGGTGGAATGTTTAGCAAGATTGTTTCCCTAGAATCATGACACTTGAGTAGTGAGATCAATCCTCACTGGGTCTCCCATACTTTCGCTTTTGTGCCACATTTAAGCTACGCTTTGAAAATAATATAAACGCACATACATATTTAACACTGAATGTCGAAGTAAAGAGTTCGTTATTTAATGTATCATTTCTTATTGTTATTTTTAACAGCCGAAATTAAAATAGTCTGCAATAACGTATTTCACAAGCTCAGTTAATGTCGCATTGTTGTGTCTGACACCATACCTTTTTTTTACAGTAAGATTTACTCTCTACAAGGTCCAAGGACTACTCAAGGTAGAAGATTACATTAAGGGCTATTTTACGTAGATAGCTTAACGCTAGACTTGAACAGGTTAAGATTGTAGTGATCTGCAGAAAACTTCCACTTGATAGTCTGTTCCAAAGGGCAGTATTTCGCGGTTTGAGTGAACTTACTTATGGCCGATGAAATACGGAGGGAATGTGGAGTGTTCGGTACTATGTAACTGGCATGGCGGGTCCAAGCCATGAAGGTTAGATATGACGGAACCAAGGAATGTAGCAGTTTCCATGGAAGTAGAGATAGAACAGCGAAAGATTCTCCCCATCCCACCTGTACGAGAGGGGCTATGGCCATTAAATCTTTCATTTATTGGTTTCTACCGTTGTGCAACCTACACAAATTAAGTCATGTTTGGTACATTGGGCGGCGTAGCTCAATTGGGAATCAGTACAGTTAATAATAATAATAATAATAATAATAATAATTTACGAGGTACAGCCCACACACTAAGTACAGCCCATACACTAAGGAAAACTTTGACTATGTAACGCTTAGGATGATAGGGGAGATGGAAAAAACATAAAGTGGAGCAATAACAACACGCCACGACCTGCCTAAGGTCTTTCTGCAGACTTGGTTGGTAGTGCGACCACAGCAGAAATCGAAATATGATGAAAAATGACATAATAATTTACGAAGAAAAATTCATGTTTACGCTTAAAATAGTGGAACAAAATTTCATTAAAAAAAAAAAGTTACGTTTTTCAGGAGCCTCAGAAAAACACATCATTCTCGTTGTAATTCCAATCGCGGATTGTAACATAGCAACCAAGGAATTCGAAAAAATGTCAAAATATACAGACCTGGAAATTGAAATAGAAAAAGTGTGGAAATTGAAAACAAGAATTGTGCAAGTGATAGTAGGTGCACTTTGAATGATAAAAAATGGAACAAAACAGTACATTGAAAGAATCCCTGGAAATTCCAGCTTAAGAGATATACAAAAAATTGTCTTATTAAGTACGGCCTGCACACTAAGGAAAACATTGTCTATGTAACGCTAAGGATGATAGGGGAGATATATGAATGAAATATGCTGAAAAATGACATAATAATAAGCATGATGATATAGAGAGACAGAAGTGTACAAGGAATAAGCTTTGCAAGAAAAGTCTATTGCAAAGGAAAATATTTTAGTACCCTAAATAAATGACCGAGAAAATAATGAAGCCATAGAACACCGATAGATATGTGCAAAAAGTAAGCTTTGAAGAAAAAAAAACAGACATTTATATTTTCTTATTTTCTAGCAACGGCCAATTAAAATCTGGTAAAATGTGAACATGCTTAAAAATGTTAAAAGACGTTTATCTTATGACCGTTACGTAATGAAAACCGGAACCTCAACAAAGTGAAAACTAGTTTCTGTCGATCCTTCCAAAGTAATTGAATTATTAATGGGATAAAAGTTTCCCTGATTGCGGAATCAATATAGTGCCATGACAGTTAAAAGATATTGTATGATATACTAGCAGCATAGCCCGGCGTTGCTCGGGTGTAATAAAAGCTTTTATATGTATATTATCGATTTTCTGCACTATTGTAAGAAGTGCAACCTTGAAACTTCTGAATATCGTTTCTCATGTCTTTGTCTATGAGTGTATCAAATTTGATTAAAATCGGACCACTCCTTCTATAACCCGATTTTTTCGATTATCGATTGTCGATATTTATCGGGGGTACCTCGACACAAATCCTAGCTAAGAAAAATCGCAGACGCTTATAGTACAACTGTGTAAATATTAAGAAAATCGGTTCAGCCGTTTCGGAGTCTATAGGTAACGGACACACACACACAGACACACCTAAACGGCTAAACCGATTTTCTTGAAAATTTACACAGTTGTACTATAAGCGTCTCCGAGTGTTCTTAACTAGGTTTTGTGTCCAGGCACCCCCAATAAATATCGAAAATCGATAATCGAAAAATCGGGTTATAGAAAGAGTGGTCCGATTTTAATCAAATTTGATACACTCATAGACAATGACATAAGAAACAATATTCAGAAGTTTCAAGGTTGCAATTCTTACAATAGTGCAGAAAATCGATAATATATATATAAAAAAGGCAAGATGTTTGTGTGTGTCTGTTCATCTGCTTGTATGTCTGTATTTTTCTTTCAGGCCTTTAATTTTAGTTTTTGCTTTGGGTTTGGCTCTAAGTAGGTATAATTGTAGTTCTAGTCTCAGCCATGATACCATTTACTCAGACGACTTATTTAGCCTTCAAAATTCATTTTACAACGAAAAACTTATTTGATAACGATACCAGGAAATCAAAATTTGACTTACATCTATTTATTTTTCTTTCAGTCTATGGTTTCGCTTTAACTGGAAACAACTATTGCTTTTTAGTCATTCGAGCCAACGTCCAAAGAGTCTGAGCTCCAGGACCATGGATTAGTGTTAAAGCTTTCATTACACCCGAGCAACGCCGGGTTATACTGCTAGTATTACATAAAAGTTAAGCAATAATTCTTCTTTTCTAACGAGATTTTGCTGTTTCTTATTTTACTTGGGGTTTGGAAGGCATGTTTTGCTACCCGAATGCCTCTTTCCGATGTCGATTCCGCATTTTCGATTGTCTGTTAAAAAAAACTTCCTAGATTTTAAAATTATTGTACTTGTTTGAGTTTAGAATCTCCAGTTTGTAATTGGGTTGGGCACTTACCTTTTTTCTGAGATCTATACATTCTTATAACTGATGTTTAATTCTTTCTTTTCGCTTTCCTTTATTATTTTTGTAAGAGTTGCTGTATTTTCTTTTCTATGTTTGCCATCAACATTGTTCCATCTGCATACCTTATGTTAAGCTTGTGGTCACAAATAATAAATCCTGGTAGTACATCTAATTCTCTCTGAATCACCTCATCGTTTAAGTTAAAATAAGTTTCCTTTAAGACAACTGAATGCATGGTCGTCAGCAAAAGGTGCAACCCAAAATGCCAAATACAGGTGGGGGATACCAGAATCAAGCAAGTACAAAAATTTAAATACTTAGGAAGTGTTCTAACAGGAGATGGAAAGTGAGACACAGAGATCCGAAGGTGAATTGGTATAGCAAAAGACGCGTTCCAGAAGTTGAGTAAAGTACTAACACACAGGAAAATTTCACTAGAAACAAAGAAAAGAGTGCTGGATTGCTATGTGATGTTTGTTCTTCAATACGGCAATGAATGCTGGACAATATCATCGAAAATGGGGACGAAACTTGAAGCAACGGAAATATGGTTCTACAGAAGGATGCTGCGGATATCGTGGACTGAGCATGCAAGCAACGATGAGGTGTTGGAAAGACTGGCAACAAAATGGAAATTAATACTGAGCATCAGGAAGAGACAACTGAAGTTCCTGGGACACGCAGTGAGAAAGGAAAGCTTGGAGAACCTGATACTGACCGGCCAGATAGAAGGAAAGAGAGACAGAGCAAGGCAGCGGATATATTTGCAGGGCCTGATCAGGTGGATGACGGAACGAGAGTTGCCAGGAGTAACAGGAGCAAACATACTAAGAGCCACAAGGGATAGGGAGACGTGGAGAACCATGATCGCCTACATCCTGAAGGGACAGGGCACATAGAAGAAGAAGAAGAAGAAGAAGAAGAAGAAATTTCCTTTCCGTGTTTGCTATCAACACTGTTGCATCTGCATATCTTATGTGGTTAATAATTCAACTACTCCATTAAAATGATAATTTTTCTTAATACTTTGTTTAACTTTTGAAAAACATCTTTTGCCATTCTACAGTGACTTAAGATTTCATTGTCACACTTTCCATCTTCTGAAAAAAAAATGTTTTCAGATAATTAAATTTTCCCGTTTGATTGGTGGCAACCATACATTTCGTCTTTGTACAATTGAGTGTTAGCTCTTTCTTTCTCCATTCCTTTGTTATATTGTCTATAAGTTCTTTTTTTCTTTTTCTTTTTTTGCTTTCTATATCTGCTACCAACACTGTGTCATCTGCATATCTAATATAGTTAAGAATGTGGCAGCCAATAATGATTCTGGTTGAACTACTATATTTTTTTAAACATTTTTTTCAAATTGTAATTGAATGTCTTTGGCATGAAAATAAAATAGTAATATTTTCTCTTGCCGCTTTTTGTTCATTCCCGCCCCGAATCGATCGGAGCTGCTTCGGTTTTCTTGAAATGGCTGCAAGTTTTGAAAAAAAAACAAACTACATTTTGTAACTGCGAATAAATAAACAGATCCCTACCTATGTAGTGCGGTTAAAAAATAAAATATGAAGCGAAGTGAATAAGCCAGTTATAATAGACTATTCTCTCTGTTAAAAGGCCTGCTTATAAACGACGCTGTATTTAAAGTGAAAAAAAAAAACAAAAACAATGCGATTACATAATGTCTATGATAATCGCATGCGCTTCAGGGATGTTAAAGTTCAAGCTAAGCTAAAACCTCGGGATAACGAATGCTGATTTTGAAGGCTAACAAAAAAAAAGATCATGTTGTGACACTATACCTTACAGTGATGCTTTCCATTCTCCCGCGGGGATACTTTCCTTTGGTTGGTTTAAAACAATGGAGAGAGAAATTGATGTTGGTGATATTATTAGTGCTTCATTGAGTCACGCGATGTGAGCTTAGGAAAAAAATAATTTTAGTACCATCAAGTGCTTCTAAAAGCACGGAAACATAAAATAAAGTTATTTTGGAAAAATATAAATTTCTCGTCTTTCATGATTTTCGCCTCTATTATGTTCAATATAGATTTCTCTTAGATTTGAAGTGTATTCCGCTAATCTGAAGACGCGTTGACAAAACAAGTGTCAGAGTGATTTGATAAGGTCACCCAAGGTCAGGGCCGCTGGTGGGTACATCGGGTCCGTGCGAATCGAAAATAGAATCAAGCTCCGATGTGAGTTGGCAAAATCTCATTCGTTGAGCTAAAGACATCCGCAAATCGAGTGGGCGAAGACCGATTTTCATTGGCCGAAGACTGTGGGCCGGCCGGGTCCCCGGAGTGGATCGAAATTGGTTATAAAAATAGATGCTCGACGCGAAAACTTCAGTTGAAGAGCTAATTGTTCAGACTTTGGGCAGAGTGCCACCGCCGTCAGTACCCCCACACACTCTGCTAGCGGCCGTTCCGATTCGGCACATTCCGTCAGATTCCGTCAAGAACCCGAAAGAACTTTGCTGTTTTAGAAGTACATTTCAACGCTAAAGAAACTTAGAGTAAACATTTCAATTAACGATTGGAAGCTATGATTCTTTTGGCGAACTTTCTCTCTCCGTTACAACCAGCATTTTAAACAACTGTATATCATTTCCGACGACTGTATATCATTTTCGACAACTGTATTCTTGGGAAAAGACAGACATTGTTCTTTTTTTCTTTATATAAAGACATTCTACGTAGCTCTCCAGGCGTGTTCGACTTCGTTCATTTATTTTATTAATTTTTTTTTTTTTTGGTGCCGTGTTTATTTCTTTTCAACTCATGAGTGTACACAACAGTTTCGAAACGTTTGGAAGCATTCGGAATCATTCAAAATGATTCAAAAGCAAGGATATTAGATCCCGTCCGAGTTGAAGATGAGAGAATACGAACGGCGTTTTGTCACGTGTGAACAGCTGCTTCAAAGACTAAAAAGAAAAAGTCTTTTTGCAAAATATGGTAACTGGCGATGAACAGTAGATACGCTACAACAACCCTAACCATAGAATTTTGTTGGGTAAGTCCTGCTATGCATCAACATCGAGCGGAAAGCCGAATATCCATGTTTCACAATTTCTGCTTTGCATTTGGAGAGATCACCGGGGTGTAGTTCATTATGAGTTGCTCATATCGACCAAAACCATCACGGAAGATCGATGGACAATACTTTCAGTGACATGCTTTTTACTAATTTTTGGAAATAAAACATTACTTTTTATAAAAATTCAACGAGAATTTATTCAAGGTTTTAATATATATATATATATATATATATATATATATATATATACACTACCAACCATAATTATTACGCAATCTCAGTTTGTTAAAAGAAATTATGTACTTCATAGTAATTTTAGTATTTATTGCCAAGTCGATAATTCTAAATGAAAATAGAATGTTGCTTTTTTTTGTTTTGTCATTCAATGCAAGTAAGCAAAGATGACTCGTCCGAATCAGCGTAAATTTTCTTCATTCGTTCATTTTCATTCTGGCGAAACTGCAATATATATAATTATTAAATATTTATAAATTCATTTAATGCACATGTTATTGTGCAGTATTAACAAAAGAACCATTCTATTTTCATTTACAATTATTCATTTATCAATAAATATGAAAGATTGTATGAAACACATCATTTTTAAAACACTGGGGTGGCTTGATTATTATGGCTGGTAGTGTATATAGATGTTTGTGGGGGGGGGGGGGGCAAAAATCTCGCCATAATACATGTTTCATCAAATTTGAAGGAGTTAGATGAAATGTTTAATTGTATTATCCTAACCTGATAAACATTTATCTTGATAATTCACAATGTTATTTTATTTATGGTAAGTGGATTTTCAGTGACTACTTTACTCGGTTTCTAACATTGTATATCGGAAAAATATAGCGTATTGGTCGATCCCGACTTGGCAGCTCAGATACAGTCACTTTTTCACCGACGCAATGTGGCTCTCATGTGTCTCTTCTATAAACACTTTAACGAATTCTGCTCCGATGAATTTAGCTCAGTGGTACCCCGTATATATGAATTTACTCAAGTCACAAGATTAGAAACTATGTTCCACCCTTTTGCTGTGAAACCAATAAATTTTAGACTCACATTCTACTCCATCGGTTTCTTTTCTCGCACTTTCCGCCTGTGGAAATCCCTTCTCTTTGTATGCTTTCCCGACAGCTACAATCTTCAAAAATTCAAATGTAAAGTCAATATTCATCTCCTATCTCACTAACATGCGTCCTCTCTCTCTCTCATGCTTTTTCTCCGTCCACTTCACACTCATCAGTATTCTCATCCTTCTTTTACCCTCATTCTCACACCCCCTGTAACCTGTCACTCTTTCTCATAATTTTCTTCCTATGTAACCCCTTGCACAACATTGGCAGTAAAATGCCTTATTTGAGGCGATATGATTATAAAAAAAATATACGAACCATCTATTACTTTTGGGGATTTCGTATGTCTAAAACTAGCAATCATTTGAACGATTTGTACAGGGTTTATGCTATAAAGTAATCTTCAGGTGCATGAGAGAACATACATATACATATGCATAATCACTCACAAACAAACACAATATACGTGCATACATACATACATACATACATACATACATACCTGCATACATACATACATACATACATACCTGCATACATACATACATACATACATACATACCTGCATACATACATACATACATACATACATACATACCTGCATACATACATACATACATACATACCTGCATACATACATACATACATACATACATACCTACATACATACATACATACATACATACATACATACGTACATTATTAAAATACTTTAATCCAAAACCGAAAAGTAGGAAGGTAAATCCCAAGAACCTGATCCTAATTAATATTAAAAATTTTAATATTAAAAAATGATACCGGAGGAGAGCTCGATATAATTAAAATTACAGAGCTAATATAAAGTATTTTTATTTTTATTTTTATTTTATTTGTTTCTCTCTTTTTATTCTTATTTTTGTTTTTGTTTCCATATTGAAAGAAGGGCCGTTGCTGAGGAGATGTAAAATCTCTCTTAGGGATTTTATGACGAAATCATCATTCAATATTTTTGAATATTGAACATTTATTTTATTCTATTGAAAATTTATTCTATTCGATATATATATATATATATATATATATATATATATATATATATATATAATCTAAACTTATTTATAAATGGAACATTGTCTCTGTGTGTGTCCGTGTGAGTGAATCCGTTACCTATATACTCCGAAACAGCGGAACCGATTTTCTTGAAAATTTACACAGTTGTACTATAAGCGTCTGCGAGTGTTCTTAGCTAGGTTTTGTCTCGAGGCACCGCCGATAAATATCGAAAATAGATAATCTCAAGAATCGGGTTATAGAAGGATTGGTCCGATTTAAATCAAATTTGATACACGCATAGACAAATACATCAGAAACGATATTCAGATGTTTCCATCTTACAGTTCTTACAATAGTGCAGAAAATCGATAATATATATATATATATATATATATATATATATATATATATATAAAAGGCAAGATGTTTGTGTGTGTCTGTTTATCTACCTGTATGTCTATTTTTTTCAGCCCTTTTATTTTAGATTTTGCTTCGGGTTTGGCTCTAAGTAGGTATAATTGTAGTTCTCAATCTCAGCCATGATACCCTCTACACAGAGGACTTATTTAGCCTTCAAAATTCAGTTTACGACGAAAAAACTTATTTGATATCGATACCAGGAAATCAAAATTTGACTTACATCCATTCATTTTTCTGTCAGTCTACGGTTTCGCTTTCACTGGAAACAACTGTTGCTTCTTAGTATTTCGTGCCAACGTCCAAAGAGTCTGAGCTCCAGGATCATGGATTAGTTTTAAAGCTTTCATTACACCCGAGCAACGCCGTTATATACTGCTAGTATATATATATATATATATATATATATATATATATATATAGTTATGTGAATTAATAAATATACATATAAATATATAACCATGAAAAATTTTATAAACCAGCAAAATAGATTTTTTAGTTCCACTGTTATCTATCGTTCTTGTATTTATAGGCGGTTTTCACCCTAACCTTTTAATCGAAGTAGTGTGGAACGTCTGCATCTTGATTTTGTAATTAATTTCTCTTTGAGTTTTATGCGTTCTACAATTTAGTTGTTACTGCCGTTGGAAGTTTTCAGGTGATGTGGTTTCTTTTGTTGTGATTCTGTACCGCCAGACGATGAGGTTCGAAAAATGATGTTTCTCTCTAGATATACAGGGTTCATTCACTGAAAGGCATGGTCTTAAATGGTGGTTGTATATAGTTGACAGTTTAGGAATTTTTTAAGGTGTTTGGCACTGTGCATAATATTCTTAAGAATGTCTCTACTAAACGAGGCTATTTTAAGTACATGACTCGTGTTCTTGCGTTAATATTTTGGTTTCGTTGCATCTGGCAGTGTTGCACAAGAATATATTTGGCATCGGCAATTCTACAAATAAAATTATCATTTTGAAAAAAGAAAGTAAAAAGAAATAGATATGACGTTCTTGTGGAGCTATATGAAATTATTGTTGGCTCAGATGAAACACTGAGAACTTCGTCAAAAATATAAACACGGAGTTTTGGATGAAGTCCATATGAAAATGTCAAAGACCGAATATAAGAATGAAAATCGGTCATCGTCGTATTTGTCTCTGTCTCCAACTAAGTGTTGGGTGGAAAAATAACTTTAAAAAAACAAAAAAAAAAAACAACAACAACAACAACAAAAAAAACCCCCAAAAAACGTGTGTTTTTGTTATCAAGGTTAAAAGAAAAAAAAATCTTTAAACGTACGCGAGAAAAATGATTTGGAGAACAGAGAGAACAGAGTAGAATAACAGAAGTGTTTTTTGAGATGATGATGAAACCGGCCGTGAATGTTTGTTCGAGAGTGTATGGTGCATACATTTACACACACACACACACACACACACACACACACATATATATATATATATATATATATATATATATATATACAGACACACGCGCACATATACACACACAGAAGCAAATACCAACCAGTTATGGATACAAACAAAATGTTACAATTCGTGTGGATTTAGTATGTGTGTGTGTGTGTGTGTGTGTGTGTGTGTGTGTGTGTGTGTGCGCGCGCGCGTGTGTGTTTATATGTGTGCGTACGAGGCTGATGAAGAAATCTCTCACTTACCTACTTTCCAAAATTTGACATAATGGACAGAGAGAATTTCTAAAAACATTTTGGTCGTACTGAGAGAGTTTTCAGTGCAAACACGACTATATATATATATATAATGAATTAGATCACTATAGCTATTGGTGTATGACCCATGATGCTCTAAAAGTCTGTCATCTTCTACCGAGCACCCATGACTCAGAGGTAGAGTCGCTGACTGACGCCATTTCGGTCGGGTTTCAATCCTGGGTAAAAAGCAATCGGATGTCTAACCGTACTGATGAGCTGTGATACAGTGAAACCGATATGTCAACGGATGATTATATATATATATATATATATTAGTCATTCAAATACAAGCATGTATCACAGCTTACTAGTGTGGCTAGACATATCCACTTGCTTCCAGCCAAAATCGAAACTCGACCGATTTGGTGTCAGTCGGAGGCCTTACTCCCTAAGGCAGACGCCCATGAAATGAGAGAGGGGAAATTTTAGCGTGTTATATATATGCAGTGTAACTCAATTCATTACTGAAGAGTAACGTGTAAATCGTAAAAGTAGTAAATCTTTTTTTAAATTTTCTTCTCCAGAGAGATCAATAGTAATGAGAGCATAATATATTACACACACACACACACACACACATACACACACACACACACACACACACACACACACACACACACATATATATATATATATATATAAATAACTCTTTTATGCAAGTTTCATTGAATTGATATACAAGGAGACGAATGTTTTATTTTTGCAAGCGCTTTCGGCTATAATTTTAGTCATTATCAAGGATGAATTTTATTTGAATTTTAAATCAAGACATAGAGTGTTTTATGTATATACCT
Organism: Ascarosepion bandense; assembly: GCA_037127315.1. Classification (NCBI taxonomy): domain Eukaryota; kingdom Metazoa; phylum Mollusca; class Cephalopoda; order Sepiida; family Sepiidae; genus Ascarosepion; species Ascarosepion bandense. The sequence goes on along the minus strand of JBBBDQ010000585.1, from coordinate 3,424,116 downwards.
AGAGCTATAAGAACGTTTTATTTTCCATACATGATCAGCATATATATATATGTGTGTTAAAATTTTATGTCAGAGTTATTTTCATTTTTGCGTATTTCAGTCAAAATTTATCCATCGCACACGCTATATATATATATATATATACATGCACAGTGGGTGCGATGGATAAATTTTTAGATACATTCAAAAATATTTTTATCTAAAACAAATTTTTTAGATACATTCAAAAGATTTTTTAGATACATGTAAAAAAATTTTTATCTAATATATATATATATATATATATATATATATATATATAATTTTTTAAACATTATTTTTAATGAATACTCGTATGTATTTTTTAATCGTTTCACCCCAGGCAAGGCGGTATCATCACTGATGCGCAGGGGGCTACATAAGAGAGTAAAAGTTTAGGTGGGAGAATGAAGAGACAGACGAACCAGTTACTGTGGGTGTCAGAGAAAGGGCAAGAGAAGAATGTGAACTGAGGAGTGAAGACAGTTGCGAAGGTAGAAAGAAAGGAAAAGATATACAGGGTGATGTAGAATGAACTGGACTCAAGCGTATTGACATTACATTTAAACTCCTGGATATTGTAACCGCCAGGAAAGTAAAACAACGGTTAAAAGAATATACTTTCTTGAAAATGGTGTATAACGTATTCAGATGTAATCTTAACCAGAAAGGGTTCGAATCTGTCTTTAGTTTGACAGAGTTGTCTTTTCGGCTGTAGCAATACCAGGATTCTACTGTACCCTATCTTAAAATCCACACCACGAGGCTCTCACTCAAGGAACGAGTTCAGTAACTGCATTTTTTTCCATAGAACCAAGAAATAAACAAATGGAATATAAAAAAAAATGTAATTAAACTATTACGATACATAAATAAATAAAAGAAAACTTGATGAAACTTTTTTGCGGAAAGACTTCGAAGTAAAGAATGAAAGGAAATAAATAAAAAAAGAATCATTTGAAAATACTTTTTTTCTGACGTTTCAAGTTTGAGGGTGGCGGAAATATGTTCTTCAGACACGCACATTTACGGACATTAAGATTTTTTTTATAAACCACGCTCCGACCCGTTCTGTAGAATTTTGGCATTTTTTTTTTAAGTTAGTTCGACAAGTCACGTGACTGTTCCTCTCCACTAACAGTGGATTACTCACTAATTGGACAATGAAACTGATTTCCTAAACCAGTTTCTTTTATGATTGGTTTGTGATCAGGATATACGACCGTTGAGTCGATTTCCTAATAAAAAAAAAAATCACAATAAATGTCGAAAAAGTTTTTAAAAAATATGAAATCCTAATCGGATTTAACAAAAGAAGGTTGCGTGACCGCTCGAAAAGACGCTTTTGTTGTAAACGTTTCCCGTTACTCAATATACTCTGTACACAGCATCACACAAAGAGAACTATTTGCGACAACCCCGTTAAAGAGAATCCTGCACCATTTAATCTAACTAATGTCTGAAGTTCAAAATCTGTTCGAAGAGTCGTGGTTAGCTCGCTTTGTCGCACAAGCCATTACTGCGCTACTGAATGTAGTTCTGCCGGTGGGTCAAATTAAATTAGTGACAAGCGGCAACAATATGAGTTACAGGTCTTCTTCTTCTACGTGCCTTGTCCTTTCAGGACGTAGGCGTTCATCGCCTTCCACCTTTTCCCATTCCTTGATGTCTCTTAGCACGCTTTCGCCTGTTATACCACACAACACCCGTTCTGTTATCCGCCTGCTCAGGCTCTTCAAATAAGTTATACTTTGTTTTCCCCTGTCTCTTTTTCCCTTTATCTGGCCTGTTAGTATCAGATTCTCCAAGCCTTCTTCCTCACTGCATGTCCCAGGAACTTTAGTTTTCTCTTCCAGATGCTCAATATTAATTTCCGTTTCATTTCCATCCTTTCCAAAACCTCATCATTGCTCACATGCTCGGTCTATGATATCTTCAGCATCCTTCTGAAGAACAACTTTTCCCTTGCTTAAAGTTTTCCCTTCATCTTTGACAATATTGTCTAGCATTCACTGACATATTGAAGAATTGACATCACAAAACAGCTAAAGAATAAATTCAAAATTAGAATGGAAATGGGATTCAAACAGATATTACACATAGTTACAATGTTGCAACTTAGACCTTGTGCCATTTTTTAAGAAAATGAAATTATATACACAAATAGAAATATTATTAAAAAAACGTAAAATAAAAGATATGTAAAGAGGCAATGTAAAGATGTAAATTTATACTACCTATCATTATAATAATAAATAAAAATGAAAAAAAAAAAATAAAAAAAAATATATATATATGCAAATATACATACATCTTAATGGCCTATAATAGGTAACAGAAGCGATTGGTTATACCAATGGCTTTCCACACTTAATACTACTCGCCTCTACACTTGCGTGGTCATGTATTACGTCACAAGCAGTAGTAGGATTTTCATTTCCAGCACGCACACACGCACGCACGTCTTCATCGTTGCTTTGAAAATCTTCCATGCAAACATAATAGACGACGACTACAATTGTTCGTCCGGGAACAGTTTAATACACTTAGTATAATTGTCATATTTGATAATGGCTGATGTAAGCTGAAAGCTCAGAAAGGATTATAAAAAACAGGTATCAATATTGTGATTTTCTTTCTTCTTTCAACAATAATGCTATTAAGTTATCAGAAGACTAGCAGTATAGCCCAGCGTTGTTCGGGTGTAATGAAAGCTTTAAAACTAATCCATCGTCCTGAATCTCAGACACTTTGAACGTTGGCAAGAAAGTATGAAAAGTAATAGTTCTTTCGAGTTAAAGCGAAACCGTAGAATTTAAGAAAAATGAATGGATGTAAGTCAAATTTTGATTTCCTGGTATCGATATCAAATAGGTTTTTCGTCGTAAACTGAATTTTGAAGGCTAAGTAAGTTCCCTGAGTAAATGGTATCATGGCTGAGACTAAGAATTACAATTATACCTACTTAGAGCCAAACCCGATGCAAAAACTAAAATAAAAGGGCTGAAAAAATAGACATACAGGCAGACAAACAGACACAAACATCTTGCCTTTTATATATATATATATTATATATATATTATCGATTTTCTGTACTATTGTAAAACCTGCAACCTTGAAACTTCTGAATATCGTTTCTTATGTCTTTGTCTATGAGTGTATAAAATTTGATTAAAATCGGACCATTCTTTCTATAACCAATTTTTTTGATTATCGATTTTCGATATTTATCGGGGGTACCTCGACACAAAACCTAGCTAAGAACACTCGCAGACGCTTATAGTACAACTGTAAATTTTCAAGAAAATCGTTTCAGCCGTTTCGGAGTCTCTAGATAACGGACACAGACACACAGACACACGCACACATACACACACAGACAATGTTCTATTTATAAATAAGTTTAGGTATGAGAAGAATTTACATAAAATTGACAAAACTTGTCTATATTATTTAATGAAACATGCATCAAATATACATTTATATATATACATAAACACACACACACACACACACACACATACATATATATATATATATGTATATATATATATATATATAAATATAAGTTTACAAATAGTGCAGCAAGAGAAAAATAGCAAATGCAATCAACTACAGCCTGGTTAAACATAAACAGTCATAATCGAGCGCATTAAACTACTTTAGGCAATAAATAGATCACAAATCGTAATAAAAATAAAGATAAAATGAAATAAGAAGAAACATTATAATTAGAGGAATTTACCAAAATAGTTAATACTATAAAATGTTTACAATTTCTGCAGTTTCATACCCTACATTTAGTAATATTAGCAGGAGTGTAATATTAATACTCTTATACGTTTACAATTTACTGTAGATTCATGCCTTTGATTTAGCAATTTTTCACTTTTCATATTCTTTGTAGTTTCCAGTTTCTCTTGCAGACAGAGAAAACATGGTTCGTTCACCGATATAGAGATTCTAGCTTGTTTGAGAATTTTTCATTTTACTTTCCCCTCTTTTAACTTCCAAAAATATATATAAAGTGAGATCATATATCGTTTGTCTGTATAAGAACGAGAGGTAATTGTAAAATTGTTTTTAAAATTGGTTCATTTTAGTAACCCTTGTATTTTCTACTGATGAGATAGAGCACGAATAGTACAGGTATTTTGTTAAACACTTTTTAGATAAAGGGCATTGGTCGGGATTTCTACAATTAAATAGGTTGCTTCTACAGAACAAATCAAGATTAGTAACACAATTATGAGTATTATTATTATTATGTAATTTCAATATGTAATTTAATATTTTTTCTCTAAATTATTAGTGCAACTACAACTAAGATTCTGAGTTTTTCGATTGAAAATTTTACTTAAAAGATGTTTTCAGAAAAATGTTGATCAATTAGTTTAAGAGATTTGTGTCCCAGTTTAATATTAACTGATTGATTAAATAAAGGAATTATACCATATGATGTCACTGTTTCTATTTTTCTTTCTGGAACAGCTATATTCTTCCACAAAACTAGTTTCAGAATATCTGAACCTACAAACCCTAAGAACTTAATCGTAAATAATCTTATGTTTTTTAAATATGTTTTACTAGAGGGGTGTGGGTTAATGCGTCGATAATAAGATATGTTTGATAACAGATGGTGGGTGATCAGAGCCAAATTTTCTATAAAATGGGGTCGCATTGTTTTTCATGTAAAGTTGAAAATGATTGGAAACTGAATCTAACGCTATGTCTAACAAATCAACTAGTTTTATATTAGAATATTGAACAGGTGAAGAGGTTCATCCCTTGTTCCCTGTTTAGGATGTGGTTTCCGGATTTCTCTGTTCCAATCTTTTCACTTTTCTCTTTTTTCTTATTTTTTTTTCAATTGAAGTAGATAGACTAAACTATCGCCCGGTTCACACTCCACCCACGTCTATTGAACAGGTGTAGATGCTTATCCCTTGTTCCCTGTTTAGGATGTGGTTTCCGGCTTTCTCTGTTCCAATCTTTTCACTTTTCTCTTTTTTCTTATTTTTTTTTAAATTGGAGTAGATAGACTAAACTATCGCCCGGTTCACACTCCACCCACGTCTATTGAACAGGTGTAGATGCTTATTCCTTGTTCCCTGTTTAGGATGTGGTTTCCGGCTTTCTCTGTTCCAATCTTTTCACTTTTCTCTTTTTTCTTATTTTTTTTTTAAATTGGAGTAGATAGACTAAACTATCGCCCGGTTCACACTCCACCCACGTCTATTGAACAGGTGTAGAGGCTCATCCCTTGTTCCCTGTTTAGGATGTGGTTTCCGGATTTCTCTTTTCCAATCTTTTCACTTTTCTCTTTTTTCTTATTTTTTTCAATTGGAGTAGATAGACTAAACTATCGCCCGGTTCACACTCCACCCACGTCTATTGAACAGGTGTAGATGCTCATTCCTTGTTCCCTGTTTAGGATGTGGTTTCCGGCTTTCTCTTTTCCAATCTTTTCACTCTTACGTAGCCCCCTGCACATTAGTGGGCTTACCGCCTTGCTCGTGGTGATATGATTAAAATAAATAAATAAATTAAAAACCAAACAGGTTAACTAGTTTTATATTAGAATTAAAGAACAAAAGATTTTAAATATCTATTGATTAATTTAGAGATTTAGTTTCGAATAATTTTCAACCTTACATGAAAAACAATGTTAACCCAACTTAAATAAGGTCTGGCTCTAATATGTAATAAATAAATATTAATTTTTCTATTTTTATATTGAGAACTGTTTTACATTAATGATTTGAACGTTTAAATTTTTTTCTTCGTTCTTTTTCACTTGAATATATAAACAATACCTAGAGAGCCAGACAACCAACTTAAGTTTCACCTAAACGGATTGTCAGGAAGCCAGCTTTCCCTGACGATCCGTTTAGTTGAAACCTGGGTAGGTTGTCTGGCTCTCTAGTTATTCTTTATTTATTCCGCTCTACCTAAGTATTGAGCGCTTTTTTGTTAGTTGATTCCTCGTGTTTGTTTTCTTTTTTTTTTTTTGCGGTGGGGGGGGGGCGTACGTGCTGACTCGGTCTGAGATTTATTGACTGATGTTCATGTACTTAGCTGTTTCTTTTTTAAAACCATTTTTTCTTCTTCGTAAATACGTGGAAGGTTTTTCGAGACAAGTATAGTTATTATCGCTTATATTCATTTTTATATTTTTATATTGTTTTACATGAATGATTTGAACGTTTTAATTTTATTCTTGGTTTTTCTTCAATTGAATATATATATATATATATATATATATATATATATATATATATATATATATAGAGGCTCATCAGTTGTTCCCTGTTTAGGATGTGGTTTCCGGCTTTGTCTTTACCAATCTTTTCACTTTTCCTTTTTGTTTATTTGTTTTTTTTTTTTCAATTAAAGTAGATAGACTAAACTATCGCCCGGTTCACACTCTACCCACGTCTATTGAACTGGTGTAGAGGCTCATCTCTTGTTCTCTGTTTAGGATATGGTTTCCGGCTTTCTCTTTTCCAAACTTTTTCACATTTATTTTGCTTATTTTTTTTTCAATTGGAGTAGATAGACTGAACTATCGTCTGGTTCACACTCCACCCAAGTCTATTAAACAAGTGTAGAGGCTCATCCTTTGTTCCCTGTTTAGGATAAGGTTTCCGGCTTTCTCTTTTCCAATTTTTCACTTTTCTTTTTAGTTTATTTGTTGTTGTTTTTTTCAATTGGAGTAGATAGACAGAACTATCGCCCGGTTCACACTCCACCATCGTCTATTGAACAGGTGTAGAGGCTCATCCCTTGTTCCCTCTTTAGGATGTGGTTCCCGGCTTTCTCTTTTTCAATCTTTTCGCTCTTACGTAGCCCCCTGAACACCAGTGGCCTTACCGCCTTGCCGGCAGTGATATGATTAATATATATATATATATATATATATATATATATATATATAAAACTTTAATCCAAAAGGAAAAGCAGGAAGATAAATCCCAAAGACCTGATCCTAATTAATATTAATTACATTAATAATAAAACAGAACAAAGTGGAAGAATCAATGTAATTGACGTATAAACTACAGAGCCAATTATAAAATAAAATAAATTTCGATGTTCAAATCAGTTGTATGGCCATTTCTACATGAAATCCCTAAGAGAAATTTCACGCATCATCGGCAACTTTTTTATTTCAAAATAAACCGAGGTATTTTACCGGTTAAAAAGTTAAAAAGATATCCATCACAAAAAAATTAAGTTTAAAATTAAGTTTCAAAGTAAGGTTTTCCAAAAATCTAAAAATAGATATTGAAATCTGTATACTTTCTTATTAATCCCATCATTTTATTTTTTCTATGATGTATATTTTTTGAACTTCCGCCGGTAAAATATCTCGGTTTATTTTGAAATAAATAAATAAATAAATAAAAATTTCCGATGATGCGTGAAATTTCTCTTAGGGATTTCATGTAGAAATGGCCATACAACTGATTTGAACATCGAAATTTATTTTATTTTATATATATATATATATATATATATATATATATATATATATATATATACATGTAATGATGAATGACGAGGATAATCGAACAAGATTTATACAATATAAAATATTAAGTGTTGGATCTATATATAGAGCTCAGTAGATGCTATCCAGAGCAATATGATATTTATAAAGGAAAACTGAGCACATCATTCCGATTAGTTATAAAATATAATTCATTTCAATGAGCTAAATTGGCATATTTCATCAGACCACAGGGCACCTCGGCGTGGTGTAAGGGTTAGCAAGCTCGTCTTTCTAGAATCATTATAACTGAGAAGTGAGTTGGATCCTCACAGGTTAGCCCCTACTTTCGGCCATGTGTCACGTCTAAGCTACACTTTGAAAATCACCTTCCTCCAGGTTTGGGGGTTGGGCGCAGGGCTAACAACCCTGCCCCATAAAAAAACTTTGTTACGAAAACAGCAAAAACGATGCCCAGCACACCATTGGGTATAACGGAAAAAGTTTTTATCAGACCACACCATATTTATTCCATTCGGTACAAATATTTTCCCGGAATAAATATGTCTTTTAAAATGAAATGGGAATCAATAACTTGATTCAGAACATATATGTTGGCCTTGTCGCTAATGAATTTATAACTTCATGTTGTTTTTAATGTTCTCAGATTTGCGCTTTGTGAAAAAACTGGCAGTATAGCCCAGCGGTTGCTCGGGTATCATGAAAGCTTTAAAACTAATAAGGGATGAAATTGATCGTACAGTTCGAAATGCACTTCCTAAAAATAAACAAATGTTGTTTAAATGCTTGAAGGATGCTTGGAAATTACTTTCACCAACTTATTTTTATAACTTATTAGAAAGAATGCCAAGGATTTGCTGTGCAGTAATAAAGGCTCGTGATGGTTTCTTTGATGAAAAGAAAATATGAATTAACTTTAGTTAAATTTGAAATTACTCTATGTTAATTTTGGTTTTAATTATTGTACAATTGTGAGCAACAATGAAATATATCTATATTTATTCTTCTAAGACAACATTTGTTATTTCTTTCTCTGAGAAAATAAATCTAAGTGACCCCAAACTTATGCTCGGTAGTGTGTATATATACACACATGTAAGCATATATATATATATATATATATATATATATATATATATACATACACACACACACACACACACACACACACACACGCACACACACACACATATATATATATATGTGTTTGTAACATCGATCCCTTCGATGTTACAAACGGGACCAAGCAAGGATGTGTAATGGCACCAGTTCTCTTTGCACTTTTCTTTTCTTTCATGCTGAAACATGCATTTTAGTGACATGGACACTGGCGTCAAGTTTCAATTTCGGTCATCCGGTGGCTTATTTAACCATCAACGGTTAGGACTTGGGACCCTGCCCTTAAACAAATCCCAATGAGACTTGCTCCGTCAGGGAGGAAGCCGGCTCAACCCGACTAGGGTGAATGCGGCATACATACATACAACGGTTTAAAGCCAAAACTCTTCTCAGCACCGAAATTATTCGCGATTTGCTCTTCGCCGACGATGCTGCTCTGGTAGCCACATCCTTCAAAAAGCCCAGGCTCTTATTGATCGTTTTTCTGCCGCATGCAAAGCCTTTCGATTGACAATTAGCATAAAAAAGACTGAGGTAGTACATCAACCACACCCTACTCCGAAACAAGTTGAAGGTGTAAGGCAAAATCCACCTGAGTATAGATTTCCTGAGCGTAAACTGAAAGTCGACGGTCATGATATAAATTATGTCAAGTCCTTTCCTTACCTCGGTAGCAAGTGAACCAAAGAAGTTCTCTTGATGATGAAATTGTTCACAGAATTGCTAAAGCCACTTATGCCATCGGAAATCTTCGTCATCGCTTGTGAGACGAAAGAGGTATTCGACTAGACACAAAAATCCTTGTTTATCGTGCTGTTGTTCTTTCCATTCTTCTTTACGGCTCTGAATCGTGGACTCCGTACAGACATCACATTCATCAGTTAGACGTATTCCACAAAAGCTGTCTACGCTCCATTTGTGGTCTTGGCCTCCACGACAAGGTTTCAAATGCTGAATTGTTCACAAAATGCAAAATATCTGGAATCGAACCATTCCTTATCCAATCGCAATTGCGGTGGGCTGGTCACGTCATGAGGATGCCTGATGACAGAATTCCGAAGATTGCGATGTACAGTCAGCTGGCAGATGGGAGAAGGAATGTGGGATGGCCTTAGCTTAGATACAAAGACAAATTGAAGAGTAACCTGTCTGCAGTGAACATACCATATGGAGGTCTTGAAAATGTAGTGAGTGACCGCAAAGAATGGAGATCACGGTGTTTTGAAGGTCTCCAGAAGTTTCAATCTGAAAGCATAAACAAACTGAAAGAAAACGGAGAAAGAGCAAAACGACTAGCAGCGGCACCACTATCTGCAGCGGTCAGTCTACATTCATGTTCTATTTGCGACCTTGTTTGCAAATCTCTTGCTGGACTAAAAAGTCATCAGAGGCAAAAACATAAATGAATTTTATAAATATAAATTGTCTGAACCTCATACGTCGAAATCGACGGGAGAGTCCATCATGTCTATGTATATATATATATATATATATATATATATATATATATATATGTATATATATATGTGTATACATTTGCATATACATATGTAAATATACATATGTACATATACATGTATAGATATACATATATAAACATATATATACACATATATATACATATATACACACACATATATATATACATATATATACATATATATATATATATAGCATAATGATAATCCACGTATACTGTCTTAATAGGTACAGAAAAAAACTACTAAAAAGTTTAGAACTTACAACGTTTTAGTAGTTTTTTCTATACATATATATACATATATATATATATACATATATATATGTATATATAAATATATATGTATATGAATATATGTATATATATATATATATATTGTGTGTGTATATATATATATATATATATGTGTGTGTGTGTATATATATATATATATATATATATATATATATATATATATGTGTGTGTGTGTGTGTGTGTGTGTGTGTGTGTGTCTGTGTGTGTGTGTGTATATGTTCTTTTTCTTTTTAGGAGAAATAAATATGTATATTTTTTTCCGTAAATGTTTTTATCGAATGGGACGAATATAGTGTGGTATGATGAAATGAGCCAATTTTGCTCCTAGAAATGAATAATAATTTCTAACCACTCCAAATCATGTGTTAGGCTTTCTGTTATATATATACATATATAGCGGTGAGTAGAAACTGTTGTTAAAGTCCACCATTTCTCCATGATGTTCAACGGATAAAAGCATAGTCATGCGCGTTCAGTTTTGTTTCGCTGTATCACAGATGATCACTACGGTTAGACATTCGATTGGTACTGGACAGGATTGAAACACGACTAAATTGACATCCGTCGACGATTCTACCTCTAAGCACTTACGCATTCGGTGTAGGATGGCAGATTTTAGCGTTTTATATACACGATGTAAACACACGCTAGGAGCCGAGAGTGTTATTTGCATAATTTCATAAAATTTAAAAATCAAATAAAAACGCAGCAGTTTGAAACTACCAAAAGCAATGCACGCACACAAACATGCACATGAAATACTAAAAATTCAAAGTAGCATTGAAAATTATTAGAATTAAATATTGACTAGAATGTTAATTGTTTAATTGGCAGACCTGAAGGAGAATACCACCACCATTAAATTTGTTGTTTTTCATATTTTTTTTTACCCTTTTCAGCGCAGTCTTATCGTTTATTTCATAAAGTTTCTGATTATCAAAAAAAAAAAAAAAAAAAAAAAATTGAAAAAATTTCAATATTTAAACAATTTTAGTGGGGGTTCATTTTCTCATACAACGTTATAGTAAATCGATCCTCTATTTTGGAACCACTCGCGTTGGGGTTGCTTTGTTTTGGTTTTTTGGGACGAGTTGTTGCTCTTGTTTTTGTCTTTTTCAGTTTTCTTTAGTTTTTGCGATGGCATCTTCCTCTGAAACTCCAAGAATGGCTTTATTCAAAAATTTCGCAAAGTATTCAGTTGTTGAATATGCGTAAGCAAAAAAATTGATTGCACAGGATCGATTTACTATAAGGTTGTATGAAAACTGAGCCCCCCACCTAAAATTGTTTAAATGTTGAAATTTTTCAAAATTCTTTTGTTAGTCAGAAACTTTAGGGTTTAATCGGTAAGATTGCACTGAAAAAAGTAAAGAAAAATTGATAATCAACCAATTTACGGTTGGTGGTAGTGTCATACCGACGAGTGGTTCCAAAAGGGAAGATCGATTTACTATAAGGTTGTATGAAAATTTAAGGTTGTATTTTCAAATTGTATTTTCAAATTGTTTTTTGTCAGTCGGAATGTTTAGAGTGTAATTGATAAGATTGCACTTAAATATAAAAAAAAAGAAAAACAACAAATATAAAGGTGGTGGTAGTCTCTCTCAGGTTTGCCATTTAACTTCATATTCAGAGGATAATGAAAGAAAAGTTTACATGTTGAGTAAAATAAATTCCTTAATATTTTATATGTATAATGAAACTACAAAATTACTTAATATATTTCTTGGTCACTATCTACTGTATGTTATCAAGATTCCCAGACGTCACGTTTTTATCCTTGTTTATCTGTATTTGCTTATTTGTCAGCACGGCATCTCCAAACATTTAAACTTATTAATAAATGGAACTTTGTCTGTGTGTGTGTGTGTGTGTGTGTGTCCATTACCTATATACTCCGAAACGGCTGAAACGATTTCCTTGAAAGATTTACACAGTTGTACTATAAGCGTCTGCCAGTGTTCTTAGCTAGTTTTGTGTCGAGGTACTCCTGATAAATCGATAATCGAAAAAATCGGATTATAGAAGGAATGGTCCGATTTTAATCAAATTTGATACACTCATAGACAAAGACATAAGAAACGATATTCAGAGGTTTCAAGGTTGCAGTTCTTATAATAGTGCAGAAAATCGATATATATATATATATAAATATATATATAAAGGCAAGATATTTGTGTGTGTGTGTCTGTTTGTCTGCCTGTATGTTTGTATTTTTTCAGCCCTTTTATTTTAGTTTTTTCTTTGGGTTTGGCTCTAAGTAGGTATAATTGTAGTTTTTAGACTCAGCCATGATACCATTTACTCAGAGGACTTATTTAACCTTCAAAATTCAGTTTGCGACGAAAAAACTTTGAAATTTGACTTATATACATTCACCTTTCTTTCAGTCAACGGTTTCGCTTTAACTGGAAACAAATATTGCTTTTTAGTCTTTAGTCTTTCTTGCCAACCGCCAAAGAGTCTGAGCTCTTAGTTATAAAGCTTTCATTACACCCGAGCAACGCCGAGCTATACTGCTAGTTCTCATATAACTTTAACATTTAGCAGAAGGGTGCGCTATGTATCACAAAACGATTTTATAAATTCGGAACGTGTCGAGGAAATGTATAATTTTAATTTCCTATTTTTGTATGCATTTGCTGATTTATAAATAATTTACAAATTTTATTCATCATCATTTATCCATCACACCTAATGGTGCATAGGGCAGCAACTTTTTGTTGCTGCTTCTGTATCAAACCGTTTTTTTACGGGGCATGGTTGTTAGCCCTGCACCCTACCCCCAAACCTGGAGGACCAGTTGACCATTCTTGGTTCTTACGTTTATAGCACCTGGTATTCCCAAATGGTCACCAGTTTAAGTACTGACCAGGCTCGATGTTGCTGAACTTCGGTGATCGGACGGGGACCGGGGCATTTAACATGATTTAGCCGTAAACAAAATTTTTTATTTGCTATTAACTATTACCTTGTTAATTTCTGCCCTAAATTCTAAATAAATTCTAAATAAATTCTAAATGAATTCTAAATAAATTCTAAATAAATTCTAAATAAATTCTAAATACATTCTAAATAAATTCTAAATGAATTCTAAATGAATTCTAAATAAATTCTAAATAAATTCTAAATAAATTCTAAATACATTCTAAATAAATTCTAAATAAATTCTAAATAAATTCTAAATGAATTCTAAATGAATTCTAAATAAATTCTAAATGAATTCTAAATAAATTCTAAATGAATTCTAAATGAATTCTAAATGAATTCTAAATAAATTGTAAATAAATTCTAAATAAATTCTAAATAAATTCTAAAAAAATTCTAAATAAATTCTAAATAAATTCTAAATGAATTCTAAATAAATTCTAAATAAATTCTAAATAAATTCTAAATAAATTCTAAAAAAATTCTAAATAAATTCTAAATAAATTCTAAATGAATTCTAAAAAAATTCTAAATAAATTCTAAAAAAATTCTAAATAAATTCTAAATAAATTCTAAATGAATTCTAAAAAAATTCTAAATAAATTCTAAATAAATTCTAAATGAATTCGAAATAAATTCTAAATAAATTCTAAATAAATTCTAAATAAATTCTAAATGAATTCTAAATAAATTCTAAATAAATTCTAAATGAATTCTAAATGAATTCTAAATAAATTCTAAATAAATTCTAAATAAATTCTAAATGAATTCTAAATAAATTCTAAATAAATTCTAAATAAATTCTAAATGAATTCTAAATAAATTCTAAATAAATTCTAAATAAATTCTAAATGAATTCTAAATAAATTCTAAATAAATTCTAAATAAATTCTAAATGAATTCTAAATAAATTCTAAATAAATTCTAAATGAATTCTAAATGAATTCTAAATAAATTCTAAATGAATTCTAAATAAATTCTAAATAAATTCTAAATAAATTCTAAATACATTCTAAATAAATTCTAAATAAATTCTAAATAAATTCTAAATAAATATGACAAACAGAAAAATAGTTTTCAGATTATAGATAATATATATTAGATGATTACTTATTACAAAATATTCTCCCGACATTGTACCGTAACATTAATCGTCCACTTATAAAGAAACATTCAATATCCAATCACCGAGCAGCCAGTGCCACTTGGGTTATACTTTGTTTCTTTTTTTGGTTATACGCCTGGGATCAAAATGAGATAACTGTTCTACTCATCTATAATAATTATGTTAATATCAGTCTTTTCATTCTGCCAACGCTGACATAGTTAACCTTAAAGCTGCTCTTGGAAAAGATCGCCAATCTGTGTTGGATTCGGGTAAGGAAATTTTCGTATATTTTAATGCTTCAAAAACAAAGATACTCTCCATTAATCACCACAAAGAAACTCTTTTCTGCCTTCCATCAGTATCGATAACACTTCTTCTTCTTCCATGTGCCCTGTCCCTTCAGGACGTAGGCGATCATGGCTTTCCGCGTCTCCCTATTTCTGGTGTCTCTTAGCACGCCTTCTCCTGTTACACCATGCAACCCTCATTCCAGCATCTACTTGATCAGCTCCTTCAAATATGTTATCTGCTGCTTTCCCCTGTCTCTTTTCCCCTCCATCTGGCCTGTTAGTATCAAGTTCTCCAGACCCTCCTTCCTCAATGCATGTCCCAGGAACTTCAGCTGTCTCTTCCTGGTGTTCAGTATTAATTTCCTTTTCGTTTCCATCCTTTCCGAAACCTCATCATTGCTCACATGCTCAATTCATGATATTCGCAGCATCCTTCTGTAGAACCACATTTCAGTTGCTTCAAGTTTTTATGACACTAGTCTCCTGAAAAGCAACTCATTACGTCCCCTTGGCTTCAATCTCTCAGCTGACCACAAGTAGAACGACTACATTTTTTTTATAATTTCACCCCAAGCAAGGCAGTACCGCCACTGATGTGCAGGAGGCTACATAAGAGAGTTAGAATTTTAGACAGGAAAAGAGAGAAAACAAAAGATAAACCAGATACAGAGGAAGAAAGAGAAAGGGCAAAGAACGGTATGAACACAGGAGTGAAGACAGTTACGAAGGTAGAAAGAAAGGAAAAGAACAAGATGCACGGGGTGATGTAGAAAGGGCTGGAGTTAAGTCGATAAGAGATGGTTAACTGACTTTGCATTTACATTACTGGAGGTTATAGCCGTCAAGAAAGCAAAAATATGGGAGGTCGTTCCACAGGCGGGAAGCGCAAGAAAAGAAGCTGATGGAATAGAATTTTCGCCTGCATCTGGTTGATCTAACTGTAAAAGGGTACCAGTCTGGTTGTTCGAGTAAATCTTTGTGGAGAGGGCACCAGTGACCTAAGTTCTTCAGAGCAGAAGCCATGAAAATATTTGTAGAAGAGACAGAGGGAAGCCACATCCCGCCGATGAGAAAGTGGCTGTAATCGAGCCCTCAGGTCGGGACCAATCACATTACAGATTCTCCTTTGGCGCATGTCGAGAAAACTGAGACGAACAGCAGAGGCGCCTGACCAAAGTATTCCATGCACGGTCGAATGATTGATTTTTTGTATGAGCAAGATGTATTTCAACAGCTACATATATCGCTAAGTAGGTCGGGTTACTGTGTCAGAAAATTTTTTCTCGTCAGAATCCATATTGCACATTTATAAATCTGCCATTCGCAATCTGCAACATGATCGAACCAGATTTCAGTTATTTCTCATCGTTGGGATGTGGCTTCTCTCTGTTTTTTTTTACAATTATGTTCATGGCTTTATTTCTGGCGATCTCCTTTCCCTGGTGCTTCAACTAAATGAATTTACTCGTTCTACTGGATTGGTCCCACACTTTTACCGTCAAAACAGTCAAATGTAACCGCAATTTCTACTCTGACAGTTTCTTTTCTCGCACCTCCCGCCTGTGGAACTCCTTTCCGTATACTTGCATCTATGATAGTTACAATAGTAGAAATGCAAAGTCAATTGTCATTTTCTCTATCTTTGATTTTCATTTTTTGTCTATCCCATTTTTTTTACATCCCCTGTACCTTGCTTTTTTGTCGTTTTTAAAATAATTTGCTCTCATCTGAACCCTCTGTGCACCAGTAGCGGTCTCGCCTTGCTTGTGGTGAAACAATCTTTAAAAAAAGTAAAAAATGGAAACATTCGACATTCATTGATTGAGCAGCCAGAGCCACTCGAGTTATACTTTTCTTCAATCTCTGGCTATTTATCGGAGATCAAAGTGTCGAATAAACCTTTAGGTGAATCAACTACAATTGATTTCACAGTTGTGTCGAATTCAGACAGAACACAACCGGTATCTATCTGTCTGCGTATAGAGCGTAACTGAAACTTTCATTGAGAGATTTCCGTTCTCGAGGAACTGCTGTCCGCAGCAGTAAAGTCCTTCATTGTATTAAAGAGGGCCGATCTGTAGTAATAGCGACGCCAGCACAACCGACGGTTGCGGGGTCCTGGCTAGTTTGAGACCTGACTCGGGTGCACGCGCTCGGTCTTCTTTTATTAAATTGATCTTGTGTCCCATCCTGCTATTGTTGGCCGGCAAGTATATACTAAACACAGTATCTATTATCCTCATCTCTAATAGTAATGTTAAGAGTAGCATTTTTCTTTTGTAAATTCTAAGAATATTTTTTGATTTAATAAAGATTTACAGATACAAATCCTACAATTTAACCCACAACTGGTTGGGAAGAAATGTATCTATCATCGCACCTGCTTTCTCAGCTTTCTATTGTTCCTTTCTAACTAGTTTGTACTCCTCACTCTTTTCTAATTAATCTTTTTACATTTATGTAGCCCCCTGCACATCAGTGGCGTTTTCCGCCTTGCTCGGGGTGAAATGATTAAAAAAAAAATAGATTCATACATTTCCTAAGGGTAAGTGAATACAAAGAACCTGCTTGAAATTGGAACTCGGCTCTCTGATTTTCAATCCCATAGCGTTATCAATTACACCACCTGCACATCCAAGTTAATAGCACTTAGTATTTTCTAGCGGTTACCCATCTAGACACTGACCAGGCTTGCCGTTGCATAAGTGAGACGATCGTACAAGAAGCGGTGATATTGTCCTAAGCCTGTGTCGTATGCTTCTGTTACGTTGATCTGGTTAGGCATCTAATTGAGAAATAGTAGCACACAGACTTCTGTTGAATGCGTTGTTTTAGCAAAATGACACACCACAAAAATTGGAGCGACATAATTTTCTATCTTCTTGTGTTGTAAGAAAAGAAATCCCTTGTTTGTGAATGTTGGGATTATGAAGCTTGAAGCCCGGGAACTAATTAGCGGAGAATAGAACAACAGACATTAAATACAAAAAAGCGGAAAGGGTGGAGTACTTACCAAAGCTTGAACGCTCACTGATTTGCATCGACGATCGCCTAATGAACATGGTAACCAAAATGGAATAGGTATTACAACCTAAATATACATATATCCGAAACAACGGGTGCATGTGGGTGCGTGAATAGATTAGTCGTGCATATATATATATATATGAGGACATGTGTGCTTTACAGATGTGAATACACACACAAAAATAGCACATATATTTATACATATACAAAAGGCAGATTATTTAAACAGGTCTCGGAGCGTCAAGCCCAAAAGAGAGAAACCATGAGGCATGTGAAAGAGAGTTTTGATACCCTTTAAGCGGTAAAATGACAAAATAGATCGGGTGAATTATCATTACTACCGACGCCACACACATACGTACACATGCACACGCACACACACGTACACGTACACGTACACACACACACACACACACACACACACACACACATATATATATGTTTAAGGAAAACGATGTCTACATTTTTATATCTCAGATGAATGTTAAGAAAATCTTTGACAAAAAATAAAAATAAATATAGATCTGGCTAAAAAAGGGATGTTTTACAAAACAGTACACTTAATGCATCAGTCGCTGGCTGTAATATGAGAAACATAACTTTGGTTTTAAAATGCTTCTTCTTCTTCTTCTTCTTCTTCTTCTTCTGCTAGGTGCCATGTCCCTTCATGACGTAGGCGATCATGGCTTTCCATGTCTCCCTCTCCCTGGTAGCTCTTAGCACGGTTTCATCTGTTACCCCACGCAAACCCCGTTCTGCCATCCACCTACTCAGGCCCTTCAAATATTTTATCCGCTACTTTCCCCTGTCTCTCATTCCCTCTATCTGACCTGTGAGTATCAGATTCTCCAAGCTTTCCATCCTCCTCACATGAACCAATAACTTCAGCTGTTTCTTCCTTTCGCTCAGTGTTAATTTCCTTTCCGTTTTCATCCTTTCTAAAAACTCATCATTGCTCACGTGCTCGATCCATGATATTCGCAGCATCCTCCTGTAGAACCACATTTCAGTTGCTTCAAGTTTTTCCTTCATCTTCGATGGTATTGTTCAAAATTCACTTCCTTTTAGAAGAACTGACATCACATAGCAATCCGGTACTCTCTTCTTTGTTTTCTTCTTGTCTCTTAATACTTTGCTTAGCTTCTGGAATGCGTCCTTGGCCATTCCAGTTCGCCTTCGGATCTCAGTGTTGCACTTTCCATCTTTCATTAGAACACTTACTAAGTAATAAAATTATTGTAATTGCTTGATTTTAGTATCCTCAACGTGTAATTAGCATTTTGGGCCCTTCGTTCGCTGGTTACTATACATTGTATAGTTTTCTTGTAGTTTATTTGTAGTCTTTTTTTTTTACTTTCTTCATCTACCTTTTTTAGGAGGTCTTGCAGTTTTTTTCATGTCAGCTATCACCACTGTATCATCTGTGTATTCAATGTTGATTAAATTGTAACCAAGAATGACGAATCCCGACAAAATTTCTAGGTTCCTCAGAATAGTGTCGCTGTACAATTTGAATAGATCTGGTGGAAAGACATATCCTTGTCTTACGCTCCTTTCTATATTTGTATATCTGCTGAATTCGATTCCTGTTCGTATGCAGGAGGCTTGCTGACAGTAGAGGTTCTTGATTACTCTGATGTCTTTGCCAAGTATGTCGAGATTACTAAGCATTTCTATCAATTCCTTGTAGCATACATTGTCGAACGCCGTGGCATAATGTACAAAATGCAGGTAAACTTGCTTTTTCATTTGTATTGCCCTCTCTGATAGCATCCTAAGCATAAACATCGCATTTCTTGTTCCAGTGTCCTTGACAGAAACGCATTGTTCTTGTCCTATTGCCGGTCTAATTCTGCTTCGCGCTCTGTTCAGGATTCGAACAATGAGTTTTGTTATGTGGCTCATCAAACTGATTGTTCGCATTCGATTGCATCTGGCTTAGACAGAGCTGTGAAACTTGATTTACTTAGATCGTCTGGTATTACACCAACTGTTGTAGATTTAATTTATTATTTTTTAATTTTCTCTAATTTTCTAAGGCTGTCAACATCTGTATTACCATGCCACTTGGTCCAGCTGCTTTGTTTCTATTCAGTTAGGCCATTGCAGATTTCACTTCGGATTTTAGTATTTCTGGTTCGACAGCATCTTTGTGTACTCTCGGTTGCTCTCTCTCTTGTCGTGGAAGCGATCTTTTATATATTCCTCTCATCGCTGAAGTATTTCCTCTTTCTCCAATATGATCGTTCCTTCCTCGGATTTTATACATCCTGTTGAGAAGCATGTTCTTTGTCCTGTCAGTTTCCTTATTTCTTTATGCATTTCTCCTTTATTTTTCTTGCTCAATCTCTCTACTTCGGCACATTTGTTGTTCAGCCATTCCTCTTTAGCCTGTCTGCATTTGCTCCCTATTTCCCTGTGTAGGTTCCTGTATTCCGTTCCATGTCTTGGCATCATTTTCTGTCTCCTTTGCATCATCTCAAGAATCTCTTCAGTCATCCACTCATCTTTTTCTTCTGCGTCTGATTTCCTCAGGGACCATGTTGTCTGCTGATGTCACTAGTGCTTCTTAAATGCGTCCCATTTAGAATTTCCATGTCCTATTTGTTCTTTGTATTTGCTACGTGATTTAAAAAAGAAGGCAATTCACTTTGACGACAGTATATATAGAAAGTGCTTTAACAGCTAGACCTTCCATTGTAAATTCACCTACAGGTTACTACAACATCTGAATGTACTTGATAAAATCTCACATATGATATATATATATATAATTTTTTCTTTCTTTTCTTTTTCCCTCCCTTCCTTCCTTTATCTCTCTTATCTCCCACCTTTTTTCCGTGTTGCTTAACCTTACATCAATTCAACACGGCCGTCCGTTAATTTTAAGTTACAATTCTCTTTTCTTTTTTGCAAATCCAGATGATGTCAATTGTTTCAATTTTTTCTTTTCTTGTTTATTTGATTTTATTTTGTTTTATCTTTTTCTTTTTTACTTTTTCTTTACTTTTTTAATTTCTTTGCAAATCTTTTTAAAAAGGAAAATTAGACTGATTTTTCTCCAGTTTCTGAAAGGATTTTTCTGTTGCTGAGGTGATGTGTTATCCCCTGTGGAGATTTTCATATCGAAATGATCACCCAACATCATTGAATTAATCCGTTTTTAATGTTATATATATATATATATATATATATATATATATGTATAAAGAAATATAGTTTTAAGGTGTGCTATTTTTATACAATAAGGTGCTGAATATCAGAGATAGACCATATGGGAATATAAAAATCAACATTACTAGAATCTTTCATCTTTCTTGACAGATCTTCTAGTACCACAATCTGTTGTATTTTATCACAAAAAAGAGATAAAAACAAAACAACGACAAAAAGAAAAAGAAACTATATGAAATTTTGTAGACTATAAATTGGATGGCGGAACAGGGTTTCGAAGAGGAAAGATGTTGAGAGAGACAAAGAACAGGGGTTGGTGGACGTCTAGGATCGCCTACGTCCTGAAAGTATATAAATAAGAAGATATGACCTGAAACATTAAAAAAAAAAATTATTCAAAAATTTGAAAACGTCTTCTTTCCTTTTTATGCATATGGAATTCTTTTCTAGCAATGATTGGCCGCCACAAATTTGCTCTCTGACGGCTGCTTCGTTGCTCTTGTTGTTTGGGTTAGCTTTTCTCTCTGGAACTAAACCTGCAAGCATTTAAAAAATAATAATATATGAACTTCGTGTTGTAGCATTATTAGTCTGCTTTCGTAAAGGCACACATACACGTGTGTGTGTGTGTGTGCAGGCGAGTTTGATAGATACAGGTATATGGTGAAAGCGGGATGAGCCAATATTCAGGTGAAGATGTGAATGTGTAACTGTGCGTAAATGAGAGAGCGAGTGCGATAGTTACATTCTTTAATAAACAAACAGCCTGAAAAGATGCCGATTCCTTCTTATCATAAAAGCATAGCAGCATAGAAAGAAAACAAAGGCTCTAATTATTTTGCACTTCCGCTTGTTATCAGAATATTTAGAGCACTCTATGTACTTATCAGTTTGTTCAGACCTATCTATCTATCTATCTATCTATCTATCTATCTATCTATCTATCTATCTATCTATCTATCTATCTATCAGTCTGTTTCTATCTATCTATCAGTCTGTTTCTATCTGTCTATCTATCTATCTATCTATCTATCTATCTATCTATCTATCTATCTATCTCAGTCTGTTTATATCTATCTATCTATCTATCTATCTATCTATCTCAGTCTGTTTATATCTATCTATCTATCTATCTATCTATCTATCTATCTATCTATCTATCTCAGTCTGTTTATATCTATCTATCTATCTATCTATCTATCTATCTATCTATCTAATTCTTTTCATATCTATCTGTCATATCTATCTGTCAGTCTGTTCATATCTATCTATCTATCTATCTATCTATCTATCTATCTATCTATCTATCTATCACAGTCTCTTCACATCTATCTATCTATCTATCTATCTATCTATCTATCTATCTATCTATCTTTATATACATATATCCATCTATGCAATACATTATTTCATAGCTGATATTTCTTCTTTAACTGTCTGCATTTATGTGTACATATTTTTACGAAGGTTTAGAATTAATTTACAGGCCAGTCTAATTTCCCTTGCTGATCTCAGAAATCTCTTTTCTTTCACCATTTTTGAAGTCAGTCTCTTTATTATTTTTGTACGTAATCGATGTTTCCTATATGTTTTCTTCTTAATTTCAAAATCAGCATCACTCACTGACTTTACATTTCAATTTTTTTTCTGTTGAATTTAAATCTTTCTTATGATTCATGGTAATCGTTATGGTGCAGAATTCTTAGAATAGAAACTGACATCCTATGCAGACTTGCATTGCGGTGCAGTGGATATCGGCTCTGAACGAGAAATCGGAGAGTCGAGTTCTAATTCCAGTGGAAATCATTGCATTTACTTACGTAAAAATACCCTTGTATTAATGTGGTGTTATTCCGTCTTTCTAACTACTGCAATGGGTTAAATAGCAGGACAGATTAGGTTCTATATCGTTGTGTGGCAAGTAATGGCAAGCTACCGCAGGAAAATTCTCTGTCAGGTCAACCATGTCTCTTTCGAGACATGATCGCACAAGCGTTTTTGACGTCTGGCAGTTAACTGACTGACATTATATGTATCTACTAAGTACATGATGAGCATAACTGGACGTGCACAATAACTATTCACAAACATAAAAATTTATTGTAAATATTTCTAAAACAGTAGAGCTGAATCTCATATGACTTAATTCGCATCTGAATGTACATGATAGATCTCACATATGATATATATATATATATATATATATATGAGATTTCATTATGCATATATATATATATATATATATATAAACTATATTTCTTTATATATATATATATATATATATATATATATATATATAAAGAAATATAGTTTTAAGGTGTGATATATTTATACAATAAGGTGCTGAATATCAGAGATAGAAAATACGTTAATATAAAAATCAACATTGAAATCAATAGTCAGATGTTACAGACTGTTTCATGCTAGGCGCAATCATATATATATATATATATATATATATATATATATATATATGTACATATATATGTGTGTGTGTGTGTGTGTGTGTGTGTGTGTGTGTGTGTGGGTGTATGTGTGTGTGTTTTGTGTGTGGCTGACACCTGCATTTATGAATGAAACAGACAAACTTTCGTTAAATATATTAGGTTGTTAAAAATTCATGGCCGATTTTAGAAACAAATTTATTCCTGAAAATGAACTGTAGAAAAATTGAAATTAGTCAAAATACGAGCTTTATGTATCTACGCATCTTTCACATCGTTGACGAGATTAATTATTGATTGTTGATAAAAGCTATTAGCTATGATGCAACACAATCTTTGTAATACGATACCACCACTTGTTTGGACCTAACAGTTTCACCATTTAAAATGCGCTTGGGTGCTGAAAAAATATAATAATCAGTGGGTTAAAGCTCAGGAGAATATGGAGCATGTGGTATACTCTCGTATGTCAAGACTCTGAATTTTGTCACGCCATTCTTGCAACTTGAACGTCGATTCACCAATGCAGATCTTATTCAATTGTAGGCGTGCATGCATTTCAGCAAATTGATGTTAGTAAATTTCTGCATCAATGTTCTGACTGTCTTCTAGAAAACTGTAGTGGATAACACCAATTGTAGATCACCAGATATAACCACAATCTTTTGCTGATGCAACGTTGGCTTTGGGAAATGTTTGGGAGATTCATCACGGTCAAGCCATTGACCTGACAGTTTACAGTTATCATAAAGAGCCACTTTTCATTACAAGAGACTATTCGGTCAAGAAAGTGATCATTGGGTCACGCAAAAAAATCATAAAGCACACTACAAAATGCTTAAGTTCTTGTGTTTTCTTTGAGATCATGAGAAACCCATTTATTGAGATTTTTCGACTTACCAGTACACTGCAAATAGCATGAGGCTGTTGCTGACACCAAGTTTCTGAGACATTTCTTTTGCATTTTGACATGGGCTTTGCTCAACAACTCGTTGCCAAGTCTGCATGACCTTTCTGTACCTTCTCAATCTTAAAGATTGGCAAACTCGCACTGACGAGTGAAAAAATCATAACAGTATCCTCCCGAAACTTCAGATTCGGCATGAACGTGCTCAGTTAAAATGACAAACACTTTGTACATATATATATATAGACATCCGCAAACAAATCTGTTTTGCTGTATCACAGCTCATCAGCACGGTTAGACATCCGACTTCTTTTAGCCAGAATTGAAACCCGACCGAATTATCAGTCGGCAATTCTACCTCTGAGCTATGTGCATTCGGTCGACGTAGGCAGATTTTAGCGTGTGATATACCATGTAAACATACGCCAGTAGCTAAGAGCGTTCTAATTCATTACTGAATGAACGGTGCGTAGATGCTAGAGTAGATACTGTTCTTTCAAAGTCTACCATTCTTTCAGAGTGTGAGAGCGTATATATATATATATGTGTGTGTGTGTGTGTGTATATATATATATATATATATATATATATATATATATATATTCTTGTGATTATGATTGTGTGTGCGCTCTCGTCAGTGTGTATGTGTGCGGGGATATTTCCTACTTAAATATAAAAATCGTTGCCTTAAGATTATTGGGACTCAGCTGGGAATTGCGCTCCTGTGAAAGAAAATGAAAAAGCAATCATTAATAATCAAAATTCTAAACTCTTTTGATAATTTTTTTCTTGCCTTAACTTGATGCACCCTGGGGTATCTACATCAAATTTTATCTTTACTTAATGTCTATATTTTGTTTCGCATTTTTCCTTGGCGGGGTGTTCTTTTTATTCCCACTCGTATTTTCGATATTCTTGCCCAAAGTACTTTTAAATTTCTTCGAAGAAGAAAAGATCGAAGATTGAGGATTTTTCAATGCCTCTTGTCTTCTTGAAACCTCCGCAACAGCACCTGCTGTGATGAGGCAAATTGCATTATTCTCTATTTCGAAAATTAATTATATTAACGGCAGCTAACAAGAGAAATTGTACTTTTTTTGTTTTCTAGAAATAAAAACTATAAATTTTCTGAATTTACATTCTTGTTGATGAAAAGTAGACTTACTGTCTCCGGATTTATATAAAATAAAACCCCGTCAGATTTGGCGACATTTTAGAAAAAAAAATTTCAGAAGGGAGTATATCAGATTGTGGTGATAGTTTGGCAGAAAATATAATTTCCCAAAAGTTAAACCAAATCTTCAAACACCAGAATTTTAATTTATTTATCTTGCTTTTTTATCCTTATTTTTTGATCGTGTTGAAACATTTCAGCGTGTCTTGTGTTTAGCGTTTCATTCATGCACTGGTCAATTCATTAAGTGTACACTTGTAATATTAGATTACACACACTCTTTTTTATTGCTTCGCTCAAGCACGGCAATCAGTCAGTTGAGTGCCATACGTGATACACGCTTGGGCGAACATGTCTAGAAAGAGACATGACTGACTGTGCAGAAGATTATCTCGCAGTAGGTTGCCATTGCTTTCTGCGGTAGACTGGTTGCCAGCCAAGGCTATAGAACCCAATCTATCCTATTATTTAACCCATAACTGGAGGGAAGAGACGGATTAATACCTTTCCCAAGGGTATTTGTGCGTAAGTGAATGCAAGGAATTCAACTGGAATTCGAACTCAGCTACCCGTTTTGTAGTTCCGAGTCGATATCCACTGCACCACAACGCACATCCTAAGCACGGCAATTTTTTTAAAGCACGGCAATAAAGCTACTAAAAAAAAAGCCGCAAAGAATTTTTTTTTTAATCATTTCACCCCGAGCAAGGCGGAAACGCTACTGATGTGCAGGGGGCTACATAAATGTAAAAAGATTAATTAGAAAAGAGTGAGGAGTACAAACTAGTTAGAAAGGCGGAATAGAAAGCTGAGAAAGCAGGTGCGATGACAGATACATAGGTGGAGAGAAAGGGAGGGTTATACAGGGGAGGAGAGAGAGCTAGAGTCCAGTGGTTAGTAGATGAGTATTGACTTTGCATTTAAATTTCTGTAGGTTGTTGCCGTCAGGAAAGCAAGAATACGGGAGCGAGTTCCACAGGCGGGAAGTGCGAGAGAAGAAACTGCAGGAGTAGAATTAAGGACAAAGAAGAATAAAAGAGCAGAAATCAAAAAGACAAAACATCGCCTTTAAAACCGTTTCAATTCTTCTTGGTATTAATTCCACGAGTTTCTGGAAGCATCTGTCGAATCTTCTGCCCATACGATTGTTATACCATCCCATAATTCATCTACATGGTTTGAATTAGAATCTCTTTTTCGATACAGTTACTCATGTTGTTGAGATCCGGTAACGATACAAACTAATTTAACACAAAATTCATTGCTCTCTTCCATGAACCAATTTTCTACGATTTTTATTTTTTCATTTATGACATGGTGCACGATCCTGATGGAAATCCCACCAATGGATCGCCGCACCGTCGTTATAAAATAAATCCCGTGTCTAGACTCCAATACCTTCGTAGGATCGGCATTTTATCAAAACTTTCATTGTACGAAAGGCCTCAATGCATGTCTAAACCTCTTCGCTATGAATTACACCACCACTAATGGGATGAACAGGAGATAGAAAGTTGGACTGATCTAAACTTTTTCATGTTTTTATAGATCCATGAGAATAAGTAGATGTTGGTCAGAGGAATTTCCATCTCGGAACAAATTCGTAAATGGAGAGGATATACAAAAAGATCTATTTTATATGAAATATTAAGCGACAGATCTGCATAGAGAGCTCAATGGATACTATCCAGAGCAATATGATATACACAAACAGACACACACACACACACACACACACACATATATATATATATATATATATATATATATATATATATATATATAAAAGCTTCTGCAGATTTGTTAATAAGCCAAATACTTTTTTTTTTTTAAATAAAAAAAAGATAGTATGTTGACTGAGGTTTGATTTCATTGGTCACAGTTAATTTATTATTACCTTTATAAACTCACCCAGCTGACGAAACGCGTCGTCTAAGTACAATTTTTCTGTTGTCTCTTTTCTTCACACACACACGCACACACACACACACACATATGTGTGTGTGTGTGTACATATATACACACACGGACAGGGATACGATGGGTAAATTGTGGCCATTTTATATTTCTACTTTTGCGCATTCATGTTTTTGGCGTCTTCATTGTATAGTAGGGTCAGTTGGGTGCCATTTTTGAAAACGAAATTTGGAAACGGTATGCTACACTGCTTGGCACTCGCACCAAAACCTCTGATACGTACATTTCAGAGTGTTTTGGTGTCAATCTTGGCACAGTACAGAGAATTTGGAAAGATTTGAATGTGTCGAATTGTGATTACTGAGGTGTTCTGAGTGATCATTATTGATGGCAACATTATGTCTCTTTCCATAATTCCACATTGTGGCAGATTCAACACGGAGGCCTACACAATATCTCCTTGTAACATTAGAGATGAACTGAAAGCAAAGTTTAGAGCAGCATAAAGACTGTCCAAGAAGACAATTTCTAGAATTGCAGGAGATTCTGTAGTCGTCTGGAAACATTGGTTGAAGCCAATGACGATTTGATTGAACAAGTTTACTCTATAGTATGTCAAGATAATTTTTGTAAATTGGTAAATATATCTGTTAAAATAATGTGTTATTTTTATTTTTGCATAATTTGGACAACTATTCATCCATCGCATCATGTAAATAAATTTTTATGTGTTTCTGATGTAATGAATATGCATACACCTTGTTTCCCCCTCACTGTAATGTGATTGCCTAGTGTCAGCCATAAATACAGACGAAGACAAGGATGCATAGAGGTCTAGAAGTCTACGTCCATAGATCTACCGCTAGAGGTCTACAGGTTTAAGACTAGTGGTCTAGGTCTGTTGAAAACGTCTACGTCTCAGGATACTGCATACGACGAGTACCGTCCATTACGTCTACGAACTGGATTGTCCTACCCTTTGCATTTGCCTAAACCGCATAACTATCTCGAATGATATATATATGTATATAGGAAAATTATTAAAAAGTTGTAAGTTCAAAAAGTTGTAAATTGTAAGTTGTAAGTTTAAGTTCTACACACACACGCAGAAAGAAAGAAAAATACTGGATTTTAAAATTAAATACACACAAGCTAGGGTTAAATAGGGACTTAGATGTTTTGAATCTTTACAAATATTTTAATAGCTAAACGTTTTTAGATACATTCAAAATTTTTTTTATCTAAAACAAAATTTATAAGTAGTATTAAAGATAGGTTTACGTTTACAAATATTTTTTAAAAAATCTGTCTCTTTCTGCGTCACTTGATGTAAACAAACTCTCTCCACAGACGCGTCACGTGATGTAAACAAACGTGCCACGTGATGTAAACAAACTCTCTCCACAGACGCTCTCGCGAAATACGTTTCTAATTTAAATTCTAAAATCATTTGTTTCTGATGAAGGACCGAGGGCGGTCTGAAATATAAAATATCATAATAGAAATAAATAAATTCTGTCAAAAAATACATTTTTAAACTTACAACATTTTAATAATTTTTCCTATTTACTCTCGCCTCCATCAAAAATCTGGTGTTGGTGACAAGGCGAACCTCGCTGCCGACCTTGAGAAGGACCTCCAATCCGTGGTGGATTGGGGTAAGATATGGCTCGTAAAATTCAATTCTTCCAAAACGAAGCTACTGTCAATTAACCACCACAGACAACCGCGCCTCCCTCCCATTAGCATAGAACAGGCTTGCCTCCCAGATAGCAAATTACTACACCTGCTTGGCCTGAAACTCTCAGCGGACCTCAAGTGGAATGACTACGTCGAATCCATTGCTAAATCCGCAGCTATGAAAATCGGCTCTCTGTGCAGGGCCCGGAAGTTCTTTCCGCCTGAATTTATCCTGCAATTATATAAATCCACCATCCGCCCGTGTATTGAGTACTGCTGCCACATCTGGTCGGGTGCCCCTTCTATTCTCCTCGGGGTTCTTTACAAAATACAGCGAAGAATCTGTAATGTGATTGATACCGTCTTGGCTGACCGCCTGCAGTATCTCTCTCTCACCGGCGTGAAGTGGCTTCCCTGTGCCTCTTCTATAAATACTTTAATAGCTTCTGCTCTGACGAACTTAAATCACTGGTGCCCCCTAGATATGAATTTGCACGAGATACTAGATTGGCAACTAGCTCCCACCCTTTTACAGTGAAACCGATGAAATGTAACCGCAATTTCTACTCCAACAGCTTCTTTCCGCGCACTTCCCGCCTGTGGAAATCCCTACCGCATGCTTGCTTCCCCAACGGCTACAACCTATAGGAGTTTAAATGTAAGGTCAATTGACACCTCCTAACTCACTAACTCACACCCACTCTCTACAACTCTCTCCCTATGTACATCCTAAGTCGTCTATCACCCTCCTTCTGACATTTCCCATACCCAATCCCTCTATGTAAACTCCTTGCTTGGGAGTGACACGATTAAAAAAAATATTAAGACAGTATACGTGGATCATCACTATGTTATATATATATATATATATATATATATCCCTTTCCTGGACATATCAGTTTCTTTTTTTAATTCTTCTCGGAGAAAACATTATTTTCACGCATAGTATTTTATTTGATTGTGGAGATATATAGTGGCTTTAAGTTAATACTTGCTTTATTTTTTTAAACAAAGAAATCCACTGGTTCTATTGAAACTGTGATAATTCTAATAAGCATCTAAATTAAGTTAACCTCCCAATACATATGTCCCTAAATTAATATATACAAACATTTTACATTCTTTTTTTATTATACAACAATGTAGTATCATCAATTAAGAAATAAAATATATATCATTATCCTCGAGCAGTTTCGGTTCAGTACGGACTGCCTGGATTGTTATGCGATGTCTGTCTTTCAATATGAAACTGAATGCTGGACAATCTCACCAAAGATGAAGAAAAACATTGATATTGCTAAAATGTGGTTCTTCAGATATATGCTGAGGACACCATGGATCTAAGATGTGAGCAACGACGAGGTTTTAGAGAGAATGGAAACAAAAATTCTGCTCTTCGAAAGGACCTCTCATCTGTGATGGATCGCGGTAAGAAATTGCTCGTAAATTTTAATGCTTCCAAAATCAAGCTGCTCTCCTTTAACACCCAGAGAGAAACTTTCTTATCTTCCATCACTTTTTTTCCATAAAAACAACACACTACGCCTCCTCGGCCTTACTCTCTCAGCCTATCTCAAGTAGAATGAATACATCGAATCAACAGATATATCTACTGCTTAAGATTTTAAGTAGTTGTGTTGAGCCAAGAAATGCTTCTTGTCAGAATCCATCTTTCACATTTATAAATCTACCATTCGTCCTTGTATTGAATACTGTTGCCATATCTGGTCGGTGCTCCTGCTATTCATCTCGTGGTTCTCGTTATAATCCAACTTTTACATTTATAAAATTTAGCATTCGTCCTTGCATTGAATACTGTTGCCATATCTGGTCGGTGCTCCTGCTATTCATCTCGTGGTTCTCGTTATAATCCAACTTTTACATTTATAAAATCTACCATTCGTCCTTGCATTGAATACTGTTGCCATATCTGGTCGGTGCTCCTGCTATTCATCTCGTGGTTCTCGTTATAATCCAACTTTTACATTTATAAAATCTACCATTCGTCCTTGCATTGAATACTGTTGCCATATCTGGTCGGTGCTCCTGCTATTCATCTCGTGGTTCTCGTTATAATCCAACTTTTACATTTATAAAATTTAGCATTCGTCCTTGCATTGAATACTGTTGCCATATCTGGTCGGTGCTCCTGCTATTCATCTCGTGGTTCTCGTTATAATCCAACTTTTACATTTATAAAATTTAGCATTCGTCCTTGCATTGAATACTGTTGCCATATCTGGTCGGTGCTCCTGCTATTCCTCTCGAGATTCTCGTTAGAATCCATCTTTCACATGTATACATCTAATATTCGTCTATGCATTGAATACTGTTGCCATGTCTGGTCTAAGGCCCCCGCTAATCATCTTACGGTTCTCGAAAAATCCAAAGGTGGATCTGCAATGTAAACGCTCCTGATTTAGCAGCTCACCCTCAGTCACTTTCTCACCGAAACTTTCTTCCCTCTGTCTTTTCTACAAATATTTTAATAGTTGTGTTAAGATCCTTAAACAACATTATTTATTATGACCAACTTACCGTAAACAATGATAATAACACAAGTTCTTGCAATTGTCACAACCCTAACGCAAAAATGCTTCACAATGTTTATTGCATACCTAGCTACAATCTCTACTAAGAAAAATCACAATATAACCAAACATTATAGCGGTTCTACTAAAAATAATTTTAAGTCTCGATTTTAATTCAACTTTTCTCGATAAATACTACTGTTAATTGACAGATACAAATGAAACTCCTACAGTTAAATTTCATTTATTTAAATTTTTATTTATTTTTTTCTACTTTGTCTATTTCTTTTACCAGTATAAAATTTTTGACATGCCTGGCTTTTCGTCGCAAAACATTGAAACGCTACCGCCTATTGAGTTGTACACACGCCATTCTTTAAAATGTTATATCCCACCCCACTTAATTCGTCTCATTGCCTGACATCTTTATTCTCAATTTTTTTTATTTTTTTAAAACTTTCCTTATCTATATATTACTAAATAAATTAACCACATTTTACTGCGTGATGATAGAGATATACCACCGAAACAATATATCTATTGAGTTGCAGTATGCTATAATATTAATAATAATTACCATATATATATATATATATATATATATAGAGAGAGAGAGAGAGAGAGAGAAGAAAAGTTAACACATACTTAAACGGTAACAAATCTAGAATTTATTTCGGCGAGAAAAAAAAAACTGTTAAAGTAGAAGTTACTCTATGTGAGATTCTGGTACCATGTAACTCATTACTGTCTGCCGCACTGCTGAATAAACCGGTTCCTTCTTCAGTTTTTTCTAGTGCGAGTGCTGGGTGGATATCTATCGGGCCTGTAAAAATGCGGACGAGCTGTTTTGCTGGTCAAATGTACTCTAGAACAATGGCCCTGTAAGCATCCAGGGCGGCTGTAACACGGCATCGATGAGCGAATGGCTTCTTAAATTGACATCAGCGGCCAGGATGGACATTTTCCGATGTAATCAACGGACCTGGCCAAGTGAAGACTTCAAGATAGAGGACATGGCAGCCGTAGTGTCTACTTGACTTAAACAGGTTACGTATGAATGAATGCCTATCTAGCTTTCAAATTCGATGTATGGAAGAAACTTGTTAGGTGCCCAGCTGAATGGCGACACTACTGTCTCATCTGGCTTTGAAACTGATGATATTGATGATAATGATGAAATTTCTATAGTGTTTTTTCAGCTTGGCATTAATAAACGTTCGTTGTAGTGTAGTTCGTATTGGCTTGAAACTAGAAATCAGAGAACCGAGTTCGAATTCTAGTTGAATTCATTGCATTCAGTTACACACAAGTATTTATGAGATAGATATTAATCCGTTGCTTTCCATTTTAGCTAGGAGTTAAATAGCAGTACAGGTTTAGTTTTATAGCCTTGGGGGCATCCAGTCTACAACAAAAAAAAAGCAACATATTTTTGTGATAATTTTCTGTCCAGTCATATCTCTTTCGAGACATGATCACCTAATTGTGTATCACGTATGGCACTTAACTGTCCGTCTGTAAATAACTTTGATTAATTTTGGCTCCTTTCTCTTATTTTGCATTAAACAAAATATATTTAAATTTTCGAATATTTTGCTTAAAATACAGCTTTTGTATAATGTCTTTCTCTGTCTGTTTCTCTTTCTATTTTAACAGGCGTTATGCAGCACGGCACTGTTCGCGGTGCACCATGGGTATCTCTGCCCAGGAATTGGTGATGCGCGTACGCGATTTGGTCTATCATCTCAGCTGTTTCGTATGTGAAGGTTGCAACAAACCCCTGACGAAGGGAGACCATTTCGGCATGAAAGGTCGACTTGTGTATTGTAGGACGGACTACGAACTTTTGTTCCAGGAAGGATATGGGGAGTACTTGCCGTTGAACGAACGTCACATGGCAGAGTCATGTGACAACAACACTGGACTATGTGACGTGAGGCCATTGGTTAGCGGTCTGGAAGAAAATCAGTCTCCATCGGTATACAATGGTGATGTACTTCCGATGCCGACAAAAAGCCGGTCAAGAAAGCGGAAAAATCCGTGTCTTGACCCTTCAGTATCTTGTCAGACAGGTGAGTTAGCCCATTTTTTGTAAAGACAATATTTAGAACCTTTCATAATCTAATATATGCGCAAGCATGCACGCATTTGTGTGTTTGTTGGTGTGCATGTCTGTGAAAGTATGTGTGTGCTTGGTTGTTCTTGTGTTCTTTATTTTACTTTTATTTTTTTATTTTTGATCAAGTTAACCCAAAGAAAGATAGTAAAGCCACTAAGACACAAGGGTTTCCTTGATCGGGAAGAATTAGAAAACAACAACATTATTAAGGAGCGAGAACAAAGGAATCGTAATCAGGAAACCAGGAGATAGCGATTGACTTTGCATTTAATTTTAAAGTTAACTGCAAAACATTGAACTGGAAGTGTGCTCCTCAAGAGAGAAAAGGAACTATTAGCATAGAACTTACACTTACATCTGGCCAACTCAACTGATGAAACCTCGTTTTCACTCTAGTACTGCACTTATCTACGGATGTGCGTTGAAACCTCGTTTTCACTCTAGTACCTCACTTATCTATGGATGTGCGTTGAAACCTCGTTTTCAATCTAGTACTGCACGTATCTACGGATGTGCGTTGAAACCTCGTTTTCACTCTAGTACTGCACTTATCTATGGATGTGCGTTGAAACCTCGTTTTCAATCTAGTACTGCACGTATCTACGGATGTGCGTTGAAACCTCGTTTTCACTCTAGTACCTCACTTATCTACGGATGTGCGTTGAAACCTCGTTTTCACTCTAGTACTGCACTTATCTATGGATGTGCGTTGAAACCTCGTTTTCACTCTAGTACTGCACGTATCTACGGATGTGCGTTGAAACCTCGTATTCACTCTAGTATTGCACTTATCTATGGATGTGCGTTGAAACCTCGTTTTCACTCTAGTACTGCACTTATCTATGGATGTGCGTTGAAACCTCGTTTTCACTCTAGTACTGCACGTATCTACGGATGTGCGTTGAAACCTTGTTTTCACTCTAGTACTGCACTTATCTACGGATGTGCGTTGAAACCTCGTTTTCACTCTAGTACTGCACTTATCTATGCATGTGCGTTGAAACCTCGTTTTCTCTCTAGTACTGCACTTATATATGGATGTACGTTGAAACCTCGTTTTCACTCTAGTATTGCACTTATCTATGGATGTGCGTTGAAACCTCGTTTTCACTCTCGTACTGCACGTATCTACGGATGTGCGTTGAAATCTCGTTTTCACTCTAGTACTGCACTTATCTACGGATGTGCGTTGAAACCTCGTTTTCACTCTAGTACTGCACGTATCTACGGATGTGCGTTGAAACCTCGTTTTCACTCTAGTACTGCACTTATCTATGGATGTGCGTTGAAACCTCGTATTCACTCTAGTATTGCACTTATCTATGGATGTGCGTTGAAACCTCGTTTTCACTCTAGTACTGCACTTATCTATGGATGTGCGTTGAAACCTCGTTTTCACTCTAGTACTGCACGTATCTACGGATGTGCGTTGAAACCTCGTTTTCACTCTAGTACTGCACTTATCTACGGATGTGCGTTGAAACCTCGTTTTCACTCTAGTACTGCACTTATCTATGCATGTGCGTTGAAACCTCGTTTTCTCTCTAGTACTGCACTTATATATGGATGTACGTTGAAACCTCGTTTTCACTCTAGTATTGCACTTATCTATGGATGTGCGTTGAAACCTCGTTTTCACTCTCGTACTGCACGTATCTACGGATGTGCGTTGAAATCTCGTTTTCACTCTAGTACTGCACTTATCTACGGATGTGCGTTGAAACCTCGTTTTCACTCTAGTACTGCACGTATCTACGGATGTGCGTTGAAACCTCGTTTTCACTCTAGTACTGCACGTATCTACGGATGTGCGTTGAAACCTCGTTTTCACTCTAGTACTGCACGTATCTACGGATGTGCGTTGAAACCTCGTTTTCACTCTAGTACTGCACGTATCTACGGATGTGCGTTGAAACCTCGTTTTCACTCTAGTACTGCACTTATCTATGGATGTGCGTTGAAACCTCGTTTTCACTCTTGTACTGCACGTATCTACGGATGTGCGTTGAAATCTCGTTTTCACTCTCGTACTGCACGTATCTACGGATGTGCGTTGAAACCTCGTTTTCACTCTAGTACTGCACTTATCTATGGATGTGCGTTGAAACCTCGTTTTCACTCTAGTACTGCACGTATCTACGGATGTGCGTTGAAATCTCGTTTTCACTCTAGTACTGCACGTATCTACGGATGTGCGTTGAAACCTCGTTTTCACTCTAGTACTGCACTTATCTATGCATGTGCGTTGAAACCTCGTTTTCTCTCTAGTACTGCACTTATATATGGATGTACGTTGAAACCTCGTTTTCACTCTAGTATTGCACTTATCTATGGATGTGCGTTGAAACCTCGTTTTCACTCTCGTACTGCACTTATCTACGGATGTGCGTTGAAACATCGTTTTCACTCTAGTACTGCACTTATCTACAGATGTGCGTTGTGGTGCAGTGGATATCGACTCGGAACGACAAATCAGGGAGCCGAGTTCGAATTCCAGTTGAATTCGTTGCATTCACTTATGCACAAGTACACTTGGGAAAGGTATTAACCTTCCTTCGGCTTATAGGTTAAATAATAGGAAAGATTGGGTTCTCTAGCTTTTTTCTGACAACCAGTCTACCGCAGAACGCAATAGCAACCGACTACGGGATAATCTTCTGCCCAGTCTGTCATCTCTGTTTCGAGACATGATCGCCCACGCGTGTATCGCGTATGGCACTCAACTGACTGCACTTAAACTTAAAAAGGCTGGGTGCCATAGAGAAGAGCTCATCTGAACAATT
Source organism: Ascarosepion bandense (assembly GCA_037127315.1). NCBI lineage: Eukaryota > Metazoa > Mollusca > Cephalopoda > Sepiida > Sepiidae > Ascarosepion > Ascarosepion bandense. The sequence goes on along the minus strand of JBBBDQ010000585.1, from coordinate 3,387,610 downwards.
CCCACTAAAGTATTTATAGAAAAGACACAGGGTGGCAACCTTAAAGCGAAAGAAAAGCAACTGAAACCGAGATGCTAGATCAAGACGAATTATATTGCTGATTCTTCTTTGTATTATACCAAGCATTTCTAGATATATTGTAGAAGCACTAAGAAAAACTCTCTCCTCGGGTTTAACGTCTTTCGTTTCTTTTGTTATTAATCGGACAAGGAAAATTGTCAGGTCATAAGTTAATTTTATGCAGATGTTACCGAGTTCACGTTAGCAATCTCCAAATCAAGATTGTATAGTTCAATAACTCTTCTGACATACCACAAAAAATCCACTCACATAGCTTAAATAATTCCTCTGACATAGCTCAAATAACTTCTGACATAGCATGAAAAACTCCTCTGACATAGCACAAATAACTTCTCTGGCATACCTCAAATATGTCATCTAACATATACTACCGGTCATAATTATTAGGACAACCAATTTTTTTCTGTAAGAAATGATGTATTTCATACTATTTTTATCATTTCTTGCCAAGTGGATAATTCTAAATGAAAATAGAATGGTTCTTATGTTATTATTACCTTGCAAAATTTTACAAGGCAGCCAGGAAGCCTTTGATTCGGCCAGCCAATAAGAAGAAGAAACTACCATGGGGAAGAGAACACAAAAACTGGACACCAGCTCATTTGGTGCACATATTATGGTACAGTATTAAAAAATTCTATTTTCATTTAGAATTATCCACTTTGCAATAAATACTAAAAATAGTATGAAATACATCATTTCTTTTAAAAAACTGGGGTGGCCTCATAATTATGGCCGGTAGTGTAGCTCAAATAAATTCTCAGGCATAGCTCAAACAATTTCTCTGAAAGAGCTCAAATAACTTTTTTGGCATACCTCAAATTACTCCACTGACATAACTCAAATAAGTCCTCAGACATAGCTCAAATAACTCTTCTGGTATAGCTCAAATAACTCCACTGACATAGCTCAAATAAATCCTCATACATAGCTCAAATAACTCTTCTGGCATAGCTCAAATAACTTCACTGACATAGCTCAAATAAATCCTCAGACATAGCTCAAATAACTCTTCTGGCATAGCTCAAATAACTCCACTGACATAGCTCAAATAAATCCTCTGACATAGCTCAAATAACTCTTCTGGTATAACTCAAATAACTCCACTGACATAGCTCAAATAAATCCTCTGACATAGCTCAAATAACTCTTCTGGTATAACTCAAATAACTCAACTGACATAGCTCAAATATATCCTCGGACATAGCTCAAATAACTCTTCTGGTATAACTGAAATAACTCCACTGACATAGCTCAAATAAATCCTCGGACATAGCTCAAATGACTCTTCTGGTATAACTCAAATAACTCAACTGACATAGCTCAAATAAATCCTCGGACATAGCTCAAATGACTCTTCTGGTATAACTCAAATAACTCCACTGACATAGCTCAAATAAATCCTCGGACATAGCTCAAATGACTCTTCTGGTATAACTCAAATAACTCAACTGACATAGCTCAAATAAATCCTCGGACATAGCTCAAATGACTCTTCTGGTATAACTCAAATAACTCAACTGACATAGCTCAAATAAATCCTCGGACATAGCTCAAATAACTCTTCTGGCATAGCTCAAATAACTCCATAGAAATAATTGGTGTGTATCATTCAACATTACGAAAACAGAGCTTATATCCATAACGTCTGTGTACCACAGAATTAAGAAACGACTTCAATTTCACATGTTTCACCTGTAATATAGATTCTTATATATATATATATATATAATAGATTCTTCTGAAAAAGTAAGTTTATATTTTCTTTAGAAAATACATAATTTTATCCTTTCTATAGAAAATACACACATCTACTCGGCTTCAAACAGAATTCAAGAGGAAATCATGTTTGTAAAATGGTCGGTTATTTTTATCTCACCAGCAAGTACATGACGTCGCCTGTCATGCTCTCGAATTACACGACTCAGGTCAGACAAAAACACTGAGAATTGCAATCATATATATATATATATATATATATATATATATATATATATATATATATATACTAGCAGTATAGCCCGGTGTTGCTCGGGTGTAATGAAAGCTTTAAAACTAATCCGTGGTCCTGGAGCTCAGACTCAGCTTAAAGAATATTTGTGAAGTTTGGTGAGAATCGCATTAAGATTATGGATTTGTATAAAGGACATACAGACAGATAAGTGGACACACACAAACATATTGCCTTATATATATATATATATATATATATATATATATATATATATTATGGATTTTCTGCACTATTGTAAGAACTGCAACCTTGAAACTTCTGAATATCATTTCTTATGTCTTTGTCTATGAGTGTATCAAATTTGATTAAAATCGGACCACTCCTTCTATAACCCGATTTTTCGATTATCGATTTTCGATATTTATCGGGGGTACCTCGACACAAAACCTAGCTAAGAACACTCAGGGACGCTTACAGTACAACTGTGTAAATTCTCAAGAAAATCGGTTCAGCCGTTTTGGAGTCTATAGGTAACGGACACACACACACACACACATACACACACACACAGACAAAGTTCTATTTATAAATAAGTTTAGATAGATATTATTATTTACTAACTGAATTGTGCTAGGAGTCTTGGCTGTCTGCTATGTGTACGAATTGCAACGTTTCAGCAAGTCATAAGTTAACTTACGAGAGAATGTGATGCATATGGGACCAAACTGAATGTTCAGTTCTTATTAATGGCAAAGACGGTATATAGAATGTGAACAACGATAGAACGAAACATGAACTTTGGAGATATTATTTATAATTGTTTCTGGTACGTTCTTTCTTCGTCTGTGTGCGTGTCACTTCAAAACGTCATCGATAGTAGCCCGCCACATCCTTATATTCCTTGCAACGCTTCACACTTTTTCTCGTGGTATTTCCTTCAAACCCTGCTCTTCCATCCCTTTGCTCAAGCCCGATATATAGCATCTTACTTGAAGATTAGAAAAAATGATATGCATTAAAAAGACAGATTTAGTCCGTTGAATTGAATCATACCTGCTTGAAAGTAACCTTTCTCTGTCTAAATGGCTATTGATGGATGCTATGTGATATCGAAAAGCTATACCAACTGTATTGTCAATGATTGCATAGAAATCTAGTCTAATGAGACAACTTGTCAAGCGGTTTTATGCTTTCTGCTTTTCATATATATATATCATTATAGATATACATTTGTCTCTTCTATAAATACATTCACGGCGAAGAACTTAGCTCACTGGTGCCCCCTATATATGAATTTACTCGAGCAACAAGATAAGCAACTAGGACTCACCTTTTACTGTGAACAAAAAACAAACAGAATAAACAATAAAATGTAAACGCAAGTTCTACTTCACAGCATATTTTTTCGCACTTCCCGCCTGTGAAACTCCTTTCCGTATACTTGCTGCACTGATAACTACAATCTCCAAGAGTTTAAATGCAATGTCAATTACCATCTCTTATCCGCGTGACTCCCATACTTCTCTTATCCTTTCCGCACACCCACTAAATTTTAATTCTCCTTCCTTTTTTACTCTACTCTCACGCAACTCTCTTCACAACAGTATTTCCATCCTTCTATTGTCCTTTTCTGACAACCCCCTCCTGTAACCGGTTCCTCTTTTGTTTCTCTTTGTCTTTGATCTCTTCCTATGTAACCTTTCACTCTCCTCTTAAAAAGCCACCTGTGCGCTAGTGGCATTACTGCCTTGCTTGGGGTGAAATGATTAAAAAAAATATATAACACAATAATGCTGTAGAACAGTGAAAACGCCGAAATAGCAGAATTGTTTTTTTTTTAATCATTTCACCCCAAGCAAGGCATTCCACTGCCACTATTGCGCATGGGGCTACATAGGGGACGGTAAATAGGAAGAGTGGTTAGATATAGGAAATGTCAGAAGGGGGGTGATAGATAGTTGGGTGGGTGGGAAGAGTGTTTGAAAGAATGGAAGTTAGTTTGTTAGGAGGTGTCTATTGACCTTACATTTAAACTCCTGGAGATTGTAGCCGTCGGGGAAGCAGTCATGTGGAAGAGAATTCCACAGTCGGGAAGTGCGAGAAAAGAAACTATTGGAGTAGAAGTTGCGGTTGCATTTTATCGGTTTTACTGTAAAAGGGTGGGATCTAGTTGCTAATCTAGTATCTCGTGCAAATTCGAATCTAGGGGGCACCAGTGATCTAAGTTCATCGGAGCAGAAGCCGTGAAAGTATTTATAGAAAAGACACAGGGAAGCCACGTCGCGCCGGTGAGAGAGAGACTGCAGGGGGTCTGCTAAGTCGGTATCGATCACATTACAGACCCTCCGCTGTACCTTGTCTAGAATCCCAAGGAGAATAGCAGGGGCACCCGACTAGATGTGGCAACAGTATTCAATGCACGGCCGGATGGTAGATTTATAAATGTACAGAGAACCGACTTTCATAGCAGCGGATTTAGCAATGGATTCCATATAGTCATTCCACTTGAGGTCCGCTGAAAGTGTGAGACCAAGGAGGCGTAGTGTTTTACTCTCTGGGAGGCAAGCCTGGTCCATGCTAATAGGATGTAGGTGCGATTGTCTATGATGATTAATTGATAGTAGCTTCGTTTTAGTGAACACACAGAATAAACAGAATACAGAATACCAAGAATACTCTGAAACGATATTTATCTACCTCTCCACCGAGGTAAAATGTGGCACAAACATTTTAAAGAGGATATCTGGGCCCTTAAGACGGGCAAAAATTTATTGTCTAATATTCCTCAGACGAGACACTACCCTTCGGCTGAGTCTCGACTGGGTTATTATTTAGCACGCTTTCTTCACGCAAACCCCGAGTATATTTGTTTTGTTTTTTTTGCATATCGTTATATTTGCAATCTTGACGATGGCTGACAGATTCGATCGACGTACCTGTATCCGAATTCTCGTAAAGCTCAGTAAATCTTCTACCGAGACAATCGTAGGACGGGGTTAGACTATTGGCAAACATTTCAGAAGCTCAGTGAACAAAGCGCCTGATCAATCGAAAGAGGTAAAATGTAAAAAACTCGTAAATATACAGCTCTGGACAAAAGTTTTGCAACACTGTGTAAAAGTAGTGTTTCAGATATTTTTGAATACCGGAAGTGAGTGAAACCATGGATATTCAATAAATAGGACGTGTTTAATTCGCTTATGCAAATTCTAAGTGATTTGCATGGGCGAGTTCTCAACTCTATGAAATGAGAAGGAATATTTTTCTGGGGAGAAGAAAAAATAAGAGCGTAGAGGTTGGACCGTATTTTCTTTTTGAACCGCGTATTTGGCAGACAAAGTAAAGTGAAAAGCGGAGAGAAGAGATTAGACAGTAATTCTTTTTTTAAACCACATTATTCATTCTGTACATCTAATTGTGATCCAAATGGGAAAAGAGTCATTGTTCCGAATCCAAACGATTTTCAATAGTTTCTTTAAACAAAACCGGTCTTAGCCGTTGTCAGATTGCCAAACAGGAGCAGGTTCATGCAGCAACAGTCAAAGAAATAGTCCAGAAGTAGAAGAAAACTGGAAAAATAGAAGTTGGGCTTCGAAGTGGTCGTCCAGAAGTGTCTACAGAGCGAGATGACCGACGGCTGGTGTGACTTAGCTTGTCTGATCGACAGGCCAGTAGTCAGCAGTTACTGAAGGTGGTTTGGAAGCTTCGGATCGCAAAGTACGGCGGCGATTGTTGACGAAAGGATTGATGTCAAAAAGCCCTGCAAGAAAGTCACTTTTGACAGGAAAAAATATAAAAGATTGACTAAATTTCTGTCAAATTCATAAAAGTTGGACTGTAGAAGACTGGGAAAAGGTGATTTTCTCTGATGAATCACATTTTAGCTGCTTTGCTAACAATGGATCAGTTCGTGCCAGAAGACGAGTTGGTGAAAGATTCCACCTTGATCGTGTGGTATCCACAGTCAAGAGTCCGGACCTCGTTCATATTTGGGGGTGCCTCTCCTTTTATGGCGTCGGAGAATTAATGATTGTACCCAAAGGTACGTCAATGAACTAGGAATGGTATATAGACATTATCAAAAATAGACTACCGCAATTTTTGATAGAACACTAACCGGATGTGGTGTGTCAACATGACGGTGCACCTTGCCATAAAGCAAAAGCCGTGACAAAGTGGTTTGAGGGAAATAACTTCAGAGATCTGCAAAACTGGCCTGCTAATTCACCTGATCTCAATCCCATCGAAAATTTATGGTCCATCCTGGAACCAAAGGGGTGTGAAGCTGCTCCAACAACAACAATTGAACTTGAAGCTGTCTTACAAAGATGTTGGGGTGCTTACGTATTATCGGGAGGACCTTTAAAAAAACGACTCAAAAATCAAAGTAAATTATTTATTGAAACGGTTAAAACAATAAAATGGAATTACATTTGTAATTCCGGAGGCCAGAACGTCGCAATTGCTTCCAAAAGTGACTCAAAGACATCAGTACAGGCAACATGCTTCCGCCACATGAATTCGGCCAAATACGACTCCAAATGGTGACGTGCAGTGCCACAGTGCTTCTTGTTTCGCCACTTTGTCGATCCCCATAGGCGTTCCACTGTCTGCGTATGAGCCCCGGTGTTCGAATCCACAAAGTTGTACTTGTGGTTGACGTTGAGGTGATGAAAGCCTGATTTTTCCAGTTCCTTGGTGTTATAAGCGGGGAAAAAAAAGAAAAAGTAAAAATCAAAGGTCCTCCCGATAATACGTAAGGACCGATGTTGGACTTCTATTCGATCTAACTGTTAAAAATCACTAATTGAGTCTATGACAAAGCGAATAAAACTTGTTCTTAAAAACAGAGGAAAGCACATAAAGTATTGAATTTAACATCAAAATTTAACATAATCAGAAATAACTATTTTTTCTTACTTTGAAATAGTTTAAATTATTATTTTAAAATGCTAAAGCAAAAATAGTTGTGTTTTGTTATCGATAACTCGGATTTTTTATGGTGTTGCAAGAATTTGGCCAGAACTATACACAGAAGAATTATCGCCAAACAATCTGCTTTGCAACATAAGAATCAGTTATAGATTGTTCTAAATAATCTTATTTTTAAAACTTCTATGAGTATCGATAAATATACAAGGTGCGATGGATCAATTATCGTTTACATAGCGTAACAAGGAAATTATCACTTTAATCCATATATTTTTCAAAATTACACAAAAATATCTTGAAATGCTAAAGAGTAAATTTACTAAATAAAATCCCCGTGGGCTTAAACCACGGCCTCTAGAAGGCATCGGAATCTTTTGCCACTCTTCTGAACGGTTTCCTTGTTTAAGTTGGTGAATGCAGCCATAATTCTTGCCTTTAGTTTATATTTGGTATTAGAAGGAGTTTTGTTGGTCTTACGCACAACTGCGCTCCATAAACAATAATCAGTCTAGTTGCATCTGGGAAAGTTTGGGGAACAGATGTAAAGGTTGATGTAGTCACAGAAAGTGTCTAATTATTGAAAATCTGGAAAAATGTCTGTTCAAAAGCACTATTCTGTAATTCGCGCATCAGGCAGTACAACGAGACCAAGCGATCTAAGGCATATTAGAACTAATGACTAGTATACGTAGATTCGAATCCTTCCGGAGGATGTATATTTTTCTAACAAGTTTTTCAAATATTCAGGCCGGTAGCATTTGTCTATATTTCTGAGACGAGGTAGGATTTACAGTATTTACATTATTCGGACTCTTGTTCTCATCTTTGTTGCCATTTGTACGACGTTTAATAATAGATCATTCTATTTGTCTATATTTCTGAGATGAGGTAGTATTTACAGTATTTACATTATTCGGACAATTGTGTTCATCTTTGTTACCATTTGTACGACGTTTAATAATAGATCATTCTATTTGTCTATATTTCTGAGATGAGGTAGTGCTTACAATATTTACATTATTCGGACTATTGTCCTCATATTTGTTGCCATTTGTACGACATTTCGGCCGTTGTACTCTCCGGCCTTTCTTAAGGAAGGAATGAGGATCATACAACCCAGTGATTTTAATAAAGGGTTTCAGTCGAATTCCTAACACCTGAAGAAGGCCAGAGCGTACAACGGTCGAAACGTCATACAAATGGATGAAATTGGCGAGCATCCGAATTCAGGTCTTTAACCGACGGACAGTCAGGGTGGGGGGGGGGCTGCCAGGTCCTTCGCTAAGCAGAGCTGCAGCACGCGAAGATCCCCGGCGGCTTGCAGCATTGTTCTCACCTCTGCATGCCTAGAGACGATTGCCCACTACGTGTAGACCGGTAAAGGGGAGGTCTAAAGTAACACAGAAACGGCGAGGAGAGGAGACAAATGGGTGTCCGACAACGATTCCTTGAAGCCTCGCTCGCGATCACAGGGAAAATTGTGGGCGGACTGTCGTTCTCCTCCGAAGGAAGCCGACGGTCGTTCTCCTACGAAGGATGCCGTCTTGGTCGCAAGCAACGACAAAGACAACGACCACAACCACTAAGGCATAGACGAGCAGAGTGGAACAGACAAGGGGGAGAGATCGATCGAACGAACAAGCGTACGTACGAACCAATAACGACACCTTGCCTGCGCGTACAAAAAAAGACGGATGAAGAAGGCGGTGGAGACGGCAACGGTGATGCCGTTGACAGTACGAACGAGATGAATGACGAACGGTCAGCGAAAGTTAACTGCAAATGCAATGTCAGGTAAGCGAAGAAAAAATGGAAAAAAAAAATAGAAAAAGAAAAGAGAAACGACACCAGCAGTAGTGAAAGCACGAAGCGTACATCGTTTCGCGTCAACTTACCGACCTCGAGACGCCAACCGACACATACGGTCATTCCTACCGAACTTGCCAACGAGCTTAATTCGTGTAACGACATTTACTTTTTTTCTATAAATTCATACGAAATCAAACCAAAACGGTTTTTATATCGATTGGAAAAGTTAAGAAAATAAGAATAAAACACTTTTATTCCATTTTCGAATTTTATTTTTTCGAATTTTTTTAAAAGTTCTGAAACCCGAGCACATTCGACTGGCTGACCACGGCTTCTCGTGCGACACGCGTCCGATCACACCGGCTGGTGGTCACAGATAATTTTGAAACATGCCAGGTTGGGCCAAGTTCGTGAGTACGTCTCCTCCCTCCCAACTGTTGAAATCGCTCTAATTCGTGTAACAACTTTTGCTTTTTTTTCTATAAATTCATACTAAACCAAACCAAAACGGTTTTAATAGACTGGGAACGTCAAGAATATAAGAATAAAACACTTTTAATTCATTTTCGAATTTTTGCAAATGTTTTGAAACACAACTTCAACCGACTATCAATTCGCTGGCTACGAATGACAACAAAGATGAATACAATAGTCCGAATAATGTAAATACTGTAAATACACCAGTGATGGTAATAAAAGGTTCGGTTCGAATTCCTAGCACCTGAAGAAGGCCGGAGCATACAACGACCGAGACGCCATAGAATGGCAACAAAGATGAGGACAATAGTCCGAATAATGTAAATACTGTATTCAGGAAGCAAGATGTAAATTAAAGAAATAACCTATTTAATAATAAAAACAGAGCATTTATTCAAATAAGAGTATCTATTAAAAATAGCGTTTCCTTGTGATACAGCAAAAAATGTTTGTATGTGGTTGACTAATATATATATATATATATATATATATATATATATATATATATTGTGAAAGAAGCTAAGCCTACGGTGGCAAAATATTTAGATTGTGCCAAGAAGAAAAGTTAGCGATTATGCTATTCCCGAACAAAAATGAACTAGTGAATGTAAGAACAGAAATTATGACTAAGTGTAACCATACAAAGAAATACATATTAGGTTCATACAACCATGGATGAAAACGTTATAATTTCTTGTGATTTTAAAAATTACGTGTTCAAAAATCTCCTGCCACGTGAGCGTTAAAAAAAAATCACCGTTACGTAAACGTTCTTAAAAAAAAAAAGGTAAACGGTAAAATTAGTTAATGCAAATCGCCTGAAGAAACCAAGGTCGCGTAATAACTCGTTTACAAAT
>JBBBDQ010000585.1:3212500-3375000 GCA_037127315.1 Ascarosepion bandense | reverse complement strand
CCTATGTAAATAGGGGTCGCAGGTTCGAATCCTGCTGGATAGCACATATATATATATATATATATATACACAACACGTTGTACTGTCGCTCTACTTTCGTACTTTCGTATAGAGCACTTTATTGTTAAGGTTTCGTCCTGGGGTTTTTTTTCTTTCCAACGTGCACTAGACGTATTGTTCTTCTGCGCTGTTTTTTTTTTCTTTTTTTTCCCCATTATTTAACCCACGAGGTAGTTCTCGCCGGTTTACAAGACGGTTTAAATTACTGTTGTTAGCATTTTTTTCGGATGTGTAGTCTGTAATTACTAGTGTTGCCTTACTGTGATTAAGTTCATTATATATATATATATATATATATATATATATATATATATATAAGTGATAGCTGCGCTGGCTAAATTTAATGAAACAAAGCGGCAGGACCAGGTTATTGTAACAGATATGCTACCAGCCTTAGACGATTTCGGCTTATACAAGATTAGAGAAATAATAAATTAAATCTTCAAAAGTGTTGGTATACCGGAAGACCTAAGCAGATCTTTCTCCAAAAGACTACCTAAAAAGCAAGGCACAAACGAACATGAACTCCACCTAACAATCAATTTAATGAGCCACATAACAAAACACATCTGAATTCTGATGAATAAGCGCACAGCAAAATCAAGCTACAGATAATCAGAGAAGAGAGCGAAATCGTCAAAGACAACAGAACAATGACCACAATATTTACGTTCAAAATGTTATCAGAAAGAACAATACACATGTACCTGCGTTTTATATATTATACAAAAGCGTTCGACAAATTATGCCACAAACATCTGTGTGAGCTGCTCAGCAACCTTGACATATTTGAGAAACACAAAATAGTCAAGAATCTATACTGGCAGCGAACCGCCTTCATACGATTATGAAATGAATTCAGCAGATATACAAATATAGAAAGGGTTGTAAAACAAGGATGTATCTTCTCATCAGATTTATTCAACTTAATACTACGAGGCAATTCTGTAAAAATCTTGACTAGATTTATCATTGGCGGTCTTAACAATATAAGATACGCAGATGACACAATATTGATATTAGACGTGGAAAGGAAACTACAATACCTAAGAAAAAGCGAAAAGAAATGGCGAAATATGAACTTCAACAAAACTGAATACATGATCAGTAGCAAAAAAAAAGGGACCCCAAAATGCAAATTATATTATGCTGTATAATATTTATTGTAATGAGCACTTTTTATAAAAAAGTAAATGTCAGGGTTGTGGAGGAAAGATGACGGTTCATTCTAGACATAAGGAGTCAAGATTGAAGCCATTGGAAAAACATGCGACGGGGAATCTGTTTAACTAAGCAGAAGCTCTTAAGAAGAATATACCCGAATCGAACTTCGTCCTTACTAAAGGAATCAGTCAGTTAAGTGGCATACGGGATACAGGTTTAGGTGATCATGTCTTGAAATAGACATTACTGACAGGGCTGAAAATTTTGAAGCAGTAGGATGTCATTACTTTCTGCAGAAGACTGGTTGCTAACCAAGGCTACAGAATCCAATCTGTCCTGCTATTTAACTTATAGATGGAGGGTGAACCGACGGATTCATATCTTTTCCAAGAATATTTGCGAGAATAGGAATGCAACGAGTTCAACTGGAGTTCGAACTCGACTTTCCGATTTCTCATTCCAAGCCGATATCTACGGCGCCACAACGCATATCCCCTAAAGGAAATAAAGGTGATTCACACTTGTGTACCTGACATGTAAAGTTGTAAAAATCAGAGATGTAGAGACTAAGAGATCTAGAGCTACTCAAAACAGATGGAAATAGCCATCGAGAGGTGAGCAACTCGCGGAGCTTCGTCTATGACAATCAGGTTATAATGCTGAAACATAGTGAAACATTATTAAATTTTGCTAGTAATTATTTCATCATTACAAAGTTCATCCAATACAAGGCTAAAGGGTTACTCAATGTAAAGCGATAATTAATGAGGTATACTTTCACGGCTTCTGCTCCGATGAACTTAGATCACTGGTGCCCCCTAAATACGAATTTGCAAAGATACTAGACGAGCAACTAGATCCCACCCTTTTACAGTGAAACCTATAAAATGCAGCCGTAACTTCTACTCCAACAGTTTCTTTCCTCGCACTTCCCGACTGTGGAATTCTCTTCCAAACGATTGCTTCCCCGACGGCTACAATCTCCAGTAGTTTAAATGTAAGGTCAATAGACACCTCCTAACACACTAACCTGCTCCCATTCTATCAAGCACTCTTTCCAAACCTCATTCTCGCTATCCTTACTCATCTGTCACCTTCCTCCTGACATTCCCTATGTCTAACCACTCTTTCTCTTTACCTTCCCCTATGTAGCCCCATGCGCAATAGTGGCAGTGGAATGCCTTGCTTGGGGTGAGATGATTAAAAAAAAAAATTGATTTGTGGTGCAGTGGATATCGACTCGGAACGACAAATCGGGGAGCCGAGTTAGAATTCCAGTTGAATTCGTTGCATTCACTTACACACAAATACCCTCCAGTTATGGGTAAAGAATAGGACGGGTTGGGCTCTATAGCCTTTGCTATCACGTATCACGTGTACCACTGAAACTGGCGGACTGAAAGATTGATCGATTACCACAATTCAGTCAATTCCATGTTATTATTTGAACATGAAATGTTCAAATAATAACAGAAATGGAATAAACAAATGTAGAGAGAAAGTTAACAAAAGCTTCAAAAAGACGATATTAGGGGACGAGATTATGATAAGGATGAAATCAGAAAAATAAAAATCCCAACCGCATGTTTGGTGTGATGCCTCGATTTATCGGTTTTCCTTGCCCTAATGGCTACCAGAAGTAGTCAAAACGGCGGCAATAACAGTATCTTTTCCGTTCTACACATATATTGACACACATCGAAGCGTATTGTTTAAATTTCTCCAAATACCACTGATTAATTTTCTAAATAATCATGAATTCATCTTATATTTACTACAAAAAATCATTTTACCATTTATTTAAACTATCCCCTGAAGAAGAACTATTATTCTGAAACATGAAAATCACACACACACACACACACACACACACACACACACACACATATATATATATATATATATATATATATAACGTAGAATAATTGGTATATAATCAGGTAAATACCGATAGAGATGAACTCAAAAGAACTCAATGTTAAATTTATTTATTCAATTTAACAGCGTAATATAATTTAGAAAAAAATTTAAATATTAATTATTCTACAATTTCATAGTTAATACGTATTTAATACGTATTTCGCATGCTGACCTTACTGCTCGTCAGACCCAATTGCGTCTGACGAGTAGTAAGGTCAGCATGCGAAATACGTATTACCCATGAAATTATAGAATATTAAAAAAATTTTCAAATATATATATATATATATATATATATATATATATATATGAAATAATGATATATATATATATATATATATATGAACTACTGATATATACATGTTTATCTAACAACACTAATATTAGAGGAAAATATATAATAATATGTACAAACTTTTACATGTCACGCGTTTTGTCCTTGAGGATTTATAGGGCTAAATTTGTTAGGTTGGTACGCGAACGAACGAGGGATGCCGGGAATTTTGTTTTATCCCATATTGCCTGATGACGAGATAAAAATCTCGAAACATAGAAATTTCACGTGCCGCAAAGTACTTTTAATTCATAATTATATGATTATATTATGCTCTGTAATATTTATTGTATTGAGGACTTTTATAAAAAGTAAATGCCAGGGAACTCAGAATCATAAAATTCTTGGGCCCTGTTTACCTGGATTTATATATATATATATATATATATATATATATATATATATATATATATATATAGTAACATTAAACTAGCCAATAACAGGAAATTGTGCATCGCCTAACACTAACATAAATGCAGTGGAGGTAAATTCAGAGTTATGCTTATCTAGCAAAATGCAGATGATGATACATTCATGATATAGGAAGAAATATATATATAAAATACAAGCGTTCCCTCAACAAAACAATATGAAAAACCTGAGACATACATACACAGACACACGAAAAACACACACACACATTAAATTTAAATAGTACTCCGAAAACAATGAAAAGATCTAAATGTGCCGTAGAGTAGAATTGAATCTAAATCGCTGAAAACAATTTTGAAGTATAAAGACGAAATCAGATTTCGCAAGTCAGTGAAAAACATTTTTAGTGGCAACGAAGGTGACAGGAGAAACTTAACGTGCGAGTGTGAAAAACCGAACACGCATGCATATGAACTTTCTGAACTACTTATCTATTTATACACGATACATTGGCCATCAGAAAAACAGACGGATCTCGACATGTGAAGTGACAAGTTTATTCGCCCAAAAAAAAAAAAAAAAAAAAGTAAAAGTCAACTGGAGCTCAGCCTGAAGAATATATGTATGAAGTTTGGTGAGAATCGGATAAAAATTGTAGATTTGTATAAAAGAACATACAGACAGATAAACAGACACACACAAACATCTTGCCTTATATATATATATATATATATATATATATATATATATATATAATCGATTTTCTGCACTATTGTATGAACTGCAACCTTGAAACTTCTGAATATCGTTTCTTATGTCTGTCTATGAGTGTATCAAATTTGATTAAAATTGGACCACTCCTTCTATAACCAGATTTTTTCGATTATCGATTTTCGATTGGGGGTACCTCGACACAAAACCTAGCTAAGAACACTCGCAGACGCTTATAGTTCAACTGTGTAAATTTTCAAGAAAATCGGTCCAGCCGTTTTGGAGTCTATAGGTAATGGATACGCGCGCACACACACACACACACACACACACACACACACACACACACACACACAGACAAAGTTCCATTTATAAATAAGTTTAGATATCATCAGGAGGAATATCTATCTTTGAACAGTCGAAAAATTGTCTACCCACAGCCAAAACTGGTGCAAACTAAAGTTTTTAATTCTTCCACGAAATATCCTGCATTATCATCCGGACATCTACCAGACAAATAAAATGTCTGACAAGACGCACAAACGCACCCACGCACATGCAGGCACTCAGCCTCATACACATTATCAACAGAATTCCGCACACGGTAAATAGAATTGTAAAATGCTGACACACATAAACGCTGATTTACAGGACAGATACGCGTGAGGTCTGCTTAATCAATAAAAAAGTCACAAAACAAAAATTCAAAAAATATCAGTTTTTTTATAGTTCATTTTTCGATGAAGTTTAGATAAAATGTAAATTTTACAAGTTTTTCCTGATCCTGTCATCCTCTGAGTTTATATATATATATATATATATATATATATATATATTACATATATTTATATCTATGTTTATATATATATATATATATATATATATATTCCATTATATGTATATATATATATGTAAACGCAAACTCTATTCCGACAGTTTCTTTTCTCGCACTTCCCGCTTGTGGAATTCCCTTCCGTTTACTTGCTTTCCCAACAGCTACAATCATCAGGAATTTAAATGTAAAGTCAATAGTCATCTCCTATCTCCCTAACTTGCATTCTCTCTGTCATGCTCTCATCTCCTTTCTGCAGTATTCTCACCCCTCTACAACCTGCTTCCTGATACACACTTTATTCCGTCACAGTTTCTCATAACATTCATCCTTTGTAACCCCTTGAACAACAATGGCAGTATAACACCTTGCCTGGGGCTATACGATTATAAAAACAAATGTGCGTGTGTGTGTTTGTGTCTGTGTGTATATGTACATAGCCTCCAAATAACTCCCAAATGTGACCTATGCAATGACATATTACATAGACAGATTTGACTAAAGTTGAGCTTTGTTAAGTATAAGAAGAGGCACTGTGGACTAATGAATAATGGCTTGGATTGAAGAAACAGAAACGTATTCCAGTCGAACTCATAATATTTACTTACCTGCTAATACCACTGAGGCATGAATCTCTACACCCAAGGAGTAAATAGCAGGAGAGAATAGGTTCTATAGCCTTGGTGGTCAACCGGTTTAGGAGTAGGAAAAACTGTGAATTCAAAACCAGCCTGGAGATAGTTGGATTCCGTCAGGTTATTATACCCAATATACACCGCTTCTATTGCAGATCTACGAATCTGAGGAGTCACGAGACTCGTTATCCATTAGTTAGGACAGCAAAAATAAAAAATAAAATAAAATAAAATAAAATAAAGTAAAATAAATTTGAAGAATTTATGGATATATTTTAAATCTGACATTTCTATTATATTAAACATTATTATTAGTGAATACTCGTATTTGAAATAGACGCCATATTTTTATTTTGAACAGTGTGTATTACATCTATCTGCTTGCGAATTCGAAGTCTGCGGGAGAGACTATTTTTTGTTAACGTCAATATAAATTATATGAATGAGGAAGTATGCTTTCCTGAAAAATGGAAAATATACCTTTGCTGTATAGTTGACGCTGTATGTGACAGCGTGGTAAATCGCGCCTGATCAAAAGGTGGTTTCTCTTCAACAAATATCCCTTCCAGGGAGCATATTTTCTTTATTAATATTTGTATAGCCCCAAGGCTGATAGCGGCGATATAGTCATTCGGTAAAGTGCCATACGTTACACACGCTTATGCGATCACGTCTATTTTGATCCATGACTGACTCGATGTAAGATTTTCCCGCAGTAGTTTGCGATTTCTTTCAGCGGTAGACTGGTTGCCAGCCAAGGCTATAGAACCCAATCTGTCCTTTTATTTAACCCTTTCCCATGGGAATTTTCGTCTAAGTGAATGCTACAAATTCAACTGGAAATAGAACACAGATCCCCGATTTCCAATTCAGAGATGACATAGAGATTAAATTAAAAATAGATCGTCTATTTCAAACACGAGTCAGTCAATTAAGTGCCATCCGTGATACACGCTTTGGGCGATCATGTCTCGAAAGAGACATGACTGACTGGACAGAAGATTATCCCGCAGTAGGTTGCCATTGCTTTCTGCGGTAGACTGGTAGCCAGCCAAGACTATAGAACCCAATCTGTCTTGTTATTTGACTCAAAGCTAGAGAGGGAAGATATATATTATTAAGTACTAATTAGTGGGGGATCAGTTTATTACTTCATGACAATATAAAACTGATCCCCCACTTCATACCAAGTAGAAGCCTTAAATATGTTTCCAACTATTATATTCAGTGAATCAGTTAAGTGTCAGACGTGATAAAAGCTTTCGGCGATGATTGACTAAGCAGATTATCCAGCAGTAGGTTGCCATTCTGTCAAGGCTATAGAACCCAATCTGTCCAATTATTTAACCCATAACGGGAGGAAACAGACGGATTAATACCTTTTCCAAGGGTATTTGTGCGTAAGTGAATGCAAGGAATTCAATTGGAATTCGAACTCAGCGCCCTGATTTGTCGTTCTGAGTCGATGCGAGTAATCACTATAATAACGCTTAAAGTTTAAAAAAAAAATACATGTGAAAGATTTGCGACATCAAAAGTACAATATGCCAGGTCATATTATGCAAACTAAAGCTTTCAAATTAAAAATAGCATTAACCAGTACATATTTATAACGATAGAAATATATTTTTATGTGATAAATGAACATGTGATTGACTAGCATATTATAATCTGACATACTTTACATGTCTCTTTAGACATGCATATATATTTTCTGCTATTTTCCAATGGGAATCTCCTAACTTTATCCCAGTATGAATATTATATTGGATTCCCTTTTACGATATTCCATTGCCTTCCAGGTTTTAAAATTATTTCAAAAAGAAAGTTTGATGTTCTCTGAAAGAAACCAGACAATGATTGTCTCCCAACAGCTGTTAGCACTTAAATGTTCATGTGTACATCGAAACAATTAGAACGTTTTCCATATGCATATCAATGCATGATGGGAAATATGTTTTTGGCTTATGGTAGGCTATTGATCTTCGATAATCCCATCTGTCTCTAATGGGGGAGTGGTCCATACAAATAGCTTGTCTTTAGGGCGAACAAAAACAAAAGCTTCACTTTGTCTATTCAATATTGACGGTAAAATTCATTTTCTGACCTTATTTCATTGGTGAAAGAAGGTGGAAATATAGCGTCGAGCTTAGATACCCGCCCGTAGGTTAGAACGAACTCCAATCTACGAAAATTTTAAAGTATTCACGTTATTCTATGGCGACCGCTTACCTCCTTGTACAATGAATTTTGTGAATTGAGTTATCTGCCCTTTAGCAGATCAATTTTTCCACCCAATGTTCCAGTTTAGATCATTTCTTACAAATAAAGTGTATAGGTGCACACACACACACACACACACACACACACACACACACACACACACACACACACACACACACACATATATATATATAAACCAGTGGAAAGTAATAATCAAATTAAACTCATTATATATTATAAAAAGTTTAAAACAATTGACCTCATAGTCTATAATAACCCAACAAGCACTAAACTAAATTCTCTACAAAAAACCAATGTAGTGTACCAATTTACATGCCCATTCAGAGATTGCATCTCTGATACTAATCAAAAACCTAGTACATATATTGGTTTTACTACAACCACGCTCTCCCGTAGACTTACATGTCATCTTTCTGATCAGAGTACTATTAAACAATATTTCTCTGAAAAACATAAACATGTAGGTAATATCAGACAGATTTTGGTCAACAATACGGTGATCCTTACACATACACACAGTAAGAGGAACCTGCAGATATTGGAGGCCATGTACATCAAATCAAAACAACCAATACTCAATAAAATCAACTTTAAAACAGGAAATAACATTACATTGCATTTGACTACATGGTTTTGTTGTCATTTCGCGCTATCCCGCGGTGTGACGTCATAAAACCGCATCGCAAACTTAAGGACTGCGTTTATTATTTTTGGTAACTATTGCCGTTGCCAAGCGGAGTTTTATGTCAACACAAAATAAAATCGTCGGTGATGGTGGATTTTATAATATTCAGTTTAAACAACTTCTCTGAAGATGGCTCATGTGAGCCGAAAGCTTAGAAGAAAACCAATAAATAATTATCCAAATGTTGGAGAATTTTTGTTTTATTTTCAACTGAAATTAAAGCAAAAATACGACGTTTAGAACGGCTCATGATTAAACATAATAGACATTCATTGTCTCTTCTATTTAATAGCATATGTTTAGAATATATATATATATATATATATTTCTAAACATGTACTGTTAAATATAAGAGACAATGAATGTCTATTATGTTTAATCATGAGCCGTTCTAAACGTCGTATTTTGGCTTTAATTTCAGTTAAAAATAAAGAAAAAATTCTCCAATATTTGGATAATTTTTTATTAATTTGTTTCTAAGCTTTCGGCTCACATGTGCTATCTTCAGAGAGGTCACACTTAATAAAATCATTTTAAATCTAGCCATAACATATTAGATTGCATTTGAACACATGGTTCTGTTGTCATTTCGCGCTATCACGCGGTGTGACGTCATAGAACCGCATTACAAATTTGCGAACTGCGTTTGTTAATTTTGGTAACTATTGCCGTTGCCTAGCGGAGTTTTATGTCAACACAAAATAAAATCGTCGGTGATGGTGGATGTTACTGTGTTACCGTCTTGGTGACTTCATTGCCCAAGACTGACCTGATGAGACATTGTCCTTTTAATGTCGAAACAAAATGTACACTTTTGTAGTAGATTGTAGTTTGCACATGTTTTAAAATATAATTTATAATATATATATATATATATATATATATATATATATATATATAGTTGAACCTTCCGTATGCGACCATCTTCGTCAGCGACCGCCTCTTGTTAACGACCGTTTTTCTATGTACGGACACAACAAGCGACTAATATCAACGAGTGAAAATCGCTGATCAAGCGACCACTTTTAAAAAAAATCTATTTTGGTCGTACACTGTGAACTTCTAAATTAGAAGAAACTAAATGAGTAATCTATTTCATTTTGATTTGATCTAAGCCAGGAACACTTCCTCATTGTTTTGTTATTGTGGTGTTTTATCAAACTGTTATTTCTTGTTGAAATGTTCATCGCCTGAGTTCAACTCATGGTCAAACATCGTCTGTTTTGTACAACATGTATTGCATTTGACATGTTCAAGGGATTTATCGCAGTCGCTTTACTGACTTGGATAAATTCAGGGATTGGGAAAATCTCAAATGATGTCCCTTTCTCAAATGTCTATCTCTTTCTTTCCTTTATTTTTTGGGTATCAATCTACTCTATTTTCATCTGGGTATATCGATCTCTAGAAATCGGGGGGCCGAGTTCGAATTCCAACCGAATTCATTGCATTCACTTACGCGCAAATACCCTTGGGAAAGGTATTAATGCCTTTATTCCTTCCAGTTATGGATTAAATAATAGGACAGATTGGGTTCTATAGTCTAGTATACCGCAGAAAGCAATGGCAACCTACTGCGGAATAATCTTCTATCCAGTCAGTCATGTCTCTATCGAGACATGATCGCCCAAGCGTGTATCACGTATGACACTTAAGTAGAGTGATATCGATCTCTATCACTCTTTTTCTCTACTCCCACCCACGATTGCTGTCAGTTTTTTGTTGGATTTTTTGTTTATTTTTCCATGTATTATCGCAGATTCTCTTTTGCTATCATTCACTTCTAAGAAAAAAAAATCAAACCGTATACTTTTTTTTTAAGTTCACTTAATAAATATTTTTTGAATAAATATTTTGGTCACTTGTTGACCGTTGTAAATGTGGGTTTTTTTTAATTTAAAAATGAATTATGCTGAATAAATTTCTTTAAAGTTAGGCCATTATCTTATGTTCCTATTTATTTATTACCAGATTACATGGTAAAATTTTAATAAGTACATTCTGATGAGTGGAATATACGTTCCAGGCGTAAATAGGTCATGACTATGAGCTTTTAGTGAGCGACCACCTGTCCTATGCGACCATATGTATGTATATATATATATATATGTAACGCCACTGATGTGCAGGGGGCTACATAGGAGTGAAAAGATTGGAAAATAGAAAACCGGAAACTGCATCCTAAACAGGAAACAAGGAGTGAGCCTCTTCACCTGTTCAATAGACGTGGGTGGAGTGTGAACCGAGCGATAGTTTAGTCTATCTATTCCAATTGAAAAAAAAAGTGAGAAGATTGGAAAAGAGAAAACCGGAAACCGCATCCTAAACAGGAAACAAGGAGTGAGCCTCTTCACCTGTTCAATAGACGAGGGTGGAGTATATATATATATATAGAATCCGATAGGATGACAGGATAAGGAAAAAACTTATAAAATTCACATTTTATCTAAACTTCATCGAAATATGAACTATGAAGAAAAAATGAAAAATGTGGTATTTTTTTAATTTTTGAGTTGTGACTTTTTATTGATTAAGCAGATCTCACGCGTATCTGTCCTGTAAATCAGCGTTCATGTGTGTTAACATATTACAATTCTAGTTACTGTATACGCAATTCGTTTTTTGATTGCAGTAGGGGTGGTCGCATACGACAGGTTCCACTGTATATATAGAGTGAGAGAGAGAGGGGGGGAGAGAGAGAGCGTGTGTGTTAGGCAATTTAATAACAAAATGAAAATAATGTATATAACAGTATGGGTTTCGCTTCACCAGGTCTACTGCTGATATGCTAACGACCATTACCGAGTACATATACCAGGCACTTGACAAGAATGGTGAAGCCCGAACCGTTGCCTTGGATATCTCCAAAGCATTCGACAGGGTCTGGCATGCTGGCCTCTTGTGCAAACTGCGGAGCTATGGGATAACTGAACATCTGTTTGACCTCATCCAGTCTTTCCTCTCTAACCGCACATTGAAGGTGGTATTAAATGGGCATGCCTCCCAAAACTACCAGACGAACGCGGGCGTCCCTCAAGGTTCTATCCTAGGTCCCACGCTCTTTCTGATCTACATTAATGATCTCCCCGACACCATTAGATCCCAAGTTGGCATGTATGCCGACGACACAACAATCTACTCCCGCATCGATCAGAAACCAGGTCTGGACGACAAAGTGAACCTCGCTGCCGTACTTGAAAGGGACCTCCAATCCGTAGTGGCCTGGGGTAGGAAATGGTTGGCAAATTTCAATGCCTCCAAAACAAAGCTGTTATCAACTAATCACCATAGACAATCGCATCTACCTCCCATTAGCATGGGACAGGCTAGCCTCCCAGAGAGTAAAATACTACGCCTCCTCGGCCTTACACTCTCGGCGGACCTCAAATGGAATGACTATATTGAATTCATTGCCAAATCTGCTGCTATGAAAGTGGGCTCCCTGTGCAGGGCCCGGAAATTTTTCCCACCTGAATCTATTCTGCACATATACAAATCTACCATCCGCCCGTGTATTGAATATTGCTGCCATATCTGGTCGGGTGCCCCTGCTGCTCTCCTTGGGCTTCTTGACAAAATACAAAGGAGGATCTGTAACGTGGTTGATACTGACTTGGCAGACCGGCTGCAGCCGCTCTCACACCGGCGTGATGTGGCTTCCCTGTGCCTCTTCTACAAGTACTTTCATGGCTTCTGCTCCGATGAGCTTAGATCACTGGTGCCGCCTAAGCACGAATTTACACGAGATACTAGATTAGCAACTAGGTCCCACCCTTTTACAGTTAAACAAATAAGATGTAACCGTAAATTCTACTCCAACAGCTTCTTTTCTCGCGCTTCCCGCCTGTGGAACTCCCTTCCACAAGCCTGCTTTTTCGACAGTTACAATCTCCAGGTGTTTAAATGTAGGGTCAATAGACACCTCCTATCACACTAACTCCCAACTATTCTCACAACACTCTCATCTACCCAACCCTCATTCTCGGTATCCTTACCCGCCTATCACCCACCCTCTGTTATTTCCTATATTTAATCAGCCTTTCTCCACTCTACGTAGCCCCCTGCACAGTAGTGGCAGTGACATGCCTTGCTCGGGGTGAAACGCTTATAAAAAAAAAATTTAAAAAAATAACGTGTTTCGGTCACTAAAAGAACTGCATGGATTCCGAAACAATAATTATTTTATATTCAACTTGTAGTAGAAACCAATCAATTTTTTAAAATAAAAGTATAAACGATTGTTTTAGCCGAATATCCTTCTACCGTTCTAGTGCAGTAGGCTGGATGAGTCCATTTGTTATATGAGAACCATAGTTACTGATTAGCGAGGAGTGTATATTGCAGTAAACTAATCTCTCAGTGACATTCTCATTCAGCATAATCCGGATTGATTTACGATATTTAGTTGTTTACCACTTGTTTTTTTTTTTGTTTTTTTAATCATTTCACCCCGAGCAAGGCGGAAATGCCACTGATGTGCAGGGGGCTACATAAATGTAAAAAGATTAATTAGAAAAGAGTGAGGAGTACAAACTAGTTAGAAAGGAACAATAGAAAGCTTAGAAAACAGGTGCGATGACAGATACATAGGTGGAGAGAAAGGGAACGTTATACAGCGGTGGAGAGAGAGCTAGAGTCCAGTGGTTAGTAGATGAGTATTGACTTTGCATTTAAATTTCTGGAGGTTGTAGCCGTCCGGAAAGCAAGAATACGGGAGTGAGTTCCACAGGCGAGAAGTGCGAGAGAAGAAGCTGCAGGAGTAGAATTGTCAGCTGCAGGAGTAGATTGGGTGCGCAATTCATTATTGTACCTTTCTCAAAGGATACAACATGACATCAAGTTTAAATCCAACATCAATTAACATCTTCTGTCTTCTTGAATCCCATTCATGTTTCATCTTTTCTTCAATACCCTTGTATCCAGTTTTTTCTTTCACTATAACCTCCTGTACAATAATGGCGGTCCCACCTTGATTGGGATGAAATGATTAAAAAAATAAAGTGAATACAATGACCCTAACTAGAATTTTAATTCAATTCTCCAATTACAATTATCAATTAAACCATTCTTCCAAGCTTTAAAGCACTTGCAATTCCCAAATGGTCACCCATCTTGGTACTGACCAAGCTCGTTGTTGATTAACTTTAGAAAATGTTTTGACTTAGAATTTCTGTTATGTTGTAGTGGAATATCCTGCTACCCTTTTGGTAAAGTTGGATAGATGAGTCCATTTGTTATATGAGACTCATAGCTCATGATTAACGAGAAGTGTATATGATAGTGTATATTGCAGTAGACTAATCTCTCAGTGACACTCGTACAGAATAATCCAGTTTACTCTACAGCGTCCATATTTGGTTGTTTACCACTTGGGTGCAAAATTCCTTATTGTACATCTCTCAAGGAAACAACAATGATACAGAAGTATAACGAAACTATATACTTTAAAATACCTACCAAATCTTCCAGAAATCCGTTTGAAAAAATATAAGATCAGTATAAAATTTCAAACTACAAAAAAAAAAAATATAATTACAACTTGGAAAATGATGAAGGAATTTACTCTAAAGCAGGGGTCTGCAACTTTTTCGAGTGTCAGGGCCAAAAAGCTATGTAGAATCATGGAGGAGAGTCAAACAGCTCTGGCTTTAGTGTCATGGAGAAGAACCATGTTAATGAATATGTGAATAAATTTTCTATGTGTTTGAAGAAAGCAAGGATTCAATATAATTTAATATCTGAAGGGAATTCTGTTAAAAACAATTTTACATCTTAAAAATAAATGTTTCATAAAGCAGTACTGAAAAAAAATTCCATTAAAATCAGTTGAAAACACTACTTTATATTCATTTAAAAGTTCCCGCTCACGAAAGCATTTTCACAGAAAAAGTGAAAGTAAGACCGTGCACTAATTTTTGTGATCACTACAAATAAAATATAAAAGTAAAACACATTCTTTAGGTAAAAAGAAATATTTTTTTAAATTTCGACGCAATATATTCAGACTATCAACTGTCACTTTTGTTTGGTTTACCTATATTTATATCGTGTCATGAGTAAGGTAGTGGGCCGGACAAGATTTACTCGAGGGCCGGATGTGGCCCGCGGGCCGGGGGTTGCCGACCGCTGCTCTAGAGCTTAACCGCCACAACGGATATTTTAAAGTGACCGCAAGAAATTTAACACAAAAAAGATCTTTAACAAAATACTCAGTGCATTAATGCATCTGACCATATTTCCGATATAAAATTAATTAAGACAAATAGTAATTTCTCGGTACAGCACAGAGACCTGATAGAGACGCTCGGTAACTCTGAAATATTCGGGAAAGTTTTTAGAGTAATTAAGAACCTCTACTGGCGGCAAACTGCCTGCATACCGACAGGAAACGAATTCAATAGATACACTAAGATAGAAAGGGATGTAAGACAAGGATGTGTCTTCTCACCAGATCTATTCAACCGAAAGTCTGAAAGTCCTGCCAGAATTGGTCATTGGCGGCCACAATCTGAACACTATAAGATACACAGATGATACAGTGCTGACAGCAGATGCATAAAAAAAAACCCAAAAAAACTACAAGACCGCCTAAACCAGGTTCGGCAAACTTTTGGAGAGAGCGGGGCAGACAGCTATGCAAAGTCTCGAAAGAAGGCCATGATATCAAATGTACTGTAATAATTTCTCTCGACCTCAGACCGCTCCGTCCAGAAGTCCGCTATCATCTGGACATTTAAAGAAATAAAAATGAAGTTAATGTTATATTAATTAAACAAGGCTCTTTAATTTATTGTAAGACTAACAAGATAACAACGAACACAATCAACAAAAAATGCCAATTCCTTACAACAAAATACAGTTAGAAATGGCAAATTATTTAATAAGATATTTGTTTCTCTTTATTGTTCGTCAACTTCTCTACATCAGTTGATGTATTTGTTGATGACAGGAACAAAACTTTATCTAAGTGGTCATCAGTCAACCTTGTTCTTAAACGATTTTTAATATATTTCTTTTTCGTAAAAAGGTGGTTCTCTCGCATATATTCTTCCAAATAATGATACCATCATTTTCGCATTATTCAATAAACTTTTATACTTTACCAAAATATATTTCTTATGAAAGTCAGTAGTGGATTTGAAATTAAATTTTGATTTTCAAAAATTGTGGCATTGCAGGTCGCTGAACTCTAACTCATAATTTCTTTGCAAATTAATTAGATAATTAGTGTCGTGGTGTTAATTTGGAGAGCCTGACAAAATTTCTTTGCGGGCCGGATGTGGCACTTCCTATAGGACCGGGGGTTGCCGATCCCTGTCCTATAGGAAGTAGTTCAAGAAACCGGAAAGAAACTTCATAAAAAACCGAATGCATCGCAATCTGTAAAAAATGAACGCAAATGTCAATTAAAGTCGGAGGTACTGAAACCAAACAGCTGCAGAAATTTAAATACACGTGAAGTGTTCTAATAGGAAACGGAAAGTGCAATACAGAAATCCGAAGATGTATTGGCATTGCCAACAGTGCTTTCCAGAAGCAGAGTAAAGTATTAAGAGACAAGAAAATCACGCCGGAAACAAAGAAGAGATCACCGGATTGTTATGTGATGTCTCTTCTGCAATATGTTGGAAAATTCGCCATAATTTATGAATAAAATGCAGGGGTCAGTTCATGTATTGATTATAAAAGAGAATCAATCTCCCGAATGTATATAATATAGCAACAACAGTCCATGATGGTCACAAATTCAGGGATCAGTTTATGTATTGATTATAATAGAGAATCAATCTCCCGAATGTATATTATATAGCAAACAACAGTCCATGATGGTCGCAAACTCAGGGATCAGTTTATGTATTGATTATAATAGAGAATCAATCTCCCGAATGTATATTATATAGCAACAACAGTCCATGATGGTCGCAAACTCAGGGATCAGTTTATGTATTGATTATAATAGAGAATCAATCTTCCCATGTATATTGTATAGTAACAACAGTCCATGATGGTCACAAAGTAAGGGATTGAAAGTAATGTTGACAACGTTCCTGGATATAGAGTATCCTCTTGGCATCTGCTGACCATGTCCGTCATAGTATATAGATATAGAGTATCCTCGCCTCACGTAATCTGTTCAATGAAACAACGTCAAAGACCATCACTCTCGAATCAGACACTCTCCAGAATCGGAGTGGAACTCCAATACTCGAAAAAATATGGCCGCCTTTTATACACGTTGCATTGAATATTTTGAGCTTCCTGATTGGTTAAGCCTTCTATAGGTGAACTATAAAATGGGTGGCTCATGGGGGTCTGCACAGTATATAAGGTACCAAAAAGTCCAACATAGACCACGAACTGAGCGTAGATTTCCTTGGAGATTTTACTACCAGTTGGCAATTAGAACAATTTTTTCAGGTTTGGCCATGAACATAGCTGTGTGCTAGGGATTTCATATTGCCATTACCTGAATGAGCATAATGATGTTAGTTTACCATTCTTGCACGTAAATGGGAAAATGAAGCATTCTGTAAAAAGAAGATATATATTTATTTCTGACAATGAAGATCAGCGTCATTGCATACTTCTAGCCGTTTTGTACGATGGAAGCATATGACATTTTTTTACACTGGATCAGAAGCTGTGGATTCATGGATCATTGTAGAAGTAACTGGTAATGCTGGATGCAAACACTGGAGTGACTTCTGATATGAGAGATAATCCTGTAATGACTGAATCTTCTGGTACTTTTTTTAGTCATAACCCTGGATAATAAATACATCGGTATGAGCAATTGCATTGCTTGAATTGTATTTTAATAAAAAATATCAAACAGCGTAATATGGTATCTTTGCAGACGGTTTTCTGTAGAGAGTGAGATACCTTTTTTTTAAATTAAAAAAAAAAAATAAGAATGTTGTAGATTCCGGGTGAGGAACCGCACCAAATAATGAACAACAAAAACAGATAGATAGATAGATAGATAGATAGATAGATAGATAGATAGATAGATAGATAGATAGATATGAACCAACTGATAGATAGATAGATAGATAGATAGATAGATAGATAGATAGATAGATAGATAGATAGATAGATGTGTAGATTCCGGGTGAGGAACCGCACAAAATAATGAACAATAAAAACAGACAGACAGATAGATAGATAGATAGATAGATAGATAGATAGATAGATAGATAGATAGATAGATAGATAGATAGATGTTGTAAATTCCGGGTGAGGAACCGCACAAAATAATGAACAGCAAAAACAGATAGATAGATAGATAGATAGATAGATAGATAGATAGATAGATAGATAGATAGATAGATAGATAGATGTGTTAGATTCCGGGTGAGGAACCGCACAAAATAATGAACAACAAAAACAGATAGATAGATAGATAGATAGATAGATAGATAGATAGATAGATAGATTCCGGGTGAGGAATCGCACAAAATAATGAACAACAAAACAGATATCTGAGATCGAAAAATAAGTCATATTAAACGTAAAGATACAAAATTGAACGCAGGTTATAAATCAAGGAATGCGATTAGTAAGGAATAATATAAACACTTTCACGGCTTCTGCTCCGATGAGCTTAGATCACTGGTGCCTCGTAGGTATGAATTTACACGAGCTGTGTGTATTCCGGGTGAGGAAACGCACAATGATAATGAACAACAAAATAGATATTTGAAATAGAAAAATAAGTTATATCAAACGTAAAGATACAAACTTGCACGCAGGTTATTAATCAAGGAATATTATTAGTAAAGATTATATATATATATATATACAAGTTTTTGAAGTGAATCTGTACTAGAATTAGTATGTTTTACGTCGGAACTGACGGGTGCTGTGTAATTCTATTCTGTCTGAGTGAAGCTCAGAGCTACTATGACTACTGACGCGGTTTTCTCCGTGAAATTTCGGTATCTTTCGGTATCTTACGGTAACCTACGGATCTTTACTATGGCAGGTGTATATATATATATATATATACTCAAGTCGAGTCCATTATCATAGAAAAATGGGAGATCCCACAACAATTCCTATCTTAGAGCGACCATTTAATAAGGCTTCTTGGTTTCCAACGCAAAGAAAAAATGAAATATGTATATATATATATATACAAGTCTTTGAAGTGAAGCCGTACAGAAATTATTATGTCCACGTTGGAACTGACGGGTGCTGTGTAATACTATTCTGTATGAGTGGAGCTCAGAGCTACTATGACTACTGACGCGGTATTCTCTGTGAAACTTCGGTATCGTTCGGTATCTTACGGTAACTGACGGATCTCATCCCGTAATCACTATGACAGGAGTATATGTATACTCAAGTCGAGTCCATTATCATAGAAAAAGGGGAGATTCCACAACAAATAAGAGGATGCTTGTGATTCGTGATCAAAGTGAAGTTTTTTAATAACGTCTCCTGCTTATTGTGCTATAGTCTTGCAAATATGACCTCTCTTTGGTAAAGAGTTAAATATTACTGAATATTATATTACGACATGTAAAATACGTATATTTTTTCTTCGTGTAAATTCAGAGAATACAGGTCGCCATTTTTGTGAAGTCACTTTTAAAAATCACTTTGTAAAGTCCCAGATACAAGAACAATAACGCCTTCGAAAAATACTGTGTCAGACACTTGTTCTAATCAACGCTAATATTATTTAGCTACCTCCCACTGAGGTGGCAAGTGGCACAAGGCATTTTAACGTGGGAAATCTTAGCCCTTAAGCTCGGGCAAAAGTTTATTGTCTATTTTTCACCAGACAAAACTCTGCCTTTCAGTGGAGACTCGTCAGGGTTCCTCTCGGCCCGAAAACAGAGTTTGACAATCTCAAATTATCGTTCTTGTGAACGGCAATCTCCGAATGCTTGTTATACGTTTAGATATATATCGTTTTTACACGTCCCGTGATCCCGGCACAATAATACTTCTAGTTATCCCAAGATGAGTTCGACTGAGTTTGCTCTCTGTTCAAAACTAAGTGTCGGCAGCGATACTTTTTATCTATATGACAATAAACACTCTCTAATTTAGAGGTCCTGATAACGGGGGTAAACTGTATCCGGCAGCAAGGTCTCTGATTGAGAGGTTGTGAGGAGCATAAAACCAACTCTTAATTACTGTTGTTCCGAGGTCCACTCTTAGGGTCCCAGATATGGGTCCATTGTTAACCCCACATACGAAATCCAAAAAAGGAATCGTTGGGTCGTATGCAAGAGTAATAAAATTAAACATTTCATTTAACTCCTTCAAATTTAATGAAACATTTATTTGGGAGAGATTTCTGCCCCCCCCCTATATATATATATATATATATATATATATATATATATATATATATACAACCGGCTATAATTATTAGACCACCCTTGTGTTTTACAAAAATGATGTATTTCATACTATGTTTTAGTATTTATTGACAAGTGAATAATTGTAAATGAAAATACAATGGTTCTTTTGTTATTATTGAACTATAACATATGCATCAAATGAATTTATAAATATTTAATAATTGCCTATATTGCAGTTTCATCAATCAAAGAATGAAAAAAAAATTGGGGTTATTCGGATGAGTTCATCTTTGCTTCCTCACCGTGTAAAATTTTGCAAACTAATAATAACAAAAGAACCATTCTTTTTTCATTTACAACTATCCACTTAAAATAGTATGAAATTCTTTTAAAAACTGAAGTGGCCTAATAATCATGCTTGGTAGTGTATATATTTTCATAATTTTTTGTGGCCGTGAGTGGTGCATATAACAATAATCTGGGTCAGGCAAAGAAGTCTCTGATCGGGAGATTAGAATCTTTGGGGTGCGTGGAACCACCTCTCAATTCCTTTTACCCCAGGTCAACTCTACTTTGGATGGTAGCACTTGTTAGAGTCTCATCTATGAGCAAATGGTGACCTCAAAACGAAAAACAAAACTCTATCAAAGTATAAAAATACACATTTTTAATAAACACACCACATTTACATAAAGAACCAAACTGCATTTTATCTGTAGTTCAAAACAAACAATTGCCTTCAACTGTTAATACACTAATTCAATAAACCATAGAGATTGATTTGAAATAACTTTCTTTACATCAATCTATATAATATCCGGCAATTTCTGAAAAAACATCAAGCTGCATTCCAAAATATCACTTCAACAAATTATAAAATACGTACTTCACGCCTCGAAGTAATAGTGTTCACTCAGACATATTTATGCACAGAAGCTAAGTTTCATTTACCATGTATTCAATTGTGAAAGCAGGATAACATTTATATTATCTCGAAGATCCCAAGAAACTTAAATTTCTGTATTAAATAACCCATAAGAAGTTGATACTTCGTTAAAAACAATCAATCAATCAACTTGAGACCGCGATTAGATTTATTTTTTGATTTTTAAGTAGGATGTATGTGAAATGAATCGTATTTTTTTCTACAATATCAGAACTCATACTTGGGAGCTCATCTGACCTGAGATTTGTGATAAAAACAAGTTGAAGGAATAAACAAGTTATAAATCTAGTGATGTAGAAAGATATGAAACCACGTGAACACGTCCGCATAATTTTTTCACATCTCTGAGTTTGTAATTTTGGTCTTCTATGCATTCTTTTTTTTTTCTCCAAGAGCAGCATATTTCTACCAGTCGTCACTTTGCCGCCTCTCGAATAGTAATGACCATTCACTCGAAAACCTCAACAGTTTGCATGAACATGACAATCCAGGCCGGCGGCGATGAAGTAGCTATCTGACCAGTAATCGAAAATTTCCCTCGTAGCTATGATCCCAAGGGGCTCAAGTGCAGTGTGAAAGAAATGTGCAGAATTCATGCCTCGGCACATAGTGCTTTTGCCTTGAATGTACCGTGGGGTTGTTTCGCATTGGTGACAATTATTATTCAGCATTCGTTTGTGTCTTAGGTTTCAATACTTTTATAACGCATGTGTTGATACTATAGTTTATCAAGAAAATATATTTAAATACATTTATATATATACAGAGAAAACAGTTACAATTAAGTAGTGAGTTCGATCATAACTGGGTGCTCCATACTTTCGGCCTTGTGCCACATCTAAGCAAAGCTTATGAAATCGCTATAGAAATGTGTGTTTGTGCTTGTATGGTGTATTGATTTTATAGTTTATCAAGAAAAATATATTTAAATACATTTAGAAAAGATTTTAGATTTATTACAATGGGTAATACATATTTCACCGCCTAGTGCGGCTCGTCAGACCCAAATGGTACAAGAGTTGGTCCTCAAAAATCCCCTAAAAAGTTTGTTTTACATTGACGCTCACATGTCCATATTTAGAATAGACATTTGTAACGGTTATTTACGAAAAAAATTTCGCTCATTTAAAAAGAACCCCAAAGAATAGAAAAAAGCAAGAATAAAGAAAAAGTAGACGATTGATTAATGGTAAGAAGAGAAAAAAGAGAGAAAACAAAAACAAAAAGAAACAGTATCCAGAGAAATAAATGTTTACTCCATCTATTAAAAATTGCGTTTCTAACAAGCCGTCTGTTTTCTTAAAAAAACATGTCGTGGAAAATTTAACTTTGAAATTAATTTCAAAATTAAATGCGATATATTTACGGTAGAAAAATAATTTTAATAGAATTTGAAAAAATAACTACACTTAAATACATTTATATATATATGTATATATATATATATATATATATATATATAAGTATCTGAATATATATATGTATATATATGTGTGTGTGTGTGTGTGTGCGTGTGTGTGTGTGTGACAGTTTTACAAGGCATATATATATATATATATATATATATATATATATATTTCCTATGTAGCCCCATGCGCAATAGTGGCAGTGAAATGCCTTGCTTGGGGTGAGATGATTAAAAAAAAACATATATATAAAGAGAAATCAGTTACGATTAAGTAGTGAGTTCGATCCTCACTGGGTGCTCCATGCTTTCAGATTTGTGCCACATCTAAGCAACGCTTATGAAATCTTCATATAAATGTGTGTTCGTGCTTGTATTATGTGTTGATATTATAGTTTATGAAGAAAATATATTTAAATACTTCGATATATATAAAGAGAAATCAATAACGATTAAGTAGTGAGGTCGATCATCACTGGGTGCTCCATAATTTTGGCCCTGTACCACATCTAAGCAACATTTATGAAATCTTTATATAAATGTGTGCTTGTGCTTGTATGGATGTGTTTGAATATTTGTTTCAAAAAGCCATTTGTGCGGTATCTTCTGGATAACTTTTTACAATAAATCAAACGTATATGTATAGATAGACACATGATCGAGAGGTAGCTTTCTGAGTTTGAATTTCAACATGGTCAATGTCTCAGCTAGAAGATATTCTCCCTTCAATATATTTACAGTATAAAAAATAGGTAGCCTCTGGGGGTGATTAACAAATAGAAATGTGCTTGAACAGGCGTCTGCCACATGGATTGTCTAGACGCCTTAGAAGACAGGTATACTCGGAAACGAGCGGCTTGCTGTTATATTATACAGTAATGTGCGTTGTGGTTCAGTGGATAAACATGATGTGCATTGTGGTGTAAGTGGATATCGACTCGGAACAACAAATCGGGGTGCCGAGTTCGAATTCCAGTTGAATTCCTTGCATTCACTTACGCGCAAATACCCTAGGGAAAGATATTAATTCGTCTCTTCCCTTCAGTTATGGGTTAAATAATAGGACAGATTGGGTTTTATAGCCTCAGCAGACAACCAGTCTACCGCAGAAAGTAATGGCAACCTACTGCGGGAAAACTTCTGCCCAGCCAGTCGTCTCTTTCGAGACATGATCGCTCAAGCGTGTATCACGTATGGCACTTAACTGATCTATCTATCTATCTATCTATCTATCTGAGTCTGTTTATACCTATTTATTTATCTACCGCGGTAAAATTTTTTACCCAGTCAGTCATGTCTCTTTCGAGACATGATCACCCAAGCGTTTATTACGTATGTCACTTAACTGACTGAAATAAATTTATGAATGTTTTATTCCAGTGATCGTCTTTGTATAACTGGAAATATATTTTTCAGGTCAATAGAAAGTGGAAAAAAAAAAAAAAGAAAAAAAAATCAGTGGTTACCATGAAACGAGGAAACAATGCCAACACAAAGCCACAAACCCAGAGAGCAAAAGATGCTGGCAAAAGAAAAAGCAACGATTTATGTCTAGTGGAACATGAAAGATGTCGGTCGTTGCGAGATAATGCAGGGAAGAGAGAACCATCGTTGCTTTTTCTTTTGCCAGCATCGGGATCTGATGGGCGAAGTATGAAACTGTTTTGAAAAGAATAGTTATTTTCTAGAATGATTATGGGAAACTCACTCTGATAAACAAACCGACTAAAAGGAGCTTTCAATAAGTTTCAATCATAATGACGAAGAAAAATATTGAATGAAGTTCAAAGTTGACCATTAAAATGATTTTGAATTGTGATGCAAGAAAAACTCATTGAAATGTAGCTGATAAGTTTTCTGTTCTATTTAATATGACTGTTAAATAATTTACAATGGGATATTCTTCTCTACATTTACTAGATTTACTATCGCCCGGTTCACACTCCATCCACGTCTATTGAACAGCTGAAGAGGCTCATCCCTTGTTTCCTGTTTAGGATGTGGTTTCCGGTTTTCTCTTTTCTAATCTTCTCACTCTTATGTAGTCCCCTGCACATCAGTGGCGTTACCGCCTTGCTTGGGGTGATATGATTAAAATATATATATATATATATATATATATATATATATATATATATATATCCTAGGTAGGACGATAAACTACATCTGAGTTCTGGGTTTGATGATAAACTGCATCCGGCAGCAAGGCGTCTAATTGGGAAGTTTTGAGGAGCATGGAACCACTTCTTAATTGTTGCTTTCAGGTCCACCCTGATTTGCGGTGGTAGCACCTGTTAAGGGTCCCAGCTATGGGTAAATATTTAACACCCAAACTGGGGTCAAAATACTATAGAAGTATACAAGTAGATTTTAATAGTGAAATAATTCTAGCAATACTTTATGGGAGAAGAAAATATTACCAGCAATATATTCATGAAGAAAAAATATTACCAACAATTAATTTTTTAAGAAAAAAATATAATTAAAAAATATATATATATATACCAGTAATAAATCTGACTTTCGATACAACCCTCTTTACAAAATACGCCAGTTAAACTTTATATACAAACTGATTTCTTACAAAAAATACATATTCTATTCATACGAATCTATTGTAATAATCTTGTCGATATAAAATAATCCATTAAATTTGATATACCGTAAGACAAAACAAACCAAACGAAACTTTCATGTGAATTGTTCGGTTGGGCTCTTCTCTGTATTACCTCGACTCTTTGAATTTCCTCGCCGTACATCTGTGACAATTTACAGTTGTGTTGGCTAGATGTAGCCGTAAATTATATGTTAACAATTTCTTTTCTTTTTTTTTTTTTGGCGCTTCTGGCTTTGGAAACTCTCTTCCGACTCCATACTTTCCAGGCCCTGGGTAAGACAATAAACTACAGTAAGGCCTCTGATTGGGAGGTTGTGAGAAGCATGGAACCACCTCTTAATTGCTGTTGTCCCCAGATCCACGCTGACCCGTGGCGGTAGCACCTGTTAGGGTCCCAACTATGGGTAAATAGTTTATCCCCAAACTTGGATCAAAATATAAAAATAGACTTTTATAGAAATATATACATAAGAATAGACTTTTATAGAAAAATATACATTTTTGTAGAAAAATATTACCAGCAATACATTTTTGAATACAAAACTGGAAGATATCTTCCATTTTCTAAAATAATAATAATGTTGTGGGGCGTTACCCACTTAACTATGGACTCTTCATACCAGTATATTAACTGAGAATTAATCTCTATCGTGGTTTCAGTTCAGCTCAGCGCAATCTGTCTCTCTGTCTGTCTGTCTGTCACTAGTAAGCCAAGCTTATATTTACTCTTTTCTCTTGTATCTACTTTTGACTTAATATATGTTGTTAACCTTACCACCGTGTTTCGAGTTATCATTTCGTGGTCCATTATCGGTCCACATCAAATAATAATAATAAAAAATATTTTCATTAAATTTTCATTCTAAGGCCGAGGGTCGAATCATAGTATTCCACACTAACTCGTATTATCGTTCCTACTAACCAAGTTCCAAGTATTGTATTCTTCCACTTGTCGTGGACCCGGTTAAAGGTCCAGTAAGAATAACCCAAAACAACGATATAGGAAAATACGAATGTATATTAAATACGGAAAGAATACAATATTTTGGAAATTGCTTAGTAGGAACGATAATACGAGTTAGTGTGGAATACTCTGATTCGATCCTCGGCCTTAGAACTGGGACTCGTAATAGTCGTTAAGATAGCAGTGTTCGTAGACCGACTCTCGGCTTATTTCGGGCCGCTCCTCAACTCTCTCTCACCTCTTGTGAGGTGAGGTATAAGTAATGGTTAGAAGAGCTCATTCAGCCTGTCGGTGATGCTGCCATGACAATACATTTCTTGGTTAAATCGTGATTTTTTAAATGTAAAATGGATTCATTAAAAAAAGATCAACACAATGGCTTGATCCTGACAAAGGACTCAGACACTTACTTGAAGTGAAAATGCATCGACAGAAAATTATGGTGACTGTCTAGTGGTCTGCCATTATCGTTATCCATTACAGCTTTCTGGAATCTAACAAGAACATTACCGCTAAAGTTAATTGCCGGCAGCAGAATAAAATCTACATTTAATTAAGCTATTTGCGAAAGGCACAAGTTAAATAATAAGGCCCAATTCTACTTTAACCCTAACCCTCGGCCACATGTTGGAAGAATGGCATTGAAGAAGCTAACCGACATGGCGTATGAGACATTAGCAAACCCACCATAATACCGTGATTTCTCTCCCACTAACTGTAAATTTTCAACAATTTTAGAATGCCAAAAAACAATTTTTTATGCCAAAAAACTTTCCGTTGCAAAGCACGTAACTGCATAAAAATCTTGTAACCCGATGACAGAAATGTAGAAATATATTACGATTTCGTATTATTTAAGAACTTACAAATTTAAGCCCTCTTTGAAAGACATTTAAAAATGTCTAAAAGTAAGACGCATAAAAACACTATTAAAAATAAATTTAAACACTGTTCAAAATAAATTAAAAACTGTTTAAAATGAAAATACCTTTCCCTCAAGGTTCTATCCTAGGTCCCACGCTCTTTCTGATCTACATTAATGATCTCCCCGACACCATTAGATCCCAGGTTGGCATGTATGCCGACGACACAACAATCTACTCCCGCATCGATCAGAAACCAGGTCTGGACGACAAAGTGAACCTCGCTGCCGCACTTGAAAGGGACCTCCAATCCGTAGTGACCTGGGGTAGGAAATGGTTGGTAAATTTCAATGCCTACAAAACAAAGCTGTTATCAACTAACCACCATAGACAATCGCATCTGCCTCCCATTAGCATGGGACAGGCTAGCCTCCCAGAGAGTAAAATACTACGCCTCCTTGGCCTTACACTCTCGGCGGACCTCAAATGGAATGACTATTGAATCCATTGCCAAATCTGCTGCTATGAAAGTGGGCTCCCTGTGCAGGGCCCGGAAATTTTTCCCACCTGAAACTATTCTGCACATATACAAATCTACCATCCGCCCGTGTATTGAATATTGCTGCCATATCTGGTCGGGTGCCCCTGCTGCTCTCCTTGGGCTTCTTGACAAAATACAAAGGAGGATCTGTAACGTGGTTGATACTGACTTGGCAGACCGGCTGCAGCCGCTCTCACACCGGCGTGATGTGGCTTCCCTGTGCCTCTTCTACAAGTACTTTCATGGCTTCTGCTCCGATGAGCTTAGATCACTGGTGCCGCCTAAGCACGAATTTACACGAGATACTAGATTAGCAACTAGGTCCCACCCTTTTACAGTTAAACAAATAAGATGTAACCGTAAATTCTACTCCAACAGCTTCTTTTCTCGCGCTTCCCGCCTGTGGAACTCCATTCCACAAGTCTTCTTTCCCGACAGTTACAATCTCCAGGTGTTTAAATGTAGGGTCAATAGACACCTCCTATCACACTAACTCCCAACTATTCTCACAACACTCTCATCTACCCAACCCTCATTCTCGGTATCCTCACCCGCCTATCACCCACCCTCTGTTATTTCCTATATTCAATCAGCCTTTCTCCACTCTACGTAGCCCCCTGCACAGTAGTGGCAGTGACATGCCTTGCTCGGGGTGAAACGCTTATAAAAAAAAAACACTGTTTAAAATACATGTAATATGTTTAAAATCGAAATGTATATAAACAATGATTAAATACATTTAAAACTGTTTTAAGCAAAATAAATTTAACACTGTTTAAAATACATTTAACATGTTTGAAATTAAAATGCATTTAACATTGCCTATAATACATTTAAATGTTTAAAAATTAAAATGCCTCTAAACACTACTTCCAATACATCTGAACTGTTTGAAATAAACACACTTTTAACACTGTTTAAACTGCATTTAAAATATTTTATATTAAAAAACTTTTAACACTGTTAAAAATTTATTTAAAAATGTTTAAAATTAAAATGCATTTAACATTGTTTAAAATACACTTTAAATATTTTGAAAATGGAAATGTCGTTAAATACTATTTAAAATATATTTAAACACTGTTCAAAATATATTTTAAAATTTTAAAATGCATTGAATACCGCTTAAAATACATTTTGAACGTTTGACATTAAAAAACATTTAACACTCTTTAAAATAAATTTAAAATGTTTAAAATTAAAATACGCTTATCACTGTTTAATGTTTAAAATGCAAATGCCTTTAGTACTGTTTAAAATACCTTTGAAAAAGTTTAAAATACATTTAACTCTGTTTAAAATGCATTGAAAAATGTTTTAAAAGATAATACATTTAGCATTGCTTAGAATATATTTAAAAATGTCTAAAATTAAAATTCATTTAACACTGTTTAAAATACTTTTAATAATCATCGATATTAAAATACATTTATGACTGTTTAAAATACATTTAAAAATGTTTAAATTACATTAACCCTGACAGTATTTAAATAAATTTAGAATAATTGAAATTTAAAACGCATTCAACACTGCTTAAAATACATTTAAAATTTTTAAAAATTAAAATGCATTTAAACAATATTTAAAATATATTTAAACTCCGTCAAAATACATCTTAAAACTGTTTAAAATCAAAATACATTTTAAATTGTTTAAGAAATGAATATATTTAACACTATTTAAAATACACTCATAATACTTAAAATTAAAATACATTTAATACGCTTTAAAATAAATATAAAACTGAAATTAAAATACACTCAACATTGTTTATGAAAAATTTTAAAAATTAAATTAATATTCATTGAAAATTTTAAACATATTCATTGAACATTTTAAATATATTTAAATTATTTAAAACTAAAATAAATTTTATACAGTTTAAAATATATTTAAAACAGTTTAAAATGATAACACAATAATTATTATTGTTTAAAGTGCATTAAAAATGTTACAATTAAAATGTATTTAACACTGTTTAAAATACATTTAAAATATTTAAAATAAGGTGCACTTAATACTGCTTAAGATATATTTCAAAATATGAATGTATTTAAACATTATTTGAAATATATTTAAATTCTATTTAAAATATATTTTTAAAAATATTTACAATTCAAATGAATTTAACATTATTTATAATGTATTTAAAATAGTAAAAAATTAAAATGCGTTTAAACACTATTAAGATACATTCATAACTCAAATTAAAATTCATTTAACACTGTTTAAAATACATTTAAAAATATTTAAAATAAAAATGCATTTAACAATTTTTAAAATGCATTTAAAAAATTTAAATATTAAAAAGCATTTAAATACTATTTAAAATACACTGAAATTGTTCAAAATACATTTTGAAACTGATTAATGCTAAAATGCATTTAACACTGTTCAAAAACATTAAAACTGTTTGAAATTAAAAAAACATTTAACACTATTTAAAATACATTTATAAAAGGTTAGAATTAAAATACATTTAATACTGTTTAAAATACATTTAAAATATTTAAATTAAAATCAATTTAACGCTGTTTCAAATACATTTCAACATGTTTAAAAATTAAAATGCTTTTAAATACTGTTCGAAATACATTTAAAAACTGTTTAAAATTAAATATTTTTAACACTGTTCAAAAACATTTTAGCACTTTTTAAAATTAAAATGTATTTAACATTGTTGAAAATACATTTAAAAATTTAAAAAATTAATGTATATCTAATATCCGTTTAAAATATATTTAAAATGTTTAAAATTAACATTAATTTAACACAGTTTAAAATATATTTGAGGTGCTTAAGTTTAAAATCTATTTTAAAATTTCAAATTAAAGTATATATGACACCATTTAAAATACATTTAAATGCTTTTCGAATTTAAAATGAATTTAACACTGTTTAAAATTTATCTAAAATGTTTACAGTTAAAATACGTTTAACACTGTTTAAAATATGCTTAAAATGTTTAAAATTAAAATGTATTGAAACGCCATTTAAGACACATTTAATCACTGTTCTAAATACATTTAAAACTGTTTAAAGTTAAAATAGGTTTAACATTGTTTAAAATACATTTAACTTTTTAAAATTAAAATGCATTCAAACACTATTAAAATACATTTTTAAACTGTTTAAAATTAAAATACATGTAAAAATTGTTCAAAATATATTTAAAACTGTTTACAGGTAAAATACTTTTAAAAATGTTTAAAATACATTTAAAATCTATTTAAAATACACATAACCACCGATCAAAATATGTTTTAAGTTGTTTAAAAATACATTCAAAAACTGTTTACAATACATTTTAAACTGTTTAAAATACATTTGAACCTGTTTAAAAGTATAATGCATTTAACACTATTTAAAATTCATGATTAAATGCTTGAATCTAAAATCAGATATTATTTTCAACCGACCCAGTATCTACGGACATCAGGAAATTATGTGATTTGTCTTTTTAATTACGAGAGTAATATTATTAAAGGATATGGAATTGCTTCTCGAAACTTAAAATGAATTAAATACATTACATTAAAAATATTTTAATTCTATGTTTTATAAAAAAATGTTTCAAATCCTATGTCGTTCTGCGACTATGTATAATTATTTAGTTTTTTTTAAGTTAAACATACGAGAAAAGGTTTTTGTGTTTTATCATATACATTGCATACCTTTATACAAATATATTGGCTAGACTTAAGTGAATTATAAATATCTCAAATAGATTTACGTTGAAAGAAAATACTTCCGAGGAAGCACAGTGGAGTAATGTATAGTGGCTCGGATTGAGGAATCGGATATCCGTGTTTCAAATTCAGTCGAATCCATTACCTTCTTTAAAGTTCTAATACCACTGGGAAAGGGAGGAATCAATTTCTTCTCCCCCCAGCTATGGGTAAATAACAGAAAAGACTGAGTTCTATGGTCTTGTGTAGCCAAAAAGAGCCATTAAGCTTCGTAGGAAAGAATCCGGATCAACCTGTCCAGGGTGAATGTCACCACAAGTAGTTTTCAGGAGGGAGAATTAGGGGAAGAAAGCAAACCATTCCAGCTGGCCTGGTCATGACCAATTCTCACCGTCTAACGTTGACCATGTTCAAAAGCTATTACACCGCTTTGTGGGTGATCAAGTATCCTTTACATTGTAAACTTCTCATTTACCTATCTTTATCGATATGTCACATGTCCAGACAAGTTACCTTCCTTCGTTCTGTTAGTTCAGACCTTCACAGCTAGGACCGTCCAGGGTAATTTCCACCACAAGGTGGTCCGAAAGGTAGTACATCAAAACCAGGCTGTGTGGTTGCAAATACGATGTTACTGAGAAATGTGCTGATGATAAAAGGAAACTTGTCTTTTAATTGCTAGGGATAAACCACAATGAGGTTAGAAAAATAATATCAAAATTTGTTTGCTAGCACAATTATTTATTCTATTTTTTTACTTTAATAAAGTAAGCAGAAATTAGTTTTGGGAAGCGGATTTATGCAGCAGGGTGAATTCGAGGAAGAAAACAAACTATTCCAGCCTCGGCCGGCGATGATCAATTCTCACTGTCTAGCGTTGACCATGTTCAAAAGCGATTACGATGGTTTGTGGGTGATCAAGTATCCTCCACCTTGTAAACTTCTCACTTGTCTATCGCTATCAATATGGCAGACATCCAGACAAGTTACCTGCTTTAGTTCGACTAGTTCAGACCTTCACAGATAGAACCAGCAGTGCCATGTTCACGATCGCAAATCATCATTCTATTCATTTTCCTTTGTTAAGGAAAGTTCCACTCAAATTCTTCCCCAGCACTGTTAGATAGTGGTACACTCTCCCGAGAGGATGCTTCTTTTACCACTACCATCTTAACAACTTCGAGTTCAGAGTCAATCGACATATATCCTAAATCAGCGATTCCCAAACTGGGGCACATTTCCCCCTGAGGGGAAATTTGAAGCTACCAGGAAAGAAATAATTACACTACCTACTTGATTGATATTGATACACTGGTGCACAAGAAGCAGCATCACCCTTCTCACTAATTTAATTCTGAAGTAGAAGAGCAAACAAAAGTCCTTTAATTTGTTAATAACCGCTCCCTATGGCTATGCTTAGTTGTTGCTAACTTCTCTCTATCCACTTAACTCTGTAACTATAAGTTTATCAGTATATTTGTACATTTGAAAAATAAATTATTAAATACCCTCAGTGTGTTTTAACTGCTCTTTCTCTCATACACATGAAGGGGGAAATCTGGATGATTCAACTGGGTGGAGGGGAAATGACAGAAAAAATCTGAGGAAGCACTGTCCTAAATGACATATATATATACCTTAAACAACCTCGTAATCATAAATGTTCGAATTCCAGTTGAATTCCTTGCATTCACTTAGGCGCAAATACCCTGGGGAAAGGAATTAATCCGTCTCTTCCCTCCAGTTATGGGTTAAATAACAGGACATATTGGATTCTATAGTCTACCGCAGAAAACAATAGCAACCTATTGAGGAATAATCTTCTGCCCAGTCAGTCATGTCTTTTTCGAGACATGACCGCCCAAGCGTGTATCACGAATGGCACTTAACTGACTGAATCAAAAATGTATTATTTACATTTTCCCCAGCCTTTACTGCAATGGTACTCAGTTAACATCTACCTTGAGTTGCTCTTAGGCCGTGTATTGTATGGACTAACACTAAAAAGAAGTTTATTGATTGCATTCAACGTGACATTCTCACTTTTTTTTCTCAATTGGAGTAGATAGACTAAATTATCGCCCGGTTCACACTCCACCCACGTCTATTGAACAGGTGAAGAGGCTCATCCCTTGTTTCCTGTTTAGGATGCGGTTTCCGGTTTTCTCTTTTCCAATCTTTTCACTTTTTTTTTCTCAATTGGAGTAGATAGACTAAACTATCGCCCGGTTCACACTCCACCCACGTCTATTGAACAGGTAAAGAAGCTCATCCCTTGTTCCCTGTTTAGGATGTGGTTTCCGGCTTTCTCTTTTCCAATCTTTTCACATTTCTTTTTCTTATTTTTTATTTTTATTTTTTTTTTCAATTGGAGTAGTTAGACTAAATTATCGCCCGGTTCACACTCCGCCCACGTCTATTGAACAGGTGAAGAGGCTCATTCCTTGTTTCCTGTTTAGGATGCGGTTTCCAGTTTTCTCTTTTCCAATCTTTTCACTTTTTTTTCTCAATTGGAGTAGATCGACTAAACTATCGCCCGGTTTACACTCCACCCACGTCTACTGAACTGGTGAAGAGGCTCATCCCTTGTTCCCTGTTTAGGATGTGGTTTCTGGATTTCTCTTTTCCAATCTTTTCACTTTTCTTTTTCTTATTTTTTATTTTTATTTTTTATTTTTATTTTTTATTTTTATTTTTATTTTTATTTTCAATTGGAGTAGTTAGACTAAATTATCGCCCGGTTCACACTCCACCCACGTCTATTGAACAGGTGAAGAGGCTCATCCCTTGTTTCCTGTTTAGGATGCGGTTTCCAGTTTTTTCTTTTCCAATCTTTTCACTTTTTTTTCTCAATTGGAGTAGATAGACTAAACAAACCCCCGGTTCACATTCCACCCACGTCTATTGTACAGGTGTAGAGGCTCATCCTCCCTGTTTAGGATGTGGTTTCCGGCTTTCTCTTTTCCAAATCTTTTCACTCTTGCGTAGCCCCCTGCACACCAGTGGCGTTACCGCCTTGCTCGAGGTGATATGATTAA
The DNA here is from genome assembly GCA_037127315.1 of Ascarosepion bandense. Lineage (NCBI taxonomy): Eukaryota > Metazoa > Mollusca > Cephalopoda > Sepiida > Sepiidae > Ascarosepion > Ascarosepion bandense. The sequence continues at coordinate 3,340,662 of JBBBDQ010000585.1, read as the reverse complement.
AAAAAAATCTGTAAATGTGGTTTATTTTCTGAATATACAGTTGATTTTCTTTTCAATTTCCAGCTACTTCACTTAGAAAAATAAGTAAAGCTTAATAAGTTTATCTTGCAGACTATTACTCCTAGATTATGTTCAAAACTCACTAGATTATAAATTATTGCGCATTTATACGAGTTCGGGTGTAATGTGTAGGTCACTGTTCATTTTTTTCATGGCAGATTAGCACAGTGACTTTTTGTGTTGGTGTTTTTGTAAAGTTAATGGTTTGGTTTTTGTGTGTTTTTATAAAAACCTTAGTTATTTAATTTTGACAATATTTTTAGGATAGGTTTGTATGAATATATTATATATTTTTTGTAAGGATTTTGTAGATCAGGTTTCATTTACGTAAAGACGGTTTTTGTCGAGAGTCAAACGTATTGCTGGTAATTTTTTTTTTCAAAGATGTATTGCTGTTTTTTTTTTGTAACAATATAAATGAATTTTATACTGCAATAGTATTTTGAACACAGTTTGGGGTTTACTATTTAGTAGCATCTGTTAGGGTTACTGTTGTGGGGCCACCCAATTTTTCTATGATAATGAACTCGACTTAAGTATATATATACATCTGCCATAATGAGATCCGTCAATTATCAGAGAGTACTGGGACTGATCCGTAAGTTACCGAGAGATACCGACGTTACACCGAGAATACAGCGTCAGCAGTCATAGTAGCTCTGAGCTCCACTCAGCCAGAATAGTATTACCCAGCAGCCGTCAGATTTAACGTGGACATACTAATTCCAGTACGGCATCACTTCAAAGACTTGTATATATATATATATATATATATATATATATATATATATATACAAGTCTTTGAAGTGATATATATATATATATATATATATATATTCCTTACTAATCGTATTCCTTGATTACCAACCTACGTTCTAGTTGTATTTTTACATTTAATATAACCTATTTTTCTATCTCAAATATCTGTTTTGTTGTTCATTATTATGTGTGGTTACTCACCCGGAATCCACAACAATTACATAGCTGGGACCATAACAGGTGCTCCTACCTCGGGAACTAAACCTGGAAACAACACCAATTAAGAAATGGTTCCACGCTCCTCAAAGTGGAGGTTTTGATTAGAGCCCTTGCTGTCAGATTTCGTTTATCATCATACCCACAACGAGAACAGGAGACCATTTCTTTCAACCTTTTTTTTTATTGAACTTCCTTAATTATTTTCAGGTACAGGCTTTTGATTGGTGTTTCTACATTTCCGTAAGAGACTTTTCTTCTCTCGGTTGGTCGATTTTGTTTCCTCTCGTCATTAATTTTGTCCTTCATGTGCACGTCCTAGGCACTGCAGGATCGTTCTATTGTCAGTGCATCCGCTGACATGTTGTAGGCGAAAATATGCATCAAGCATTTAGGAGAACATTTCGCTGGTTAACAGGATGAAGCAATTGGTCTCTGTTGTAGACACTAAGTGCTAAGTTTATTTTGGTAAATATTAAGGTGAGTAAAATGTTAAACTTAAATCTTAAAAATTCAGAATTCTAGATATTGATTATTCCATTCATATATTGATAATCATTCTTTAGCTAACTTAATACATATTCAATATCTGAGACGAAAGAGAGAGTTCTCTGCAAGTGGCGTGATTACACATTCTCTTATCTGAAAAATTCATTCTTTTGTCGTTTCTTAAGTAAACACTGGCGAGAAAATAAAGAAGGACTGTCTTTGTCACATTCTGAAAATAAAATCAGGCAGTCACTTAAGTGCCATACGTGATACATGTCTCTTTTGAGACATGACTGACTAGGCAGAAGATTTTCCCGCAGCAGGCTGCTGTTACGTTTGACGGTATACCAGCTGCAAACCAAGGCTATAAAACCCAAACTGTACTGCTATTCAACTGGAGAGAGACGAGATGGATTAACACCTTTCCCAAGGCTATTTGTGCGTAAGTGAATGAAACGAATTCGACTGGAATTTGAACTCGCTTCTACGATTTCTCCTATCGAGCCAATATTCATTACACCACAATCAGTTAAGTGCCATACGTGAAACACGCTTGGGAGATCATGTCTCGAAAAGAAAACATGACTGACTGGGCAGAAGATTATCCTGCAGTAGGTTGCCATTGCTTTCTGCGGTAGACTGGTTGCCAACCAAGCTATAGAACCAAATCAGTCCTGTTATTTAACCCATAACTGGAAGGAATAGACGGATTAATACATTTCCCAAGGGTATTTGCGTGAATGCAATGAATTCAACTGGAATTCGAACTCGGCTCCCCGATTTCTCGTTCCAAGCCGATATCCACTGTACCACAATGCACATCCACAATACTCGTTCGAATAGCGACATGTTTTTTCAGTGACCGCGCAGAACTTAGCTGTTACAAAAGAAAGATATTTGGCTCAAATTGTCGATTATTGATCTTACGTTGTCTTTGTTCGATCCGCTTTTTTGTCTCACGACCAACGTCGGGAAAAGATCAAAGTGTTTTGGCTGCTTGCCAGCGACTTTGCATTGGGAATCAACACAAGGATGCCTGCACAAAGGGAAGACACTTGTTGAAGCTGACGTCAATCTGTCCATCTCAGATGCTTCGTTTCTGTAGATTTCTCTATCAGATTGTTCATATATTTTTTCAAACTGTTTATACTTATATAGATATAGCAACTGGGGTACTTCGATGTAGTGTAATGCTTAGCGAGGTTGTCCCACTGAAACAATTACAACTGCGTCGTGAGTTCGATCCTAAATAGGTACTCCACACTTTCGTTTTTGAGCCACATCTTACCTACACTGAGAAAATGAATTTGGGCAATTCGACACGGTGTCATACTCAACAAAATTGCCTAGCTAGGACCTATCACAACTGAGTAGTGAGTTCGATTCTCACTGAGTGCCTCATGCTTTTGGCTTTGTGCTACATTGAAGCTACCCTTAGAAAATTATTTTGGCCAAATAATATATATATATATATATATATATATATATATATATATATATATATATATAACCATATAATTATGAATTAATTGTACATTGCGACACGGAAAATTCTATGTTTCGAGATAGATTCTCTTTATCAGGTAGTGTTGGATGTTGGTTGTGAAAATGATTTACATTTATTGAGCACTGTTCATAATAAAATAAATGCCGGGGCACGCAAAATAGTAAAACCTTGGATCCTTTCCCCCTGGATTTAAATATATACATACATACATATATATATATATATATATATATATATATATATATAGTTATTAAAAATCGCCTGAAGACACCACTCATGGTAGAAATCAAGGTAGCAAAATAACTCGTTTAAAAATGAATATATATATATATGCAGGTTTCGTTGAATAACAGACAAGTTTTGTCTATTTATTTGATGCAGAATCCTTTCGTATAGTCTGATAAGCTTGATAGTACTATTGGAGTATGTGAGTAAAGATATCGAAATTTGTTTTATTTAAGCTAGGTTTCAGCTGTTTCATGAATGTAATCGACAGGAGAGGTCATAGTTACTACGCTTACTCCCCCTACCCATAGCAGTAGTAGCTCGCAGACCAATCCCCTCATGCCATTATACCCTCATGTGACCAAGAACCACACCACCACCATTTTGTCAACGTCTTCGGCCATCCGCCACGTTAAAAATGGACTTGTCTCTTTGGTTTAATTCTGTTTGTTTAATTCCACTTTGGCAATAACTTGTAAGCCGAAAGCTCAGACGGGATAAAAAAAATCAACAATTACTGCGATTTTTTTTTTGTCTTTTAACGATATAACCATCAAGCTTATCAGACTATACGAAAGGATCCTACACAAAATAGACAAAACTTGTTTATATTATTTAACGAAACCTGCATTAATGTAAAAATGTTGCCAAAATACACACAATTTATATATATATATATATATATATGTGTGTGTGTGTGTGTGTGTGTGTGTGTGTGTGTGTGTGTGGTCATCTCGAAGTGGTTTAATGGCTAGCAAGCTTGTCTCACTAGATCAGTTAGGAGTGATTAGTGAGTTTGATCCTAACTGAGTACACTGATTTCGGTTTTTGTGGTACATCAAAGTTACGTTTAAAAAATCACCCTACATATGACTGCAGACCACATGATTGCGATGATAATTAACTCTGTTTTATGACTCTTCATTTGCTGTCAATTATCGTTGATGGGTTACGCAAAGCCTTTTAAAACAAGAAATACATTACACTGATGAAAAATACATTTATTTAAAACAATTTTTTGGCTTGCATATTCTTCAATATATACTGGAGGTATGGTGGAGTAAGTGATAGCGGTACAAATTGAGTAATCGGAGAGCCGAGTTCGAATTCCAGTCGGATACATTACCTTCACATATGTGCTAATACCTTTGGGAAAGGTGTGAATCCATGTCTTCTCACTCAAGCTATGTGTTACACAGACTGCGTTCTATAGCCTTGCAGAAGGATAATTTTGAATTCAAACAATCTTGGAGAATAGAAGAAATGCCACTTCTACTATAGGGCCACCCAGGACTCTGTTATGGTGCCCTCCTACGAGGAATGGACTCTTCCTCTTACTATATAATTACCTGCAGTTAAGACGCAGTTAAGTACGGCAGTTAACAACAGCTAGAACGCAGTTAATGCTAGCTACTAGTGAGGCAATACGCAGCGTATCTCCACCGTTCGGACTTACTTATTACTAACACCACACACACACACACACACACACACACACACACATATATATATATATATATATATATATATATATATATATATATTGTTCTTCTTATACTAATACACTGTTTTGAACCTACTTCCTCTAATCAGTGTCTTACATTCGACCAAACCGGTCATTACAGCTTTGCGGCGAAGTTTCGCCACCACAACTCCCCAACAAATTGGCGACGAAGATTTGAATTAAGATTTTCCACAACAAATTGGCAACAAAGCTTCACAACAGTCTTTTATGAGTCAAGTGATATTTGGATCTTTATCTGGATCTTCTCCTCCCAGGGTGGGCAGTCTTGTTCATACATTGCCGATGACACAAGTGTCTGACCAATTCAACCTGTTAAAGGTAAGATTAATGTGCTATGCACATGACTTTTATGATGATAGGAAGCTACGGTTATATTCCTAAAAATCCCATTTAGCTGATTCGATACAATATCCTTTTTTATGGGACATTTTTCTATGGCTTGGCTGATTTATACTTCAACTAGCAGTATAGCCCGGCGTTGCTCGGGTGTAATGAAAGCTTTAAAACTAATCCATTGTCCTGGAGCTCAGACTCTTTGGACGTTGGTACGGAAGACTAAAAAGCAATAGTTGTTCCCAGTTAAAGCGAAACCGTAGACTAAAAGAAAAATCAATGGATGTAAGTCAAATTTTGATTTCCTGGTATCGATATCAAATAAATTTTTTTCGTCGTAACCTGAATTTTGAATGCTAAATAAGTCCTTTGAGTAAATGGTATCATGGCTGAGACTAAGAACTACAATTATACCTACTTAGAGCCAAGCCATAAGCAAAAACTAAAAAAAGGAAGAGAAACGTTGTAGATATAATCCGATTGGACATAGGCAGTAACAAAGCATGTTGGCTGTCGGTTTCATGTTTTAAAAATATATGAGCATACTCTTTTATATATATTGACCATAAACAATAGGACACCCTAGACTTTTACAATAAATTATGTATTTCATCCTATTTTTAGTATATATTGTCAAGAGGATAATTCTGAATGAAAATAGAATGGTTCTTTTGTTATTATTACTTTGCAAAATTTTACAAGACAAAGAAGCAAAGATGAACTCCGAATTACCCTAAAATTTCTTCATTCTTTCAATGATGAAACTGCAATAGATGTAATTATTGAATATTTATAAATTCATTTGATTCAGATGTTATTGTGCAGTATTAACAAAAGAACCCTTTCTATTTTCATTTGCATTTGTTCACTTGGCAATAAGTAATAAAAAATAGTATGAAATACATAATTTCTTTATAACACTGGGGTGACCTAATAATTACGGCCGGTAGTATATATATATATATATATATATATATATATATATATAAGAATATGCTTATATGTGTGTGTGTGTGAGTGTGTGTGTGAGTGTGTGTGTGTGTGTGTGTGTGGTTCGATAGATAAATTTTCGTCAAGATTTCGCAAAACTAGAAATCGCATTTTAAAGATATGTATCTTGAAATGTTAAAGTGTAAATTTAACCTACGAAATCGCTATTGGCTTCAACAACGACTTCTAAACAACTAATATACTAATTTGGAAAATTAAAAAAAAATAATAGCCCACAAAAATAAGAAGCTATCACCAAGACTTCTAGAACGAGGTTTTGAATAGTGTTTCTTAAAAAGAGATTGGGTCACTTCCAGTCAAACTAAGTTCCACCTTAATTAATTTCACCCCATCCTCACTTTCTTCTGCTCTGATATTCTCTCACCTCCAACCAGCGATAGGGGATCGATGACAAAGAATAGATTTTGGTGATACTGTAAGCTTAGAGCCCTGAATATGCACGTTGGCGGTGAATGCAGTCTTCAACACCATCGTCGGAAAGGAAGCAGTCGACGAAGGGGAAATTAGATTCTTGAATACGAGATGAAGCTGACATCGAATTAAAAGTAACGTTGTCCGGCGGACAACATTTTGAACGATTTTCACCAAAACAATATTTTCAAATTTTCCTCATACTCTTTTTGATTTTTTCTTTGGTTGGATTTTTTTTTCAGCATTTTGTGATGTGCTTTGTGGTGCAGTAGATATCGACTCGGAACGACAAATCGGGGAGCCGAGTTCGAATTCCAGTTGAAACCATTGCATTCACTTACGCACATATACCCTTGGGAAAGGTATTAATCCGTCTCTTCCATCGAGTTATGGGTTAAATAATAAGACAGATTGGGTTCTATAAACTTGGCTGGCAATCATTCTACCACAGAAAGCAGTGGCAACCTACTGCTGGATAATCTTCTGCCCAGTCGGTCATGTCTGTTTCGAGACATGATTGCCCAAGCGTGTATCACCTATGGCACTGAACTGACTGACTGAATATAATAAATGGAATCATGATTAAGGCTTACATTTGTCATAAAGTGGGGGATCAGTTTATTACTTCGTAACAATAGGAAACCGATCCCCCACTAATTACTACATAATAATATAATAGATTTCTTTTCCCTTTACCTATGAGTCAAATAACAGGACAGATTGGGTTCTATAGTCTTGGTCGGCAACCAGTCTACAGCAGAAAGCAATGGCAACCTACTGCGGGATAATCTTCTGTCCAGTCAGTCATGTCTCTTTCGAGACATGATCGCCCAAGCGTGTATCACGTATGGCACTTAACTGACTGAATATAATAGATGGAATCATGATTAAGGCTTCTACTGGGCATAAAGTGGGTGATCAGTTTTATATTGTTATGAAGTAATAAACTGACCCCCCACTAATTACTATTTAATGATATAATACATCTCTTTCTCCTCGAGGTTTGAGTCAAATAACAGGACTGATTGAGGTTCTATAGCCTTGGATGGCAACCAGTCTACCGCAGTAATAAATGGCAACGTACTGCGGGATAATCTTCTGCCCAGTCAGTCATGTCTCTTTCGAGACATGATCGCCCAAAGCGTGTATCACGTATCTCACTTAACTGTGTTTTATCTCATCTCGTCCTTGTCATATTTACATTCTTTCGGGGTCCTACTGGTGGGTTTCTCTTATGGCAGATTTCACTTTGTCTGCTTACCGCTCATTTATGCCTTCTTTCTGTCGAGCGAATGATATCGATTTTGGCACACGGCAATAACCTGAGCCTCAGGGATAACGCGTAAAACAATAAAAAATAAAAATAAATATAGACAGAAAGAGAGAGAGTATTTGGTAAGATGAAAGAACAAAGATTATTATTATTATTATTATTATTTTCATTCTGTGGTGGATTAGTTTCTCCCCAAGAAAATCTAGGAAGAAAACGTTCCGCCCACCTTTAGTCTTTGAACAACTTTCTTTTATCTTTACCGCCCCAACCACCATTTTTTGTTTTCGTTGTATTTATTTATTTATTTATTTTTCTATTCTTTTACCTCGTTTCTTTTTCTCTTCTACATTCATTTTTTTTCTTTTTCCTACACGTTTCTTCTTTCATTCTTTTTTTTTTTTTTTTTTTTTGCTGTATCGATTCATTCTTTGGCCTTTATTCTTTCTCTCTGTTCTGTTTGCCACTTTCTTTCACCTCTTTCAAACGACCTCCAAACGTCTGTCTCCTTACCCCGACAAACTCAAACCCCAACCTTGCTACCGATTCCGTGTCTGCTGAAACGGAAAAGGAAACCATATGGACAGGCTTCCACGTGTTATTATCGGATTGACCCTGCCGATGCCACAGACTCTTCTCTTTAGCCCGACCCTCTTTGCCCTTGTGATCGCTTTCATAACTTCGATCTGCTCCGGCTACGCACACAGCCACCCCTCCTACGCCACTGCGTTCACAGAAACCATCGTTCTTTCCTCTGTTCATGCAGTTAAGCCCTGAGAAACTTCAGCCACCTTTAAGATTTGCGCGCAAATTCAATTTGTGAAAGGGCCAAGTGGACAGAACTCCCAGTGGAAGAAGGCCTGAGAAAGGGCAGAAAATATTTCTCTTCATTCCCAGCGAATAAACACAACGATAGATATGTGCCCATATGGGATTATTTGATAGCTTCGAATAGTTTGGGGGAATTCTGAGAGATTAACTTCTTCACTATGCAAGCCTTCTTTAACCCGATTATAATATAATCGGACTGATTAATTATACAATTTTATATATACAATCAATAATATAGTAGGCAAGTATATATATATATATATATATATATATATATATAATTAAAAACGAAGAAAGTAAGTGGAAGACTATTTTCACTTATGCGTTTCATGAAATGACAGACTTTATAAAGGCAAAGATGCTTTCATAAATTTCGTCAGTAGACAAAACGAGTAGGCGAAAATAAAGTTTTTGTCATCTTCGTTTTTAAACATAGTGTTCCTTTCCTCAGATTATAATTGAGAATATATATATATATATATATATATATATAGTATTTTATAAAACTATTATGGATATTATCAGATCAAAAAATGACCGAAATCATAATGATGAACAAGCAGGTGTATACAGATAATAATAATCTAACAAATGCATTAGTGATTCATAGAAATAAATTCAACCACAATTTTGATTTTAAAAATGCCACACAAATAAAAAGAGTAAACAATTTATTCAGAAGAAAAGTTCTCGAGAGCGCCGCCATCCAGTACTACCAAAACATCAATTTGCGACCCGGATTTTTCCCAATCTCACCTTTACTTATGGAAACAGACTAACATACATAATAAAAATGTCAAAGAAAACAGTTGAATTCCCTTCATTTTAACATCTCGTGACTTTGCGCTACACATGAAGAAATTCTAAAACAGACTAACACTCGAAATAGACAGTTTTCAAAGAAAACGGTAAAATTCCTTTCATTTTCATATCTCGTGACTTTGCACTACACATGAAGAAATTCTAAAAACTAAAATATTCTGTTGATCTTTTGAAATGATTTGTGAGCGTCTTTGTGGTTGCCAACACTGTTTGTTTATAGATACGTAATTTAGAATAAATCTCATTTCGTCTTTTTGTCTTGATAAAGTCCATCACAGAACGAAACTCGTAGGCGATTTAAAATACAGTTTTCCTCTTGTCTTTATTTTATTTAACCATTCTGTCCTTAATCTCAGATTATAACTGAGTTTATTTTTACATATATATATATATATATATATATATATATATATATATATATATATATTTAAACATGTATTGTTAAATATAAGAGACAATGAACGTCTATTATATTAAATGTGTCTTTATTTTTACCTGAAATTAAAGCCAAAATACGACGTTTCGAACGGCTCATGATTAAGACATTGTCTGTTGTATTTAACAATATATGTTTAGAAAATTATTTGCTGCCTCGATACATAATATATATATATATATGTATATATATATATATATATATATATATATATATATATATATATATAAACATACACAGTTAAATATATCAGATAATGAATGTTTATTATCTTTAATCATGAGCTGTTCGACGTTTTGAACGGCTCAAGATTAAGACATTGTTGTATTTAACAATATATGTTTAGAAAATTATTTGCTGCCTCGATACATAATATATATATATATATATATATATATATATATATATAAACATACACAGTTAAATATATCAGATAATGAATGTTTATTATGTTTAATCATGAGCTGTTCTTAACATCGTATTTTGGGTTTAATTTCAGGTGAAAATAAAGACAAAAATTCTCCATCATTCGGATAATTTTTTATTACGTTGGTTCTAAGTTCTAAGTTTAGTTGGATACACTAAATTTAAGTTGCATGATGCCGCAGCATGAAATGATCTTAACACCAAGAAATTTCAAGATGGCTCATGTGAGCTGAAAGCTTAGAACTAACTTAATAAAAAATTATCCAAATGTTGGAGATTATGTGTCTTTATTTTCACTTGACATTAAAGCCAAAATACGATGTTTAGAACGGCTCATGATTAAGCATAATAGACATTCATTGTCTCTTATATTTAACAGTATATGTTCAGAAAATTATTTGCTGCCTCAATACACTATATATATATATATATATATATATATATATATATATATATATATATTGTAAGTATTTTGTCAGCAAGAATTTCTTTCAAACATATTTTGTTGAATAATATCGACGGGTTCTGTCTATGTAATTTTTAATAGCTTTCAAATTTCAGAATAAGATGTTTTTATATAATTATATATATATATATATATATCTTATAATCATATCGCCCCAAGCAAGACATATCACTGCTACTGTTTTTCAGAGGGTTACATAGGTGGAAATTTATGAGAAAGAGTGCCAGGTTATGAGGGCGTCAGGAAGTGGGTAAGAGAAGGATGAGAATACTGATGAGAGTGAAGTGGACGGAGAAAGGAGCATATGAGAGAGAGAGAGACAGAGAGACAGAGAGAGATAGAGAAAGAGAGAGAGAAAGAGAGAGAGGATGCAGGTTAGTGAGATATGAGATGTCTATTGACTTTACATTTAAATTCTTGGCGATTGTAGCTGTCGGGAAAGCAACTAAAAGGAAGGGAATTCCACAGGCGGGAAGTGCGAGAAAAGAAGCTGTTGGAGTAGAATTTGCGTTTACAAATTCTTGGTTTCACAGTAAAAGGGTGGGGCCTAGTTGCTAATCTTTTTGCTCGAGTAAATTTATATATAAGAGGCACCAGTGAGCTAAGTTCATCGAAGCAGAAGCCGTGAAATTATTTGTAGAAGAGACACAAGGAAGCCACATTGTGCCGGTGAGAAAGTGCTTGTATCTGAGCTGCCATGTCGGGATCTATTACATTACAGATTTTCTGTTGGATTTTGTCAAGGAGACTTAGGTGGATAGCAGGAGCACCCGACCAGATATGGCAGCAGTATTCAATGCACGGGCAGATGGTAGATTTATATATGTGCAGGATTGTTTCAGGTGGAAAAAAAAAACTTCCTGGCCCTGCACAGGGAACCGACTTTCTGAGCAGCGGATTTAGCTATGGATTCTATATAGTCATTCCACTTGAGGTCTGTTGTGAGAGTTAAGCCGAGGAAACACTGTTTTGCTTTCAGGGAGAGAAGCCTGATCCATGTTAATGAGGGGGGATAGAAGCCATTGTCTGTGTTGGTTAATAGATAGCAGCTTCGTTTTGAAAGCATTAAAATTCACGAGCCATTTCTCACCCCAGTCCGTCACGGATCGGAGGCCCATTTCAGGCGAGGTTTGCTTTGGCAGCCTCAGCAGATTTTTGATCGCTGCGAGAGTAAAATGTAGTGTCGATATATATATATATATATATATATATCATGCTCTCATTATGACTGAGCTCTCTAGAGAGGAAAATTTGAAAAACGGTTTCCGCTTTTGCGACATATGCGTTGCGTTCCTCTTCAGGAATGAATTGAGTTCTTTCGGTGACTGGCGTGTGTATATACTGCTTATATACAACACGTTAAAATTTCCCTTCTTATATTCCATGCGCTTAAGGCATAGGGGTAGCGGATTTGACTGACACCAGATCGGTCGAGTTCCATCCCGACCTAAAGCAAGTGGATGTGTCTAGCCACACTGATGAGCTGTGATACAGCGAAACAAGCTTCTATGAAGATGACTAATATATATATATATATATATATATATATATATTAGTCATCTAGTTCATATATTAGTCATATTAGTTCATTCAGCAATGAATGGGAACACTCTCTAATATACACGCTAAAAAGTCTGCCTCCTTCTACCGAGCGCCCGTAGCTCAGAGGTAGAATCACCGACGGTCGCCAGTTCGGTCGAGTTTCAATCCTGGGTAAAAAGCAATCGGCTGTCTAACCGTACTGATAAGCTGTGATACAGCGAAACAGATCTGTCTGTGGATGACTATATATATATATATATATATATATATATATATATATATATGAAAACCTTTCAGGGTTGACCCCTATAATAAAGACAATATTTATAAATGTAAGAGACAATAGGAAAACTGCGTTAGTTGCCAACGCGTTTCATGTAATGTGGACTTTTTCAAGGCCAAAACAAAACAGATTTATTAAGTCTCAGTTAAGTGCCATACGTGAAACACGTTTGGGCGATCATGTCTCGAAAGAGACATGACTGACTGGGCAGAAGATTATCCCGCAGTAGGTTGCCATTGCTTTCTGCCTTAGACTGGTTGCCAGCCAAGGCTATAGAACCCAATCTGTCCTGTTATTTAACCCATAACTGGAAGGAAGAGCTGGATTAATACTTTTTCCAAGGGTATTTGCGCGTAAGTGAATGCAAGGAATTCAACTGGAATTCGATCGCGGCTCCCCATTTTCTCGTTCCGTGCCGATATCCACTGTACCACAACGCACATCCTTATTAAGTCTAAGTAACTAATGTTTCTCCCAATATATTGGAAAAACAAGTAGAAATTGAAAAACAACGCATTTATAAGCACGAAAAATACACCAGAAATAACATCTTAGCTAATGTACTAGTCATACATAAAAATAAATTTAAGTACTATTTTGATTTTAAATATGATAACTTTCATAAAAAAAGAAAATAACTCACTTAGAAGGAAAATCCTGGAGAGTGCCGCCATTGAATATTACCCGAATATTAATCTAGACCCAGTCTTTTTCCCTATTCATCCTTTTTAACAGAATTACTACACTCCCAAACAAACCTACATCATAGTATAATGAAAACAAAAGAAAATGTTTGTATCCGTCAACACAGGTATAAAAACAATATCTCCACACGTGACAGTATTTGACGTAATTTTGAGTTAACAGTATAAAAATAGCGTTCTTTAAATTCTTTCAGTTGCTAAGGACATTTTGTTTCGTTATTATTAGTTACTTAGTTATAAATAAATTCATTTCGTTTTTTGCCTTGACAACGTCCATATTGGATAAAACGCATTGGCAACTAATACTGTTTTCCCATTGTCTCTTACATTTATAAATATAAAATGTTGAAAGTCCTATCTTTGTAACTATTAATACGTTTTGTCGTTTCATCCCCCTTTTCAATCTCTTCTATTCTATCCATGAACACAAGCTTGTTTGTCTCTGTTTCCAGCTACCCTTCTTGCCTGTGAGTGTCAAATTCTCCAAATATTCTTTTCGCATTATATATCCTAGAAATTTCAAGCGTTTCTTTCTCATTCGAACCATGAGAAACTTATTGCTGATATTATCCTTAGAATTTATCTAATGCTTCATTTTCTTTCTTAGCATCTTTTCATCAAGTCTCTACTTTATCTGCCTAGTTTTTGTCCTGCATTCACTTTCACAATTAAAGGACTGATATTACATTACAATTCAAGAGTTTTTCATTGGCTTTTAATTAAATGTTTCTGAATTCGTTTATATTTCTGAGATGAGGTGTTGATTGTAATTATTTACATTGTTTGTCGTGTTGTCCTCATCTTTATTGCAATATTCACGACATTTCGACCCTTGAACGTTCAGACCTTCTTCAGGTGATTAAAATTTTAAACTGAACCCTTTATTTCGATCATGTTGGCATAAATGCTTCTGTTTGGTAATACGAAGAATTTGGAAGGCAACTTTCTCAATTTCAATGTTCCTTTATCTTTTCGTATCTCATTTTTAGTTCTTTGTTAAAAACAATTGATTGTAAACCCTTGCAGCTGAAGTTCGATCTTTGTTCGGCGATAACGTTGTTTATGACGTTAGCCATGACGCTACCCGCATCATCCTAATATTGTAATGTTATCCTAAGAACGTAAAGCCAAATTTCTCAGACTTAACCTTACATTTGTTATTCAAATCAGGAATTCGGAGATTGTATTCGGTATTTTCTCCGAACGTAAATTGTATTTGTTTGAAAGAACATTCTCGTTGTTTGTAGAACATTATATATGTTTAGAAACTGCTATAAATTTTCTTCCGATCAAATATATTCCCCATGGTTGTAAAACGCTATTTTATCCTCGCTCTCGGGTGGCTGCTTATATAACTACTTTTTATCAAATCTTTCCCACGTGTACACATCCTATCGTATAACAGTGTGTGAGTAGCAGCTCGGATTTAAGAATCGTTGAGCAGAGTTCGAATTCTAATCAAACTGATTACATTCACTTAAATGTTAATAACCTTGAGGAAGGTATGCTTACTACTCTTGTTCACCAGCTACGAGTAAAACAGCAGGACAGATTGGGTCTTATAGTTTTGGGTGGCAACCACTCTATAAGAAGGAAAATATGTCTTGTAAGTCTGCTTATTTATGCAAAGGTGATTTTAAAAAATAAATTCATCTCAGAGGAGAGATGATGTAAATTCAACATCTCCGAAGCAAAGGGAACCAGTGTAATATACTGAGGATGAATCTAGATAAACAACAAAGAACAGATATATATATATATATATATATATATATATATATATTGATTCTTCGACGCTGGGTTGTGTCGTGCAGGGAAGTAGCCGGAGAGAGTTTGCACATACGAAGTAGCTGTGGGGAGTCGTTTGCCAGTCTCTGTAACTTCAGCCAAAAATTCTAGACTTTTATATCGTCTTAAAACTCCTACGCGATGCTGGCATTTTTTTTTTTGCATCATCTACGGGCGGATATATCTGTCAACCACTCTTGTCATTTGTTAACTTTTATCTACGGCTGGATCTATCCGGGCCCTTGACTTTCAAGCCGGTTGTCATTGTTGTTGTCATTACCTACAGCCAGATGTACCTGTCAATTACATCGCCCGTTCGGGGTAATATTTTACTGCGGCAAGCCATTGCAATATCCCGCCTTGAATGTCACCATGAAACACAGTTGTGAGATGGAGGCGAGTGGTGACGAGAGCAATGAAAAATTACGCCAATTGAATAAAGGATTACAAAGAGGGTAACCGCTATTTTTATTTTTAACAAATACGACACTAATGTCTGGTACAAGGTCATATTTTTGAAGAACTTCATCAAGATAACTATGAATGACTTTCGAAAAGACTATGTATCTTCTTTTTTGTTGTTTCAGAAACCCTGCAGAACCTTAACTGTGTAAATCCTCTAAAAAAATGATGTTTTTTTATTTAATAGAGATTGTGTATTGATTTTCATGTTCGATAACTTTAGCCTTAGGATAATCGCTGTTTTTATTCACGTTTTCTTGTTTGTTTGCATAAGATCGTTTTGTTTTTTATTATGTGTTATTTTTTTCTTTCCTATTTCTTTTAAATCTCTTGAGCAAACATCACCCCTGGGATAACATTCTCTGGACGGTGTTTCTTTACATACAGCAGTCGTTCGATAACCGGCAAGAAATAGGAATTACTGATAATGTTTTCGATAAGCGTTGAGCAAAAAATAAGTGACGTTTTTACGTATGAAGCTAAAGACCCTTCCCTTGCAAATATCATTTATGAAAGGACAATGATCACTTCGCAAAATAGTTATCTTGGGAAAAGAAATGACGAAACTGATCTTTTAGTATTAAAGTTGTCAAAGTCATGTTTCTGCCCTTGTAGAATGCGGTGCAGTAGCTATCAACTTGGAACGAGAAATCGCAGAACCGAGTTCGAATTCCAGTTGAATTTGTTGCTTTCACTTACGCGCAAATACCCTTATGAAAGGTTTAATCCGTCTAATCCCTCTAGCTACGGGTTAAATAAGAGGACAGATTAGTTTTCGCAGGCTTGTTCGGCAACCAGTCTACCGGTTGAAAGAAAAATCTTCAGTTCAGTCCAATCCAGTCACTGATGTCTCTTTTGACACATGATCACCCAAGCATATATCACGTATGGCGCTTAAATGAGTGACAATGTTTAATTTCACAATATCAGTCCTCATTTCTCAAAATATTACAAAGCTTATCTCTTCACCGCTATTTATAAATATATAGACACACACACAAACACACACATGCACACACTTATATATATCTCACCGCCCACAAACTGTTCTCTCAGCGGCAATACGGATTCCGCTTCGACAGGTCCACGGCCGACCTGCTAACAACCGTAACGGAGTACATGCTACAGGCCCTTGATGAGTCTGACGAGGCTCGCGCGGTTGCTCTGAACATCTCCAAGGCTTTCGACAGGGTTTGACACTCTGGCCTCCTATGCAAACTACGCGGTTCTAGTATTACTGGTCGTCTGCTTGACCTAATCCAATCTTTCTTAAATAACCGCAAAATGAAGGTCGTTCTGAATGGGCGTGCCTCTTCGTCCTACAGCACGAATGCTGGTGTCCCACAGGGCTCTATCCTGGGCACGACGCTCTTCCTTATTTTCATCAACGACCTCCCAGATGAGATCAAGTCCCAAGTAGGCATCTACGCAGATGACACTACAATATACTCCCGCTCCAGTAAGAAACCTGTCGTGGCGGACAGACATAATCTCGCTGCTGACCTTGAGCGGGATCTACACTCTGTGGTGAATTGGGGCAAGAAGTGGCTTGTCAACTTCAATTCATCTAAGACCAAGCTGTTGTCTGTCAACCATTACAGGCAACCTCTCCTGCCTCCCATAAGCATGGACCAAGTTATTCCCCCTGAGAGTAATACACTACGCCTCCTCGGATTACCCTGTCCTCAGACCTCAAATGGAATCACTATATTGAATCCATAGCAAAATATACTGCCAGAAAGATTGTGTCACTATGTCGATCCAGGATGCTTTTTCCACCTGAATCCATCCTGCATATATACAAGTCAACCATCCGTCCGTGCATGGAGTACTGCTGCCATTTATGGTCAGGTGCCCCTGCCGTTCTCCTCAGTGTTCTTGACAAGCTCCAAAGGAGAGTCTGTAATGTGATAGGTACTGATCTGGCGACTCGACTGCAGCCACTTCCCCATCGTCGAAATGTGGCCTCCCTTTGTCTCTTCTATAAATACTTTCATGGCTTCTTCTCGGATGAGCTTAAGTCACCGATGCCTCCTCAACAGGTGTTTACCCGTGCAACCAGACTGGCAACTGGGTCCCACCCATTTACAGTCAGGTTAGCCAAATGCAGACAATTCTACTCCTGCAGCTTCCTCTCTCGCACTTCCCGCCTGTGGAACTCACTCCCGTATTCTTGCTTTCCTGGCAGCTACAACCTCCAGAAATTTCAAGTCAATACTCATCTACTAACCACTGGACTCTAGCTCTCTCCCCTCCTCTGTATAACCTTCCCTTTCTCTCCACCTATGTATCTGTCATCGCACCTGCTTTCTCAGCTTTCTATTGTTCCTTTCTAACTAGTTTGTACTCCTCACTTTTTTCTAATTAATCTTTTTACATTTACGTAACCCCCTGCACATCAGTGGCGTTTCCGCCTTGCTCGGGGTGAAATGATTAAAAAAAAAAAATATATATATATATATATATATATATATATAGCTGTGAGGGAAGAAATATCTGAACTTATTTATAAATGGAACTTTATCTCTGTGAGTGTATGTGTGTTTGTCAATGTGTGTGTGTGTGTGTGTGTGTATCCGTTGCCTATAGACTCCGAAAATTTACACAGTTGTATTATAAGCGTCTGCGAGTGTTCTTAGTTAGGTTTTGTGTCGAGGTACCCCCGATAAATATCGAAAATCAATAATCGAAAAAATCGGGTTATAGAAGGAGTTGTCCGATTTTAATGAAATTTGATACACTCATAGACAAAGACACAAGAAACGATATTCAGAAGTTTCAAGGTTGCAGATCTTACAATAGTGCAGAAAATCGATAATCGGTATATATATATAAAAGGAAAGATGTTTGTTTGTGTGTCTGTTTATCTGCCTGTATGTCTGTATTTTTTCAGCCCTTTTATTTTAGTTTTTCTTTTGGGTTTGGCTCTAAGTAGGTATAATTGTAGTTCTTAGTCTCAGCCATGATACCATTTACTCAGATGACGTATTTAGCCTTCAAAATTCAGTTTACGACGAAAAAAACTTATTTGATATCGATACCAGGAAATCAAAATTTGACTTACATCCATTGATTTTTCTTTCAGTCTACGGTTTCGATTTAACTGGGAACAACTAATGCTTTTTAGTCTTTCGTGCCAACGGCCAAAGAGTCTGAGTTCCAGGACCATGGATTAGTTTTAAAGCTTTCATTACACCCGAGCAACACCGGGCTATACTGCTAGTTCGTAATATTTCGCTATACTATCATGTCTCTTTCGAGACATGAGTGAGTGGACAGAAATCTTTCCTGCAGTAGGTTGCCATTACACCCTGAGGTGGATTGCTTGCCAACCAAAGCTACATAGTCCAATCTCTCTCTCTCACTCTCTCCCTCTCTCTCTCTCACTCTCTCCCCCCCTCTCTCTCTCTCTTTCTCTATACATATATATATATATATAATTAGTTTTTGGTTATAATTAAATTAGAGCAGTATATAGTTTTATTTGAACTTGTTGAATACTGTACAAGATTTGACTATTTTTCAGTGATATATATATATATATATATATATATATATATATATATATATATATATATATCAGGTCATGATATATATATATATATATATATATATATATATCATTACCTCATATATATATTTTTTTTTTTTAACTTGGCGCGACTGCATGTATCAGAAACGCTTGGAATTTAAAATTCTGAAACATTTAATTATTATTTTTTCTTTCTTCAGTCATGTGTTTTGGGTTCTTTTTCCAATAATGTGTTTTGTGTATATAACTTGTCCAATTTCGCTTAGATTTCTTTTCTTTGTTTCAATGGATTCGTGATAAGAGATTCTCCAAGAATGGTGAACGCTGTAGGAACCCGAACAGATGTCTACTCTGGGTGAATTAGCGATTAAAGCCGATTTTTTAAATTTAAAATACCAGTCTCTTGTCCATGTACACATGTAGTCACATCCAACCCAGTTTTATGAAGTCTTGACGGACGAAAAACGTTTTTCAATTTTCTTATACTACCTGACGATTTGTTACTAAACTAGTACCGAGACACGACAGCTCTTTTGTTGCAGACCCATATGTTTTTATTACAAAGACGTATATTAAAAAATTACGATATATATATATATATATATATATATAGGGAGAGAGAGAAAGAGAGAGAGAGTGAAAAAATTATTATTAAGAGCAGCAAATATATTATGAGGATTAATTTAACTTTTCCAAATTATAAATAATTATTTTTAAACAAATTGGGAAATTCCGTCAAAAATAGTCAAAAACTTATTTCTGAATAATATTGCAAGAAATATGATCCATCTATCCACGGTATAATTTCTCCCTCCCCCATATATATATATATATATATATATATATATATATATATATATATATATACGACTGACGCCAAATCGGTCGAGCTTCGATCCCGGCCAGAAGCAAGTGCATGTGTCTAGCCACACTGATGAGCTGTGATACTTGTGGATGACTAATATATATATATATATGAGATTATGCTATTTCCAAACAAAAATGAACTATTGAATGAAAGAACGGGAATTATGACTAAGTGTAACCATACTAAAATATACGTATTATGTTCATCCAACCATGGATGAAAACGTTATAATTTCTTGTAATTTTAAAAATTTCGCGTTCAAAACTTCCCTGCCACGTGAGCATCCAAAAAGACCACCGTTACTTGGGCGTTCTTAAAAAAAAAACGGTAAACGGTAAAATCAGTTATTGCAAATCGCCGGAAGACACCACATGGTAGAAACCTAGTTCGCGTAATAACTCGTTTAAAAATGGAAAATATATATATATGTATGGATGAATATAGAATATCGTACATCATATATATATATATATATATATATATATATATATATATATATATATATATATATATATATATATATATATATATATATATAGAATATCGTGAGTGCTGAAGCTAATAAAATTGTGCTCGATATATAATGACTGAGCAATAATTTATATTAATGATAAATATACATATTTTTCTCCTCGGTAACTCGATTCATCCACAAAACTGTCGGAGACTGTGCATGACGGTGAGAAAAAAACCATGTAAATATATTTTCTTCTAATGGGTTCTTAACTTTAAACTTTATCATATACTTAAACCTCATATTTTAGTGAATGCATGTGTTTGAGCATACACCCTGTTGTTGTTTTTTTAATCTGAATTCCATGTACCGACCTGTGCAGTCAAGAATTCTAATGAAAGGAATGCGCCCTCTATTCGTGCTCGACGCCCTAGAGGCACGTTCAAACCAAGTCGGAGATCGCATTTTTCTTTGCTAAGATTCTCGAATACAGAGGCCGGTTGATGTATGAAGAATGCACTTCTATTTAAAATGATAATTGAGCCTTTTCAGTACGTGAATCTCTCTATGGACAAGTTGTCTAAAGCAAATTTTTTTTTAATCATTTCACCCCAAGCAAAGCATTCCACTGCCACTATTGCGCAGGGGGTTACATATGGGAAAGTGATGAGAAAGAGTGACATAGGAAATGTCAGAATGAGGGTGATAAACGGGTAAGGATACCGAGGATGAGGGTTGGGTAGATGGCAAGAGTGTTTGTGAGAATGGATGCGAGTTAGTGTGTTAAGAGGTGTCTACTGACCTTACATTTAAACTCCTGGAGATTGTAGCTGTCGAGGAAGCAAGTACTCGGACAGTTTAAATAGCTCTCTAACGGTTGCAAATTTATACTGGCTCAGGTGTAGGGATAGTAATGTTTTGTAATTTGCAAATGTAAATTTAAATGTAAGGTCAATAGACACCTCCTAACACACTAACCTGCTCCCATTCTATCAAGCACTCTTCCCATCTGCCCGACCCTCATCCTCGGTATCCTTACTCATCTGTCACCTTTCTCCTGACATTCCCTATGTCTATCCACTCCTTCTCTTTACCTTCCCCTATGTAGCCCCATGCGCAATAGTGGCAGTGGAATGCCTTGCTTGGGGTGAGATGATTAAAAAAAAAAAAAAAATGAGCAAATGATGATTTATCCATACAAAGGCTGAAGCAGGTTCGAAACCTGTCAGAAAGAACATTTTCTTTATTAAGTCTCTCGAATTTATAAAACAGGCGCCCATCCAAATATCATTTTGTCATTATTTTAAATCCACTTGAATTTCCTACAGAGTGCTTCCCACGAGAGAAACATTTGAATAATTATACTACTACAACCAGGGCCGTAGCTGATGCTAAAAAAACACCGGGCACAGAGAAAATTGCCCGGATGTCATCAGTGTCATTCGTTTCCAGAAACTATAATTTTTGCGGATTTTTTTGTCTATTCCAATGGAAATTAGGCACAGAACATGAACGAAAGCAGGAAATTGGATTCGGACTTTCTGAGTATAACCAGTCTTTTCTCCCAAAATTAATAAACAAACAGATTTTTACTGCGTTCATTCGGATGTTTTCTTCGTTTTTCTTTCTTTCTTTCTTTCTTTCTTTCTTTCTTTCTTTCTTCGTGAATTGATTTCTGACGAAGACACTTTTCCTTGCCCGGATTTTCACTATGATTACACGGATCGGCCCGGACCCGTGCCCGGACCCGTGCCCGGTAGTCAGATACGGCCATGACTACAACATCAACTACTGCTACTACTACTACTACTACTACTACTACTAATAATAATAATAATAAAATGAATCCAATAAAGTTACTATTTTCCCTTTTATAATTAATTCAGAAGTTTTAAGAAATTTTAATTAAATTGATTATTTTTACTTTTTCTAGATATCTAACGCCCGGTTCACATTCCACCCACGTCTATTGAACAGGTTAAGAGGTTCATCCCTTGTTCTCTGTTTAGGATGTAGTTTCCGGCTTTCTCTTTTCCAATCTTTTCACTCTTACGTAGCCCCCTGTACATCAGTGGCGTTACCGCCTTGCTCGGGGTGATACGATTAAAAAAAAAAAAAGAAAGTCATTTAGTTTTTCAATCCTCTTCAACTAATTAGTGGTAATTAAATTCTCAGACGACAACAATACGTATTAATACGAACGATATAGGTCTTCTAACTGAATTTTGACAAGAATGATTCCGCTATGAACAAAGAAAATAGTACCGAAAAATTACATAATGTTAGTCTTGTAAATGATAGACGGATGAAATAGAAATGTAAAGAGGTAGAAATGTGGTTCTACAGGAGGATGCTGAGAACAATATGTACAGAATATCTGAGGAAATAAATAGTTCTAGAAGAAATAGAAACAGGAGGGAAGGTTATAATTATCATCAGGAATAGGGAGTTGAAATTTCTAGTGCACATAATGAGGAAAGAGGGCTTGAAGAATCTGATACTCAAGAGAAGGATTGCAGGCAAGAGGAGTAGAAGGTAGCATGTTATATATCTTCAAACAACAAACACGCATATATATAAAAATATAAGTTATATTTTTATTAATGACGATGGACCGTGTAGAATAGGGAACAGAGAATTGAGAGAGCGCGCTTCTAATGGGTCGACGGGAGTGTACTCCTATCTGCTGTGTCTCTCTTCACCGGCCGATCTCTGTCGCTCCTCTACTGCTACTCTGGTCTGTCTGTCTGTCTGGTGAATCCGTGCGCCGAGGTCTTTTTATAATCTCCAAACCGGGACTTTTTCTTCCGGTTTTTGCCTCGCCCACGCACGCCCACGTAATTCTCAGAGACACCTGTTCTGTTTGCCTCTGTAGCCATTTCCGCTACAGCCGGAAATAAGGTCAAACAAACATCCGTTCCTTTCAACGACCGGAAACACCCCCGCTTGCATCAGCCTTCCTCGGGTGGGGCCAGATTGTTATATTACAAGCATTGGATAATATACTTAGAGAAGTTGAGTAAAGAGATGATGGAATAAGGTCAAATATGGAAAAGGTGCACAGTAACGTTACGGACTCATTCGTTATTGGATGTCGGATTAGCATCAATGTCTAGTATCTACCTTCGGACCTACAGACAACATCAGAACTTTCAGTTGTGTTTCTATCTTCGGGCGGAACGCAACTGAAAATATTATTGTGTAGTGATGATAATTGCGGAAAGAATCTGTCATGCTCTAGATTAAAAACGGTGAAGCCCAGGCTGTAGCATTGGATATCTCGAAACCCTTAGATAGTTCTCCATAATTTAAAAAAAAAAAAGAAGAAAGAGAAGGAATCAAAGTTGATGAGGATATTTTTATTTTCATTTTGAACTGGCGCGGAAAAGCCATATCAAACTGTTTTTGTATCGCATTCTACTGTAATATAACAATCTGGCCCCACCCGAGGAAGGCTGATGCAAGAGAGGGTGTTTCCGGTCGTTGAAAGGAGCGGATGTTGTTTGACCTTATTTCCGGCAGCAGCGGAAATAACTACAGAGGCAAACAGAACAGGTGTCTCTGAGAATTACGTGGACGTGCGTGGGCGAGGCAAAACCGGAAGAAAAAGTCCCGGTTCTGGAAGATTATAAAAAGACCTCGGCGCACGGATTCGCCAGTAGTAGTAGAGGAGCGACAGAGATCGGCCGGTGAAGAGAGACACAGCAGATAGGAGTACACTCCCGTCGACCCATTAGAAGCGCGCTCTCTCAATTCTCTGTTCCCTATTCTACACGGTCCATCGTCATTAATAAAAATATAACTTTATATTTTTATATATATGCGTGTTTGTTGTTTGTCGATATACAACACTACCAACCTGGAGTAACAACTAAATACAATCTTCATTGGGTTAAACAAGCTACATTTTATCTTCCAATGGTGCTTCTGTCTTCGAATATCATAGCAAAAAAATCTGGGATTCTGTCGTACAGACACGAGAAGCAATTCTGAGTTTAACGTACGCCGACGTGGACTCCTCTGAACACACAAATTCTAAATGTGATTTTGAATTTTATTAATTTTTCGTGTTTTTAATTTTGCGTGCATGCTGCCAGCCTCGATCTGAGTTATCGACGCATGCGCCTCATCATTCCAATGCCGATGTTTTGACATTCTGCCTCGCTAGCAATCTGTTTGTACATTTAGTCTACTTGTTGCAAAAAGAAAAGAAAATTATAATTTCTTGACACCTCAGATACAGTCACTTTCTCTCCTAGACAATGTGGCTTCCTTTTGTCTCTTCTACAAATACTTTCACGGCTTCTACTTCGATGAACTTAGCTCACTGGTGCCGCCTATATATAAATTTACTCGAGCAACAGGATTAGCAACTGGGTCCCAACCATTTTACTGTGTAACCAATAAATAATAAATCAAATTCTACTCCACCAGCTTCTTTTCTCGCACTTTCCGCCTTTCGTTTACTTGATTCCCCGACAGCTACAATCTCCAAGAATTTAAATGTAAAGTCAAAGGTCATCTCCTATTTCACTAACCTGCATCCCCTCTCTCATGCTCCCTTCTGCGTCCACTCTACTCTCATCAGTATTCTCATCTTTCTTTTATGCACTTCCTGACACCCCTATAACCTGTTACTCTTTCTTATAACTTTCCTTCGATGTAACCCCCTGCACAACAGTGACAGTAAAATGCCTTGCTTTGGACGATATGATTATAGAAAAAAATGTGTTCGTAGGAAGCAACCACAGGAAAGTATTTCAAACAGGCAAACTAAATTCATAAGTCTTGTCTTAATCTCTGAAACGCTATTCTCACGTGAACGACGGCTCCAATAATAACAGCGACCCACGTCAAATAAGCATACCACGTTTTATGCACTTGACCTGGCTACCACTCAGCCAATAAGCGTACAGCACAGTAAATATAAACAGCTACAAGCGACACCAATTCTGTTTACCACGAAGTGCTGTCCGATTCTCGATCTGACCAACGCTTGCCAATTCGCCGTCGCCACACTCACTTACAAAACATACACCCGACTCTGGTACGCTTGGGTCGCCGAGGCTAGTCATTGCTACACTACTCTACTCTCCCCCTCTCAGATCTCCGAGGTAGTACTCGACAGACATAACGCACAAAAAATACCAGAAGGATGCCGGTTCCAGGCATTCTATCTCAGCAACAGCATCTCTTAAAAGAGTGGGGGTCAGTGTAATATTGCTGACAGTTAACGTTGGATGCAGGGTCTGAGCCAGGCTCATGCGTTTGAAATCCCTTCTTTAAATCATTATTTTTGCTCTATATAACGTTAAAATAGCATCTGCGTTATTGAAATTATTACGGAGTCGCAAACTGGGTAAGCCGTAATTGGATGAAAAACAACCAATCACGGGCTACCTTTTTAGGTTTTCAACAAACTCCCTACGTGAGCGGGTTTTACAAACTCCCTTCCTCTTTTGCTTGTTGGGACCTTACAGACAAGACGTCCCCGTCTGTTCTCAGTCATCTAGACCCAGGATACGTGAAGGGACTTGACAGCAACTGAAGCACAGAAGCCATGGCTCTATTTCTGCAACCCAGCCATAACGACACAAGAAATATAAACTGTTAAAAGGACGCATCTTTCTGATAAGTTCCGCAAACCCGACTGTTTGCAAGAGTCTATGCTTTCTTTTTTTCTCTCTTTTCCTGTAAATACAGGTTTTTGTAACATTTTCGTCTGTGTTTGTGTTCCTTTCTTCTCGCCGGCGTCACAATATTGTTACCAATTAAAATTGGGAAATTACCAATAGCGTTAGATCCCGTCACCGTTTGGGGTTGCTAATGAATAAAGAGTATTAGATGTATTGGTTGGACTTCTTTATCAGTTCTTTTGTTTTGAAGCAAGTCAATACAACCATTAATAATTGAAGAAAATGAGAAGCCATTTTTGAGGAGAAAAGTTGATAAAAAAATATAAATCGGAATATTAGAATTTTATGGATGAAATATTTAAATATTTGAAGATCGTTGGTAGTGAGAAACCGGAAGAGAATTCCACAAATGAGAATTACGAGAGAAGAGACTATTAGAATAGAACTTGCGGTTACATGCAGCGATTTCAACATTTAAAGACATTATAGAGCTTTAACTGGTAAAGAAGACCAGTATGTCAAACCCTATCAAATATATTAGGATTGTTCTGAAAAAAAATTAGCCTCACGTGACTCTATAAATGATAACTATCAGAGATTGTGATATATTTTAAAAATCATTTCACACCGAGCAAGGCGGTATTTCCACTAGTATACAGAGTTGGGTAAAGAGAATGTGAAAGGTAATGCTGTAGGGGATTGACGAAAGGAAAAAATGATGAACGGATTCAAGGAGATAGAAGATGGCAATTGATGTTACTTTTAATTTTTTGAAGATGCTAGCTATCATGGATGAAAGTAAACGAAAAAGAGGTCTACAGGTGGGATATTTGAGAAAAAAATAACTGTTGAAGTAGAAGTGGTGGTTACATTTAACTATTTCAACGGTGAAAGGGTGAGACCTAAATGACAATCTAGTAGCGCACTTCGGTGTACCAGGAAAAAAGCTCGCCAGGGAAGGTACCAAGAAAATATTTGTAGAATAGACAGAAGGAGCCTATGTTAGGCCAGTGAATAAGTGAGTGAAGTTGAGATGACAAGTCAGGATCGATTATATTACAGATCCATCTTTGAATTTTATCACGAACCTTGAGATGAATAGCAGGAGTACCAGACAAGATATATATCGGCTGAAATTCATATGGTTTATATAAACTTATTTAAAAATGGAACTTTGTGTGTGTGTGTGTGTGTGTGTGTGTGTGTGTGTGTGTGTGTGTGTGTGTGTGTGTGTCCGTTACCTATAGACTCTGAAACGGCTGAACCGATTTTCTTGGAAATTTACACTGTTGTACTATAAGCGACTGCGAGTGTTCTTAGCTAGGTTTTGTGTCGATTCACCCCTGATAAATATCGAAAATCGATAATCGAAAAAATCGTGTTGGAGAAGGAGTGGTCGGATTTTAATCAAATTTGATACACTCATAGACAAAGACACAAGAAAACGATATTCAGATGTTTCAAGGTTTCAGTTCTTACAATAGTACAGACAATCGATAATATATATATATATATATATATATATATATATAAGGCAAGATGTTTGTGTGTGTGTGTTTATCTGCCTGTAACGTCTGTATTTGTTTCTGTATTTTTTTTAGTTTTTGCTTCGGGTTTGGCTCTCAGTAGGTATAATTGTAGTTCTTAGTCTCAGCCATGATACCATATACTCAGAGGACTTATTTAGCCTTTAAAAATTCAGTTTACGACAAAAAAAAACTCATTTGATATGGATACCAGGAAATCAAAATTTGACTTACATCCATTGATTTTTCTTTCATTCTACGGTTTCGCTTTAACTGGAAACAACTATTGCTTTTTAGTCTTTCGTGCCAACATCCAAAGCGTCTGAGATCCAGGACCATGGATTAGTTTTAAAGTTTCAATTACACCCGAGCGACGCAGGGCTATACTGCTAGTATATATATATATATATATATATATATATATATATATATATCGCACCTATTATATTTATAATAGGTGCGATTAGTAAATTGTCGCATTTATTTTATTATTTCAAATATTCTTTAGGCTGAGTCTGAGCTCAAGGACCATGGATGCGAAAAAAACTTATTTGATATCGATACCAGAAAATCAAAATTTGACTTACCTCCATTCATTTTTCTTTCAGTCTACGGTTTCGCTTTAACTGGAAACAACTATTGCTTTTTAGTCTTTCGTGCCAATGTTCAACGTGTCTGAGCTCCAGGACTATGGAGTAGTTTTAAAGCTTTCATTACACCCGAACAACGCAGGGCTATCCTGCTAGGTAATTATATATACATAACTTTATTCACGCTTTGGACTAACGAAAGTTGCCTTTTTAAAGCCATATTGAGAAACAGAAACATCCCCTTAGTTTGTTGATTGATTGCTTTTTTTACAGCTTATGAAACCTTTGTAGGTTATTTAAAGCGAGAACATATTTTTAAATTGTAGAATTTGTTTTTAATAATATTATTTAATGATTCAAATCTTACTAATTAACTAATAGCAGTGGGTAGAAAAGGTGTGTTTATGCCTTTCCCAAGGCCAGTCGCTCGTAAGTGAATGTAACAAAACAATCGATAGTTTAACAGTTCTGCGTCATTATTCATTACACCATCCACACATCTACGCTTACTGCATTTGTTATTCCCAAGTGGACACCCATCTAGGTACTGACAAGCGTCAACATTGCTTAACTTCGGTGATAATACGGAAACAGTTATTTTGACGTGATATGGTCGTAAGCAAGTTTACATAGAAAGAAAGAAAAGGGTGCTGAGTCGCTGTGCGATATCTACCCTTTTATATGGCTATTAATAGTGGAAAATCACCTCATAGATGAAAAGGCAATTGAAAGCAACAGAAAAGTGGTTCTACAGAAGGATACTAAGAATTCCATAGATGGCGCGATTAATCATCAAAAAGTCTTAAAGAAAATAGCAACAAAAAGTATTTATTCTAGGAATCGGTACGCAGACGATACAGTGCTGATTGCAAGGAAACTACAAGACCTCCTACAGAAGGTAGCTGAAGAGAGTGACAAAAAAGAACTACAAATAAACTGCAAGAGAACCGAATGCATGGTCATCAGCAAAAAGAGAAGCCCAAATTGCCAAATACAGGTAGGAGATGCTTAAATCACGCGGGTACAAAAATTTAAATACTTGGGAAGTGTTTTAACAGAAGATGTAAAGTGCGACACAGAGATCCGAAGACGAATTGGCATGGCGAAGGACGATTTCCAGAAGCTGAGTAAAGAATTAAGACGCAGGAAACTTTCATTATAAGCAAAGAAGAGAATACTAGATTGCTATGTGAGTTCTTCAATATAGCAGTAAATGTTAGACCATATCATCAAAGTTGAAGGAAAAACCGGAAGTGGCTAAAATATGGTTCTACAGAAGGATGCTGTGGATATCGTGGACCGATCATGTGAGCAATGATGAGGTTTTGGCAAATATCGAAACAAAACAGAAATTAATACTGATAATCAGGAAGCGACAACTAAAGTGTCCTGGGACATGCAATGAGGAAGGAGGGCTTGGAGAACCTTATACTAACAGGTCAGATAGAGGGGAAAAGAGACAGGGGGAAGCAACGGATAACATATTTGAAGAGCCTGGGGAGGTGGAGGACAGAACGGGGGTTGAGTCGTGTTACAGGAGAAAGTGTACTCAGAGCCACTAGTGATAAGGAGACGTGGAAGAAGAAGAAGAAGAAGAAGAAGAAGAAGAAGAAGAAGAAGAAGAATATTCTATGGATCAACAAAAAAAAAAGGCTGAAATTCTTTGGACACGTAACGAGGCAGAAGGGCTTGAAAAACTCAACACTCATGTGTCACACAAAGAGAAAGAAAAATAGAGAAAAAACTATCTGTCTGCCAAGCTTATTTGAATGAATACTGGAACGGAGTCGGGAGCCATTAGCAAAGGGAGAAAACTCTTAAGGGAGCCATTAGCAAAGGGAGAAAACTCTTAAGAAGCGACAAGGTATAGGAAGTTTTCTAGAGCCTTGATCGCCCATATCCTGAAGGGTCGCGGCCTATAGAGGAAGGCGAATATCTTGAAACATTTAGCACTATCGGTACACAGTTGTTAAATTGTAAAAAATATTGACCTGCTTCACATCTGGATATGAACGTGTGTATGAATGTTAATGTCTGATAGTAAATATTTTGCTGTATTGTGCGCATATGTGGACTTCTTCATCGATTTGTTAGTGTCTATGAATATTTATTTTCTATGTATGTGCAATTGTAAACATATATGTGTATGATTGCGTTCGCTTATCTGTATATATTTTCTCGCTGGACGGAATACGACAAAATAAGTTCGATACTCACTGTGTGCTCCACACTTTCGGCCTTGTGCCACAACTAAACAACGCTTAGAAAATCATTTGGGCACTTCCACGTGCTATAATGGCTAGTCAACTTGTCTCTCTAGATCAGTTATGATTCATTCAGTTAAATGTCATACATGATACACGAATTGGGCGATCATATCTAGAAAGAGACCTGACTGACTGGGCATAAGTTTATCCCGCAGTAGGTGGCCATTGCTTTCTGCGTTAGACTGGTTGCCAGCCAAGGCTATAGAACCCAATCTGTCTTATTATTTAACTCATAACTGGAACGAAGAGTAGGGTTATTACCTTTCCCAATGGTATTTGTGCGTAAGTGAATGCAACGAATTCAACTGGAATTCGAACTCAACTCCCTGCTTTATCCTTCCGAGTCGATATCCACTGCACTGCAACGCACATGCCCAAGTTATGATTAAATAGCAAATTCGATGCTCACTGGGTGCCCCATATTTTCTGCATTGTTCCAAAACTAAGCTATGCTTACAAAATCCCCAGTGCGCTTTGACCGTCGTGTACTGTTTAGTAATTTGTCTTGTTAGAACAATTATGGCTGAATAAGGAAATCGATTCTCACTGAATGCCCCATGCTTTCGGCCTTGTGTCACACCTAATCTAGGCTTACAAAATCCCCAGGACACATCGCCGTGATATGTTTAGAAAGCTTGTAACTCGACGTCAATTTCGACTGAATAGTAGTTTGGATTCTCACTGCGTGCCTCATATTTTAGGCCTACGCTTATAAAACCACCATTTCGGTGTCTGTTGTTGCGTGTGAAGTATTGTTTAACCTTTTACATTTTATTTGGCTTTTAGTGTATGTACACTTAGTCTGTTATTGTTTGTATGTGTGTGTCTGTACATTGTTGTTGTGTGTGTGAGTGTGAAAGTGTGCTTCGTAACTACAAGAGACCAACGCCCTTGAGTACATGTAAATATTGCACTGCTTCCCAAACAGACGACAAAAGCGGCCATATTGTCCGCACATTGTCTACATCTGCCGCTATTCCACATATTTCGGTTATTAGAAAGCAAAGAATCCGAAATACAACGAGCGGATGTGAATAGTTCGTTATTTTAAATTCTTCTTTGTTTATGATTATTTTCTTTTGCTATTTTCTATGTTTTGGAATTTTCCGATCATGCATCAAATTTTAATTTCACAGACCATTTGACATTTTCAAATGGATATCACAAGATTTCTTGCTCATTGAAAATATTGTAACATTAACACTACATATTTTTCTCTTACAAATTTTCCTTTTTCTTTATAGGTTCTTTTTCTTCATCTTTTTTCTTTATCTCTGTTTTCTTCCTTTTTCTTTCTTTCTTTTTTCTTTCTTTCTTTGTGATTCTCTTTCATTCTTTTTGACCTTGAAATCTTTCTTTTTTTTTTTACTCCTTATTTTTCCTTTGCATAATAATATTATTTTTATTCCTGCGAAATGGTTCCATATCATGAAACATAAAGCCATGGAAAAACATTTCCAGCACTGACGTTTTTGCATAGGATTCAAACACAATAGAGTTTATTTAATCCGAAATGCATACTCTGTATTACTGAGCACATTTTATTTAATAAAGTGGAGGCAGTTTGGATTTGATTATATTCCTTTATTGTTTTTTTACAGCTTATCTTTGCAAGTTATTTAAAACTACAATAATATTTTTAGATTTTAATAAGTTTTTTAATAATGATTTACTGATGTAAATCTTACTAATTAACCCATAGTTAGGGGGAGAAAAGGTTTATTCATGAATTTCAAAAGTTCATTTGCCCGTGATTGAATATAACGAACCTGGTTGGAATTGGAACTCTGCTCTCTGATTTACAATCTAGGACCGTTACGCATTACACCATACGCACGCACAAGTATAACAGTATAGCCGAAAGCGCTTGGGTAAATAAAACAATTTTATATAATTTATGTACTAAAAAGAAAACAAATTATAAGATCACAAGGAAACTTAACAACAGGACATTATCTCTCATTTTTAATGATAGCTGCATATGTCATCGCCATCATACTTCGACCAACCAATGGTTGGTCGGAAATTCAACGACAATCCCACCCCACACAAAACAACACGGTCAGACCTTGCCCTACTCAGGTCTTGGTGCTATGAGTAGAAATCAAGGATTCTTTCAATGACTTCTATAAATACTTTCACGGCTTCTTCTCCGATGAACTTGGATCACTGGTGCCCCTAGGTACGAATTTGCACGAGATACTAGATTAGCAACTAGATTCCACCCTTTTACAGTGAAACCAATAAAATGTAACCGCAATTTCTACTCCAACAGTTTCTTTTCTCGCACTTCCCGACTGTGGAATTCCCTTCCACATGATTGCTTCTCCGACGGCTACAATCTTCAGGAGTTTAAATGTAAGGTCAATAGACAACTCCTAACACACTAACTCGCATCCATTCTTTCAAACACTCTTCCCATCTACCCAACATTCAGCCTCGGTATCCTTACCCATCTATCACCCTCCTTCTCACATTTCCTATATCTAACCACTGTTTCTCACCACCTTCCCCTATGTAACCGCCTGCGCAATAGTGGCAGAGGAATGCCTTGCCTGGGGTGAAATGATTAAAAAAAAAGACGTGAATCGCCGGCCCTACATACGCATGTTTCTGTATACGAGACACCATCTAAAGAAAGATTGCCAGAGAAAACTCAGCGACGGCCTCCAGTTTCAATATAAAGGCTTGGATCAACCCGCGGATTTGGTTTTCAGGCTCTTTTCAAAAGTGTTGCACACTGAGAATGAGTCTCCCAGGCCGATAATATCAACAAATCACCTTCCTGATAAATGAGTTTCATGTTTAGGAGGCGAACAATAGTAAGATCTGCAAGATAGACAGACTGGCCTTAGAGAGGGACCTTTCCTCGCAGAGGAAGGCCGTCCTAAGTCCATTGTTTAATTTAACCTCAGTCAACTTTCCGTTGACTGAGGACCCTGCAAACTTCCCGAGCGCCCCCGGATTCTCTCTCTGTTAAGGAACGCCGGAGGCCACCTAAAAGTCAAGAAGGGCAATGGCAGCATTTTCTAAGATAAGGATGGCCCAGATTAGGACACACCATGTACAGAAATTGTCAATATATTGTGCTGGGATGGTCCACGTAATTCTCCATCCCTCATTATATTGGGCTGTAAAGCTAACGTTCCCGTCGGACGTAGGCGGCATTTCCCTGGCTGAACGTATTACGTCCGATATTAGAAGAAGTAACCTGGGACAATCTGCTAGAGTCTGACTTCTGCAGAATTCTGGCCATCTGTGTTTAAGGTTTTACTTTAAAAAATGACTATCAGCTTGAATGCGAGGAACCTGACAGATCGGGGTAGGGCTGCTCTTTTCCGTCGGTGTGAATGTGGCTGCGATCCAGGAGACTCACTTTGTTTGCGATGTTGATTTCAGTGTGCTGTCTAGCGACTATTCAGTATACAGGGAGCAACAGGCTAGAGGCGTTTCCTTACTGGTTAAACGTACCCTGGGTGCGACAGTGGACCTTGTTCATGTCGGCGTGGATGGCTGTTTGATCGTGGGCAATATTGCCGTGAAAATAGGTCGTTTCGGATCGTTGCGGTTTATGCGCCCAACGACCAAGACGAGCGTGTCTCGTGTTTTGTCACTTGGGGCCTTTCCTAGTGGATTCTTTGCGCCTAGTATTAGTGGGGGACTGGAATGCTGTCCTGGACCTCAAGTTAGTTAGGGGGCGGGGATCTAGCGAGAGGTTTCGTGATTGTAGCTTGGTTGATCTGATCGACGAATTCGGCCGATCACCTTGGGTGGAAGATGTGTGCGTGGGCTCAGAGTTGGCCGTGTACCTAGATAGTTCTAGATAGAATGTTAGTCAGAAGGGTAAATCTAGATTTGTTAGATTGTTTTACTGGTTAGCCTAATCGGACCACAAACTCGTTTGTGTCCGGCTGGCATTAGACAGTAGGCCTAGTTTGAATGGACACTGGAAGTTCAACGTGTCTTTACTGTACAAGCGAGATTTCCGGCAACAGCTAACTAGATTAGTGCAGCGGGAGTTAGTGGGGTTGGTTATCGGGAATAGGTGGTGGGAGAGGCTTAAAGATAGTATTAGGTCTTTCACCGCTGATTATAGCCGTCGACTCATTCTAGCTAAGGTTAACAAAGTGACCTCACTAAAAACTAATCTGTCCCGGACGGGGCCTGGGGGGATCCCCTAGAGATGAAGTTAGCTAGGCAGGCCTTGGACCGCTTGGCTAACCAGCAGTATCAGGGTCATGTAATTAAACATAGGTTAAACAAGATGTCTAACGAAGCTGTGAATATGGGCGCAAGGTAACAATCCGTCGTAAGTGGCGATCGATATATTCGAGTGATCAAGACCCCGGAGGCGTAATCTTCGGTCGACTGATGATGTGCGTAAAGAGTTTCGGCGGCATTTCAAGAGCCGCTTTATCAAGGACCCTGGTCTCCGCGAATAGAAATTTCATAGCTATTTAGCTGACTTTCCTCGATTTGGGCCGACTGAGGCAGCTAGCTCCGAGGGACAGATCACGGAGTGCAAAGTTCAGTTGGCACTGAAGAGTGTCGGCATGGGAAAATTTCCGGGACTTGTTGGTCTACCCTATGAATTGTATTTGAGGATGCGCACATCTTTGTATCGATTTTGACGGTGGTTTTCATCAACTGGTTCCGGCAGAGTTTTTTGCCCAACCGAATTTCCAGAAGAGTGATCACGCTGTTGGAAAAGATCAAGGGTGCTGGGGTTTAAATGATTAGAGGCCATAACTCTGCTAAACACAAACTTAAAGATTTTGGCCAAGATCCTGACGGAGCGCTTGCAGACAGTTGCTGAGATTCTGTTGGGACCTGAGCAGACTTTTGATGTGAGGGGCCGAACAATTCAGAGCAACTTGCACTTGATCCGCACGATCCTAGAGGGTGTAAAAGACGACGAGCAAGCTGCACTGATCTATTTGGATCAGTCCAAGGCATTTGATAGGATCGACCATCGGTATCTGGCAGCTGTCCTGCAGGCCGCCAGATTCAAAGTGGATCAAGCCTACTGTATCGCGCCCGATCTTATTGTGCCCATCGATCTCGCGTACGCGTGTGATAATGTGTCGCTACCGTCTTCTGTGGTGAAACGGATGGTGTTTCTCACGATGCTGGCCGTAGCTCGAATGGTGATTTGGACATTCCGAAAGGAGGGAACCTTGCGATATGAGCGTTATTCTTATCAGTATCTGATTGGATTCTTTGTGCGTCAGCTTAAGATGAAGATCAGATCTGATAATCTGATATAAAGCGCTTGATATCGACAGATTTCAGCAAAAGGTGGGTAAATGTAGCAAGCCTGGTCCGCGTGAGTGGGGCCAGTCTTGATTTTCTTTTTTAAAGGTCGTTTTTGCACAACCAGGCAGTTTCCTGTAAAAACCTCCATGGTTATGTTATTTGTCTTTTGTGTACCTAGGTGATGTGATGATTGGGTTCCCGGTCTGTTCCCGGATTTCTCTTTTGTTATGATCCAAGTCAAGATTCCCAACCTCTCCAGTTTGTTTTTGGTCCCCATTTTTGTCTTGACTGTTTTTGGGGGATAGGATGGGTCTTACTAACATTTGTTTATTTTAATTTGAATATTTTGTGACATTTAGTTCGTTTTGGGTATTAAATCCAACTCCCCTTTATCCTTTCATTTCAATCTTAAATATATTTTATATTATTGTATTTTATGACATGGGTTTGTTACCCCTTTTTCTAGGTACCTTTTGTAAATACGTGGTATTGTGGTGTGAAGTATTGGGAGAAGATGGATGGGTTCTTGCGGTGAATATGCAAATTGTTAATGAGTGATATGGTCGTGAAAATGTTTAGTTAGGTATAGGATAGTTACTGACTACCACCCACTACCCACCTCCACTTTCGGCCTTGGGCCACATTTTTGAATTTTTTGTACCGAATAAATATCTTCTTTTTTTTTTTTTCGTGGATTGCGTGTATAAAAGTTTGAACGGATTGACAGACAGACAGACAGACAGACAGACTGACAAAGAGGAAGTAGGAACTGCTTAGTTGGTGTCTGTTTCAACTGCCTGGTGTAACGGCCGATATAGGTAAACTTGAAATCCATTTCCTTCAGGCGATCTTTTTTGATCTGCACTTTGTGACCCCACTCATCATCATTTATTTATTTAACTTTAATTCAGACAGCTTCTTCACCAGAATTTTAGCTTTGTGGCATAAGCTCCCGAGACAAATATACTTTTGGTCTCTTGAAATACAAAGTTAACTGTTATTTATCTTACCCCTCCTCATATTATGAATTCATACTCCGTTCTTGCCAACTTCCTCACAACAATCTCATTCAGTAACTTTCGGCTTTAAGTGTATCTTTGGCCTTGTTTTGATGTAAACTAACAGTATAAAATATTAATCAGATCCATATTTTCAATTTTGGACATAATTCACAAGGATATTGCATTAATTGTTAAATTTGGCAATGATCCCCGAGGTCTGTTGTTTAATCTCCCGTTTCATGACACTGAAAGCCGGAAACAGCACCTGAATCCTTTGGCGATTTAATAAATATCTTCACGCATCTTACAGATTTACTATCTTCCGAAATGACATCATTTCGTTGTCGAACAATAGACATATCTCATCAAATAAATCTCCATTGTATTTTGATTAATGTTGTGGATATGTGGGTTTACACCAACAGAAGACCGGATGTCGTGAGCAGGGCTATAGAGACTGGGAGAAAATTTGCATGGTTCGTGTGTTTTACACCATCTGCCTCGTTTCAAAACACCTGTCTTTGGCTCCAACCGCCAACCGCACACCGGAATATTTTCCATTAGATTTAACGTTAGCGCACAGAAAAGTAAAGCAATGAATAAATACAGATCAATAAAAGGTAAATAAAATGGATTTTATTTACTTTACCCACCCGGAAAAAAACAAAACTACTGCGGGTTTGATGAATAAGGAAATTCGTTTCTATTGTTTGCAACACCGGCGTTTCTTGAAGTGTTTAAGGAGACATTATCGGAATACAATATTTTATTATACGGACTGCGTTTAGCTTTGAAATATGTTATAGTGGGTTATCCATTCTTTTCCAGTTTATAGTGGGAGTCCGTTCTAGTTATGGGTAGTTGTGTATCGTTGCAGATTAACGGAATTTTGCCTCGTTGCAGATAGCCCACTATAAGTCATAAAATGATTACAAATCAAGAAAAGCAAATTGGTTTGAAAAATAACATTTTATATATACATATATCAATTAAGGTTTTTACAGTTAAAGTAATCCTTGAAGTATAGGTCCAACGGACGTTAAAATGTTCATGATAATAAAATGCTGAAAATAGAATTAATGCTTAGGAAGGTAAGAGCGTTGTAAGTAAGGAATGTCTTTGATGTCTTCGCTCCTTAGGTCAGTAAGTAGCTTTGAGACAGCGAAAGATAAAAGAAGAGGGAAGGGAGGCGAACATAGTAAGCCACTTGACTTGGGTCAAGGGGGATACTGATTACACTCCTCTCCCTCGAGTCAGTCTATGCTTTCGGTATCGGCTTTTTATATCTTATTTTTGGATCGCAGCAGATCATTTGGGGATTCACACTTGTATTTGATTCTGGGCTTCCCATTGGCCGATAAATAAAATTCACGTAGGCTCGTAAACTGGAAATTTTATATTTAATTAATTTTTAGTTTGCAACCGTAACATCTGCGCGAATCCAGCTGAGCAGCGACTACTTTTGGTCATTTGCTTTTTGGTTGTGAGTGCGCAAATATCCGGTCCATCGCTTTTGCTCCGTATCATCACAATGTCACTTAATTCTTCCTGTCCATCTTTAGTGTCCTTAGATTCTCGTGTGGGTTGAATAACGCCAGAGACACGCCAATTGTTGGTACTGTTTTTCAGACAAGTAGAGATTTTACGGATTGAAGATAATATCATGTCATTGAAATTGCTTTGAATATAGAATAGCCAACAAAGGCTAGAGAGTAGAGAATAAGGAAAGCCGTGAGCTTAAAAGTTAAATGACTTCCGTGCGCGTTTAGTCGCATCAATATAAACATTACCTTAATTCGAGGAAATCTTAACGACGCAACGCAATACACGAAGCTTTTCCCACTTGTTTGTAGTTGTGTTACCTAAAATTCTTCGTTATTTATAAATTGTTAATATATATATATATATATATATATATATATATGATTTATTTGTTTAATCGATACTTGTAATTGAGTAGACATTCTGTTTTTAATCCAACAGTATATTTATAATTTTATTTCCAGCGGCTTGTTTATTTACGATAAAGTTTTTGTACGAAAATGTTCGTCATTCGGCAGGATTCGAACCTGCGACCATTATCAACATAGGGGAAGTTACTAATTGATTTTGTGATTAAACCAAGCCTATATAACACAATTTCGATTACCATCTCTGCTCTGAAATGTATCGTAATGTCAACAAATGTAAGCATAGAATGTTACGGAAAATCCCGAAGATTAACGAAATGGTTTTAACAACCGACATATTGAAATTATTTGTTTGAACATAATTTTTAATCGATACTCGTATTTGAGTAGATATTTCTTTTTAATCAAATAGTATATTTATATATTTCCAACGGCCTGATTATTTACCATAAATTTTACATTTGTTGCAGAGATCATGGATTAGCTTTATTACACCCGAGCAACGCTGGGATATACTGCTAGTTATATATACATACACACTGTGTGCATGAATATATGACAAAAATCGTCAATTACAATTTTTCGTTAAAAGGAATTAGCATTATTTTTCCTTTAAATTTGCCGTGTAAGATTTTTTTATTTTTTTATTTCGTTATTATCATCTTTTCTTAATGTAAAGAAACCGTTCATTTTCTGTTTTTCCTGGTTTTATTTGTTTCGTTTTATTTTATGTTTCTTTCGTAGCTTTCCAGTTTTTATATCTAATTGAATCCAATTTTATTTATTTTTCAGCTTGTTTTCTTTATTTCAACTAACTTTGCAGAAATCAATTTTGTCATTTCAACATTCATCTTAGTGCGGGCGCGGAAATAATACGGTTTAAAAAATGAATTGCTAGAATTATTCTATAACAGATGATTTCAGAAATTTGACGCCCTCAATCTTATATCAAGAATATTTATTTAGTTATTCCCTTATAAATTATTTATTATAGTGTTTTTTTTCCGTTTATATTTGGCGCGCCTGCATTCTACAAATTTATAGTGCGCTTTGAGATAGATATTCTCTAGTCTGTTAATTTAATTCTTAAGGGATTTGTATTCGGCGTCGTTGTAATAATAATAATTTATACATTTTATTCTTTTTGAAAACCAAATATAATTTAGTGAACTGTACAGAGTGCGACAGAAATATTTACAATAAATTTTACCTTTGTAGCAGAGATCATAATTATGATAAAAAAAAACATTGATTCAAGTAATTTGCAAAATGTTGAGAAAACAAATTTTAATTTTATTTCCCCTGGAAAAATGTGATTTACAAAATCACAGTCCAGATTGACGGCAGTTGCTGCCAACCATGCAGACAGCCCTGCAAACTACGTTACACTCCTTGTGTTCCTTGCCGTCCCTGTTGCTCTTGCAATCCTTGTGGTCTCCTCAACCAATGCGTATCTAAATAATCAGGCCGATAGAAATAAATGAATTCAAGGAATTCAACTGGAATTCGAACTCGGCGCATTTCACCCCAAGCAAGGCACTGCCACTATTGCGCAGGGGGTTACATAGGGAAACGTGATGAGAAAGAGTGGTTAGATATAGAAAATGTCAGAACAGGGTGATAGACGGGTAAGGATACCGCGGATGAGGTTTGGGTAGATGGGGAGAGTGTTTGAGAATATGGATGCGAGTTATTGTGTTAGGAGGTGTCTATTGATCTTACATTTAAACTCCTGGAGATTGTAGCTGTCGGGGAAGCAAGCATGTGGAAGTGAATTCCATAGGCAGGAAGTGCGAGAAAAGAAGATGTTGGAGTAGTAATTGCGGTTACATTTTATCGGTTTCACTGTAAAAGGGTGGGACCTAGTTGCTAATCTAGTATCTCGTGCAAATTCGTACCTAGGGAGCACCAGTGATCTATGTTCATTGGAGCAGAAGCCGTGAAATTATTTATAGAAGAGGCACAGGGAAGCCACCTTACGCCGGTGAGAGAGTGACTGCAGCCAGTCTGCCAAGTTGGTATCGATCACATTACAGACTCTCCGTTGTATTTTTTCAAGAACCCCAAGGAGAATACCAGTGGCACCCGACCAGATGTGGCAGCAGTATTCAATGTACGGACCTTGAGCCTTGAGGGACACCCGCTTTCGTATGGAAGTTCTGGGAGGCATGTCCGTTTAATACCATCTTCAATGTGCGGTTAGAGAGCAAAGACTGGATTAGGTCAAACAAATGTACAGTTATACCATAGCTCCGCAGTTTGCGTAGAAGGCCAGCATGCCAGACTCTGTCGAACGCTTTAGAGATATCCAAGGCATTCTTGACGAGAGCCTAGTCTATATACTCGGTCGTTCGCATATCAGCAGTAGACCTGGTGTAGCGGAAACCATAATGTTTGTCCGAGAGGAGCCTGTGGTCTGTGGGATGCTGAACCACCTCGGCGTTGAAAGTGCATGTGTAGGTATTTGAAGGCTACCACAATGCGTTAAG
Source organism: Ascarosepion bandense (assembly GCA_037127315.1). Classification (NCBI taxonomy): domain Eukaryota; kingdom Metazoa; phylum Mollusca; class Cephalopoda; order Sepiida; family Sepiidae; genus Ascarosepion; species Ascarosepion bandense. The sequence continues at coordinate 3,299,567 of JBBBDQ010000585.1, read as the reverse complement.
TAAAATAAAAATTTACCTTCCTTTATTTTTCTAAATGCATTCAAATACCTACCCACACACCTTATATGCACAATGCTTCAAGCAAATTACAAAACTCTCCATATATATATATATATATATATATATATGTGTGTGTGTGTGTGTGTGTGTGTGTGTGTGTGTGTGTGTGTATGTGTATGTGCGTGTTGTTCATATAAACATTATTATTAGCGGGTGCATGTGAGTTGTAATCGCTGTTTTGTTTTTCATTTTATTAAACAAGGAAACTAATAACAGCCATTGCATAATCTGTCATAGTAACTCGACAGATGTTCCCACTAAAAATTACGTTTGTATTAATCAGAATAATGTCGGACAGAATTCCTTTTAAATAGTTCCTTTCGTTTACGTTTCGAGAAGGACGCGGATAAAGATTCGTAGTAGACCCCGCCAAGAAAAGTATTTCCAGAAATCGGTAGTTAAAGCCTCAGTCTGACAGGCTACTCCCCGTCACCAAGTTGCCAGGGATATACTTTGGCTAAAAAAAAACTGTTATCTTGAAGGGAAAATATGATAGAGGTTCGTTTCCTAGGCAGGAATTCTCAACCTGACTCGAGTTTTATTAATTTCACTATTTATGAAAGGAAAAAAAATGGGCGGAAACAAACAAAAATAATGTTGATAGCAATAAGAAATAATAACGGTAACAAAAAAAAACAAAAACAAAACAAAACAAAAAACACATGGCCCAGTGGATATAGACGTTCGTTAGTTCCTGAATAGACTCTTAGAGTTGTGAGTTCAATAGCAGGCTACATCAAGTAACTTGCAGGTTTAGAGGGAGATAATTCATGACTTCCAATCGAGGCTTAACGCAATGGAGTTGATATTCCTCAGTGATTGTAATAAAATGTTCGGTTTTAAATTCCTAGCACCTGAAGAATTTTTTTGTGGGGGGTGATATTTCGATTACCCATTGTTGTACCATTTGTATCTGAAGAGCCGCGCCAAGAACACAAGAGCGGCGAAATGTGCATAATCCAAACTAATAATTAAAAATCCGTTATATAAACTATTACATTATATATATATATATATATATATATATATATATATATATATATATATATATATATATATACCTTTTGTGTTTACAAAATATTGTCGCCAAATTTATTGTTCATTTTCCGCATGCCCGTTGTCTGCTTTTGATTTCGTTAAGTAAATAGTGTAGTAGGGTCAGTTGGTCACCGTCTGCTAAGAAAAAGCGTACCATGACGAAATTTGGAAATAGCATGTCGTGCTGATAGGCATTCATATTGGAATAGAAACATTTTGGAGTGTTTCACTGTCAACCTCAGCACAGTGTAGACGATTCGGAAATAGCTGGATCAGTCTAATTGCGTCTGGAGTGATCACTAGCGATGGCGGTATTAGGCCTACATTTATCTTCCCACAGGGCCTCAGATTCAACCAAGAGACCTACATAAAGTGCCTTGAGGCGGCAGTGCTGTCATGGGTCAAGTGGGTGGCTGCTGGAATATCCTTAATCTAGTAAAAGAACTGCAACATGTCACACAAGCAGGAGGGCCCAGATATGGCTGTTATGCAATTTTTGCGATCACACCTAATTCTCCAGACTGCAGCTCCTAGATTATGATGTGAGGGATGCAGTCGACCAAAAGACCAACAAAATTGCATCTAGCAACAAATATGAAGTTAAAGCAAGGGTTATGGCAGCATTTACCAACATAAACATGGGAACCGTCTAAAAAAGTTACGGGAGATTCCGAATTCGTCTGCAGGACGTGGTTAAAGCCAATGGCGATTTTACTGAATAAATTTATTTTTTCTTAATTTAAAATATATTTGTGTAAGTTTGGTAAATACATAATAATTAAAATTATGCCATTTTTATGCTTACAAAATCTTTTTTAATGTATTTAAAAAAGAATCTACTTTTATAAAATAGAAACCTTGGTTTGGAAGAAACGGCTTCGCCCGCCTTCCACCATAGTCATCAGGTGCGCCACTTTTGGGACTATGTCGGCCCAGTTGACGGCTCCGTATCGTGCCCGTCGATCTCGAGTAATGTGTCGCCCCCGTATTCTGGGGTGAAACGGATGGTGTTTCACACGTTGCTGGCCGTAGCTCGAATGGTGATTTGGACGACGCGACAGGAGGGAATCTTGCGATATGAGCGTTATTCTTATCAGCATCTGATTAGATTCTTTGTGCATCAGACTCAACCTCGACACCTACATAAGGTGCCTTGTGGAGGCAGTTTGGGAAATACATTTATTAAAATGTGACGTCTGTTTTATTCTCATTTTTTTTTGTGCCATTTAGAGGACAATTTATCCATCGCAGCTAGTATATGTCAACTCATCACTATGATGTAATCCCCATAAAAATATATGGAAGTCCTTCAGTGTTGGATACCCATGAAGCAGAGACTGTGTCGTCATTTTCATCGCTCTGACATCTGTCAGAACAGAAATATTAGGACGTAAATTTCGACGGAGCTTGTTTCACATTCAAAAGAACTCATGATGCCTATGTATGTCTCAAATTATATAATGAAATTTTTTTCATGTGATGCTATACGCATATAGTTCTAAGTAAGTACACGCCTTTTTGAGCAAATTGATGTTTTCCTCGCATACAAACACATATATACGCAAAACACACACACACACATATATATATATATGCATATATATATATATCCGATTGTACGTAGAACGGAGAAAGAATATTTACAACGTCCAAAACATTAATTTAAAACAGTGCTCGATATATAATATATAGAGCATTGAATATTAATTATAAATTATATTTTAGAATATGTACATAATTTTTTTATAAATATCCGTTACAAAAGAATATTTGTTTGGACATTAGAAGTTGACTGTCTCTTCAGACGGAATGTCGACATTCCGTCTGAAGAGACATTCAACTTCCAATGTCCTTTGTAACGGATATTTATAAAAAATTATGTACATTTTCTAAAATATAATATATATATATATATATATATATATATATATATATATATATATATGGATGTGTAAATGTATGTATCCAGTGTGTATGTATGAAAAGATTTATCTTATGCCCTCTTGTGTAAGAATATTATTATACGGTGAATATTACAGTTAAAATTAATAAAGTTTTGCTTAATAAACTGTTCTCCATTGGGTATGTATGTCAGGTTTTCCACTCGGCCTGTAAGATGACTATATATATATATATATATATGTGTGTGTGTGTGTGTGTGTGTGTGTGTGTGTGTGTGTGTGTGTGTGTGTGTGTGATTTTCTGTTTGTAAAGATGTTCTGTTTTCTTAATTAAAAATTAGCGGATATTCTACATTTCATTTTTCCTCTACATTCCGAGTACTGGTTTGCAGGAACTTTTGCGGACCCACAAATAAACAAGCACTCTAACACACACACACACACACACACATAGATAACGTATATATATATATATATATATATATATATATATATATATATATATAAATTTTAAATGGTATAATGGAATATATAACTGAATGTTGATATGAAAATATAAATAAATTTTGTGTCCCCAGGCCAGAAAGGTAAAAACATAAAATTATCCAAACATGTAAACAAATATATATATATATATATGTGTGTGTGTGTGTGTGTGTGTGTGTGTGTGTGTGTGTGTATGTGTTGTGTTGGTGGGTGTGCGCGTGTGTGTACATGCACACACATATATATATATATATATATATATATATATATATATATATACTTAAATGCATACATATACGCATACACTTATGCACTTATATTTGTATATATGGCAGAGGTTTACAAAGTAATTGGCAAATCCCACTCCCAAAATCTATAATCTGATCATTGGTTATTGAAATATTGATTTAAAAGATGACAAGTACTTAAAACTTTAATTATCCTTCATGCATATATATATATATATATATATATATATATATATATATATTACCTACCTCGGTGACACGACTCAGAGTTACATGCACTACGTAATAATCAGATGCATACAAAAGATGTAAATATTTTCCCCCGTAATTTTGAAACAAAAACAAACGCAATGTTGTTTCCAATGTCACACAAAACATCAACTCACGTTTACGCAAAGCCAAAGAAAATAGATTTTTTTAATGGAATTTTTCACCAATATTTAAACCACAATGTTTTATATAATTATTTTTTTTTATATAACTGAGTTTTAAAATGAAGCGGCGACTACAAACGCATGGAAATCGCAACAGGCTGCATTAATCATCTAATTAAAAATATTTTGAGTTGCACGGGCAAAGCCGGGCTATAATGCTAGTATATATATATATATATATATATATATATATATAGAGAGAGAGAGAGAGAGAGAGAGAGAGATAATGTCTACAAAGTTATTTAATAACTAGTTCACCCACAGTGAACTTACGTCCTGCTTCTTACATGATATCATCGATCGTTCCAGATTTTCTGTTATCGCAATGTGGGATAACTAAAAACAAAGATGATGGAAAGAAAAAGCAAATGAATACAGATGAATTTGGCTAGCTTGCAAAGATTTATATGAAAAAAAATGTTGAAATTACTAGCCTCTCTTGCACATGCACACAACGTCAACAAACCCAGACAGATGAAACGCGTCACAAATAAACAAACTTTTTCTATATATATATATATATATATATATATATATATATATATATATATATATAATTTAGGCAGCATTTTTTCATTGATGCATGTTTCATTAAATAATATATACAAGTTTTGCCGATTTATTTTATGTTAATTTTTATCATATCGTCTGATAAGCTTAATAGCATTATCGTTGAAAGAAGAAAGAAAATTACAGTATTGATACACGTTTTTAGGTTAATCCTTTCTGAGCTTTCGGCTTACATCCCATTGGCTTTCCATACTTCATACTTTTCGCCACCACTCTTGCGTGGTCATTTGAGTCACGCACGTGTTCGCCAATCCTCCACACAAACACAATACATGACTACTACTATCGTTCGTCTGCGAACTGTTCGTAACAACCAACACTATTGTCATCTTTGATAATGGCTGAATTAAGCCAAAAGCTAAGAAAGGGTTCAATAAAAACATGTATCAATAATGTGATTTTCTTTTCTCTTTCAACGATGTTGCTATTAAGCTTATCAGATGATATGAAAAAAAATTACATAAAATAAATCGACAAAACTTGTCTATATTATTTAATGAACCATGCCTCAATATATATATATGGATGAGTAGTTATTTGAAGGCTATCGCAATGCTTTTAGTATAATAAAGGAAGGTAAAGAAGGTGTTGAGTATTATCTATTTATGATTCATTAATATTTCAAGATCAAAATCTCATCTTCAGAATGATAGGAGAGTTTGGTTTCAAGTTGTCCACCGATGGACAGTGCCTTTAAACGAATATATATATAGGGCGCGCTAAAATGACGCCCCTTTTTATTTATTAACTTTTATTGAGTAAATATTTAAAGATGACTTAATATTAACTATGACGTTCGGAATGGTGACATCTTAATTACCACGTGTCGTACTGATGTGCGTTGTGTCGGATATCGGCTCGGAATAAAGCGGAATGCCGAGTTCGAATTCTAGTCAAATTCATTTTATTCACTTACGCTCAAATACCCTTGGAAAAGTTATTAATCCATCTGTAAAGCTTAAATTTCAGGAGAGATTGGGTTCTTTAGCCTTGCTTGTCAATTAATCTAGTAATTAATGGCAACTTACTGCGGGGAAATCTCCTGCCAAGTATGTCATGTTTATTTCGATACATGATCGTCCAAGCGTGTATAGCGTATGACAATTAACTGACTGTCTATACTGAAATAGAATTATTTACTCTCGAACTGAAAACAATTCTTCACGGGGAGCATAACCTTGGATATTTGACAGGATGTTTCACAAAGGTTTGTTACATAAGCTCTTTAGCTATGGAATCACTAGAAGGGTCTTTGATTATAAAGTTCTTCCTCACAGGTAGATCCTTGAAGGTAGCTTCTGACGGAGAGTACCCCGAAGATCTGGTGGTCAAAACAGGCGTACCTCAGATGTCACTTCCCAGGTCAACCGTCTTTCTGACTTACACTTGTCTCAGAATATATTCAGATCATTTGTATAATTATATGCCGATACGACGATATACGGGTGTAACTTTAAAGCTCTTGACGGTTAGATATTGTCATCTGACCATTCTTCCGATTTAATACTAACTTCAGAGCGGGGAAAAACTAGCTAGATACATTAAATGCCTCAAAAACCACACTAGTTATATTCTATCACAGCAGTTAGGACCCCGAACTACCGCCAGTCACGATGAATGGATTCCCCCTCCAGGAGGCACCTGACCTCAACTGGAACTTCTTCATACGATCCATAACTAGAATTGCAAATACGTCTCCCTGTATCGTTCCATTAAATACCTGGCTCCTCATGCTAGCCTCTACCTTTCTTCTTCTATGTGCCCTGTCCCTTCAGGACGTAGGCGATCATGGCTTCCCACGTTTCCCTATCCCTGGTGGCTCTGAGCACGCCTTCTCTTGTTACACCGTGCAATCCTCGTTCTGTCATCCACCTGATTAGGTCCTTCAAATATGTTATCCGTTGCTTTCCCCTTATTCTTTTTCCCTCGGTCTGGCCTGTTAGTGTCAGGTTCTCTAGGCCTTCCTTCCTCATTGCGTGTCCCAGGAACTTCAGCTCTCTCTTCCTGATGCTCAGTATTAATTTCCTTTTTGTTTCCATCATTTCCAAGACCTCATCATTGCTCACATGCTCGATCCATGATATTCGCAACATCCTTCTGTAGAACCGCATTTCAGTTGCTTCAAGTTTTTCCTTCATCTTTGATGATATTGTCCAGCATTCACTGCCAAGGCTATAAAAACCCAATCTATTCTAATATTTAACCCATAACTAAATAGGAGAGACGGATTAATACCTTTTCTAAAAGTATTTGTGCGTAAGTGAATGCAAGGAGTTCAACTGGAATTCGAACTCGGCTCCCCGATTTGGCGTAGCCGAGTCGATATCCACTGCATCACAACGCATTCTTCAAATTGTGAAATTTTTCAATTTTTTCAAATTTTAAATATCGACTGACAACTGAACTTTTATTCAGAACTTTTTCAACGTATCAAATAAGTTCTTGTAATTATATATATATATATGTATGTATTTTACTTCGCATAAAAAGCCAGCTATCTTCCGACAATTATTTTTTATACCGTTGAAATTTTGTAAAAGCCATTATTTCGGAAAATTTCGTTTTTATTACTAAATATGTTGATATATATATATATATATATATATATATATGTCTTCATCTTCTTTTTCTATAACAGTATCACTCTTTAGAATATTTGTTATTAGCATGTAGCCCGACGTTATTAAATTTGCCTTGAAAGATTTCATCCTAATTTCGCATATTAATCATCATTTTTTGTATTTTAAAAATTTAAAAAAATAAAATATCGCTATTCATCATCAATAAAAATAATTTGAATAAAATTCTCATCTACAATTTTAAACATCCCCATTCCTCGCATGTTCCGTCTATTGTATTCTCAGTGTCTTTTTTCGAACCACATCTCAGTGGCCTCAAGTTTCATTTTCATATGTGAAGAAATGATGCAGTATTCACTGCCATACTGAATAATTGATATTACATAGCAGTTCAATACTTTATACTTTATTTCTCATGAAAATTTCCCCTTTTTAATAGTTTGTTTCTCTTTTGGAAGGCATCTGTCGTTATTAGAATGCATCTTCGGATTTCGGTAACATTTCTTGCCCCTCCTGAAACACTTGATCGAGTTTGATTTTGACTTCTCTAATTTGTAGCTTGGATTTTGGGTCGACTCTTTTACTAACGACCATACAGATTTATTAAAGCAGTTTTTTGTTAATTAAATTAAATCAAGCATTAAAAACATGTTATGGAATCGTTATAGAATCAAATAAATTACATTTTTTCTTAACGGATAGCGTCTTAAATATTAACAATGATATTTTATGCAGGTGTAAGTTATATATATATATATATATATATATATATATATATATGAGAAAAAAGTTTAGGCAGACAAGTTATTTCATGGTAAATCGGAAATATAGGCATATTTCAGGCGAACCATCATCAGCTTCCGTCTTTATTGTACAGCGAATCTTCTGTACAATAAAGAAGGAAGCTGATGATGGTTCGCCTGAAATATGCCTATATTTCCGAATTACCATGAAATACGGTGTCTGACTAAATTTTTTCTTATGTTTGCTCTGTATGTATTTATATACACATATATTTAGAGCTCTCTTGGAGAGTTATCTTGCCACTGTATGTACAGGATACTTGTTTGGATTCTTCTATATCTACAGCGCATGCCTATATATATATATATATATATATATATATATATATATATATATATAGTATTTATTACCAAATGGATAATTCTAAACGAAAATAGAATTGTTCTTTTGTTATTATTGCTTTGCAAAATTTTACAAGGCATCCAGGAAGTCTTTGCTTCGGCTAGCCAATAAGAAGAAGAGACTAGCATAGGGAAGAGAGCACAAAAACTAGACAGCAGAACAGTTCATTTGATGCATATTTTATCACATGTTTACAATTATTCACTTGGCAATAAATACTAAAATAGTATGAAATACATTATTTTCTTTAAAAAAAACTGGGGTGGCCTAATAATTATAGCCGGTAGTATATATATATATATATATTAATTCAGATACTTTAATCCAAGTGAAAAATCAGAAAGGTAAATACCAAAAACCCGATCCTAATTAATATTAAAAATGTTATTTTAATATTAAAAAATGATACAGGAAGAGAGCTCCATGTAATAAAATATTACAGAGCAAATATAAATTAAAAAAGGATTAATTCAATGATGTTGAATGACCATTTCGATATGAAAATCCCCACGGGGGATAACACATCACCTCAGCAACAGAAAAATCCTTTCAGAAACTGGAGAAAAATCAGTCTAATTTTTCTTTTTAAATAGATTTGCAAAGAAATTAAAAAAGAAAATAAAAAAGAAAAAGAAAAAAAGGAAAGATAAAACAAAATAAAAACAAATAAACAAGAAAAGAAAAAATTGACATCGTCTGGGTTCGCAAAAAAAGGAAAGAGAATTGTAACTTAAAAATTAAGAGACGGCCGTATATATATATATATATGTATATATATATATATATATATATATATATATATATAATAGAAATAAATAAGTACTGTAAAAAAATACATTTTTAAGCTTACAACTTTTTAGTAGTTTTTCCTATACAAGACAGTATACGTGGATCATCATTATGCTATATATATATATATATATATATAGGCAGTGGCAAATGCAACACGCCTTTTCATTTGTTTATTTTTATTGAACAAAAATACAGTAATTTCGCATCAAAACATGCTCTCTTATAATCAACAAACTATTTAATATGTCCAAAGCGATCCACTGTCAAGTTCAATAAAGCGTTAAACTCTATTAGCAATAACTCTACAAAGCATTTTACACATTTCTGCATTAATCTCAGAAAAAATATAAGAAATTACTTGTTTTAATTATTTTTTTCAGCAGTAAGCTTTACATTCTACAAGGCGTAGGGGTCACTCGAGGTAGGGGGTTGCGTTAAGGCTAATCTATACGGATATGTTGTTAAGATAACGGTTAACTCTAGACTTGGACAGGTTAAGATTGTAGTGATCAGGGAAAACTTTCACTTGCGAGTCGGTTCCACAAGGTAATGGTTAGTGGATAGAAGCTGTTCATATGGAATTTACTTCTCACCGATTTAATACAATAGAAATGTGGTAAAGTTTTTTTACGATGTAAGAGTCATTGACAGACCGAGGCGTGAACGTTAAACCTGGCGGAACCAAAAGGTGTAGATCGTCTGAGCGTTTCCCATGAAACAGCGACAGAGCAATGAGAGACACGCCACGTATAACCTATCAGAGAAAATGCGGAAAATGATTCGTCATTCAAAAAACTCAGAGAACGTTTTGAACGCTATCAAGACTGGAAAGTGAAAACTGGACGGATTTCGAGACATGATCGCCCAAAGATTGGGTTCTATAATCTTGGCTGGCAATCATTCTACCACAGAAAGCAATGGCAACCTACTGCTTGATAATCTTCTGCCCAGTCGGTCATGTCTGTTTCGAGACATGATCGCCCAAAGCGTGTATCACGTATGGCGCTTAACTGACTGACTGAATATAATAGTTGGAAACATGATTAAGGCTTCTACTGAGCATGAAATGGGGGATCAGTTTTATATGGTTATGAAGTAATAAACTGATCTCCACTAATTACTACTTAATAATATCATACATCTCTTCTCCCTCTAGCTATGAGTCAAATAACAGGACAGATTGGGTTCTATAGCCTTGGCTGGCAACCAGTCTACCTCAGAGAGCAATGGCAACCTACTGCGGGATAATCTTCTGCCCAGTCAGCTATGTCTCTTTTGAGACATGATCTCCCAAAGCGTGTATTACGTGGCACTTAATTAAATGACTTAATTAAATTTTATAATTGTTAAACAAGAATTTTATAAACACTGACCTGAATAAATAAAATCATAATCACAGATGGAGAACAGAGTTCGAAACTAATACAAGATATCCTCAACGGGGATATAGACTATTTGGGGTCTGGTTTATAGGAAGGATGTATAAACAACTGAAAAAAGGACCCTGAAAAAGGGTTATGGTAAAATACAAGGAGTAACTTGCAATCGACGATATATGTGGCTGATATTCTATTCAACACAATATTTCCATCACAAAATTCGCTAATGAAATTGATATCACAATAAAAGGTCTGTTGTTGTCTAGTTTGGAATTAGCTGTTGTGACATTTACAGAACGGTACCAAGCTAAAAGATCCCATTTAGTCCTGATAGACATCTAATAGTAGAGAAGAGAATGTATTATCTTTAGCAAAAGGAACGACCCAAAATGTAACACACAAATTGGAAAAAAGTAAAAGTCAAGCTCAACAAAAAAGTGTTTTAGCAGGGAACGGAAAATCTTGCAGAAATCCTAACATTAATTTTGATAACGACAAATGCCTTCAAAAGACAAAACAATATATTACACACAGGAAAATTTAATTAGAAACAACGTGCGCTGAACCGTTACGTAATATTGGTCCTCCTATATAGCAGTGAATGTTGGACAATGTCATCAAGCATGACGAAGAAACTTGAGGCGACATAAATGTGGTTCTACCGAAGGATGCTGAGAATAACATTGACTGAAATGTGAGCAACGATGAAGTTTTATAGAAAAAGAAAACACTTATTTTTAACACCAGACCCAGCTGAAATTTCTAGGGCACATAAAGAAAAAAGAGGGTTTGGAAAATTTGATGCTCACAAGGCATATTGAAGATATGATGGACAAAGGAAAACAGCGTATAACATACGTAACGAACTTGTGTAGATAGTTGGATGAATAAATGTGGCAGAGAAGGACAGAGAGAGAGAGAGAGAGAGAGAGAGAGAGAGAGAGCGAAAATAGAAAATTTACTAAGAGCTAGACTGGGAATGGTGGCGAGACATGATCGATCACATTCTGAGGAACAGCACGCAGAAAAAGTATGATCGAAGCACAAAATGATTTTTATTTTTTATTATATGTGAATTGCTGATATTTTTACTCTTCTTTGAGAACTTCTGGATTGATTCATGTAATTCTCAATAGCACAGTGAAAACGTGAAAATAACAGACGGGAGAGTTTGAACTCGGTTCTCCTAGTCCACTTTTAGCAGCAATAATTGTAACACTTAGTGAAGACCGGATACTCTAAAGTAGAAAAACAAAACAAGAAAATAACCCAGAGCGTATAGCTCCCCGAATAGAGAAAGATGCTTCTCAAGGTCAAGGTTTAATTTGGGGAGACTGAACGCGTGCAAACCCAGAGCATATAGCCTGAAAAAAAAATAACGGGCTTCTTAAATCTTCCTTTGAGTGAACAACTTATCAGTTACCCTCGAAGCGTCCTATAATTCATTTACATTATATTTTTTTTGTTTTTCCCTCTCTTTCTGTTCTTACTTATATCTTTCTCTCTTTGTGTCTTAGGTGTGGTGGGTGCCACTGATAATCTTGACCGCCAGGCCAGCGATCTGGACAGGGACGCTTACTCGACCCCGCGGCAGAAACGAATGCGTACTTCGTTCAAACACCACCAGCTTCGTACACTCAAATCCTATTTCGCCCTCAACCATAACCCCGACACAAAGGACCTAAAACAACTCGCACAGAAAACAGGCCTGACTAAAAGGGTACTTCAGGTGAGATCAAGTATGTCCTTTTGTCAAATGTCACTTTATTCTCTAGTTGCTCATCTATTTTTAAGAAGCAAAAGCACAAAGCATTTGAATAACGACATACAATATATCACACAATTTTTATACTTACTGGGTTTTCAGAGAGTATTCTCGCTTTTTTTATCTTTTTTGTTTTTAGGAAGCTACAAAACAAAGTATTAGTTAATCAATAAAAGTCGTGAAATATTCAAATATCTTCATAAATTTCCGTTTTTTCTTTGAAGTTTCTTATTCTGAGAAGTTAGTCGTTATAGAGAAATTTGGCTTATCGTTTATAATAAGCTGTTACGGTTGATTTATTTCTAACGAAGAAATATCCAGTTGTTAGTTTCCATAAAATTCAGAAAAATCCTTTAACGGGTGACATTACGTTACAGGCGATTTTTTATTTACAATATTTACATTATTTCGGACTTTTAACCTCTTGTTTATTGTCATATTCATGACGTTTCGGCCTGTGTATGTTCCGGCATTCTTCAGGTGATATACGTTGGAGTTTCGAACGGAACGCTTTATTTTTAGTCCAAGTGGGAGATTGCATTATTTCCATGTGTCATGTCTATTTTTTGATGTCTCAGTTCAAGTTAATTTTCTTTAGGAACATCAATTAATTCAAATCTTTTGGGTCATGCATAAAATCATTGACTGAAGTAATTCAGTGTCTCTTCCTAAAGAGTTGTAAGTTGAATACTTGGCCACAGTACACAACAGCAGAGGTTAAGGAAAACGTGAAGAAATGATTGAAAAATGAGAAATACAGAAAAGGCATAGCACGTGGAACTAGAACAATCTTCCGTGTACACCAAATAGAGGGTTTGGTTCAAAATTCTAACGTATATCTTGCCGGCGCGTAAAACAGACAAAACATCATTAATATGACAATAATATGTTGTATAAAAACGCTTAAAACGCCCTGGTTGTCCACCATAATATATCTGACAGCATTTTCAACTTAATAATACCAATGTGATTAAAAAAAAACAAAAAAAAAAACTAGGCTTTACCAAGACGTATTAATTGATTTGATTGTTTAACGGAATATCAACTCCTTATAGGTCATTTAATGCCGAAATTTGTGATAGATATGTTATATGTGATTTATGTTGTAGTTTTGTTGGAATTATATATTAAAATACTGTTTGACTTCTTTATGATATTGGAGGATATTATATAGATAATGTCATAAAGTGGTTGTTTCGTTGGTTGATTTGGTTTAGCGACGTTCTACCTCAAAGGCTCATTTTAATGAGAATATTTTGAACAAAATTTTAAGGGCTTCAACTAAAAATAAAATGTATTGTTATTCATTTCAATATAAATACCTATAGTTGGTAAATTTAACTATAAAAATGTATTTTTATAGTTTCAAAATTTCTGTTTTTTGTTTGTGGGTTCATTATTTGCCCAGGGCTGGGCCAACTAACAAGTGCTGACACAGAGGGTTTGGGTGAACCTGGGAACAACAGCAATTCGCTCCTCAAAACCTTCAATCTAATTAAAGGCCTCGCTGCCAGATGTAGTTTATCGTCATACCCAGGATTCACTAAGATGTAAATGCATTGGCAATGCTCTAATCTCATATTACTCGAAAATAGACCAAAACTAGGATTATACTTAATATCACTGACCATCACAAAAAAATTAACAATGCGGTATAAGAGATACTAGACAAAACGGAACAGAGGAAGACTCCAATTTGGACATCGACGACTCTAATAAAAATAAAATAATCTAAAGTTATTTATAAATGCAACTTTTTCTCTGTGTGTGTGTGTGTGTGTCTGTGTGTGTGTGTGTGAGAGAGACCGTTACCTATAGACTCCGAAACGGCTGAACCGATGTTCTTGAAAATGTACAGTTGTACTATAAGCGTCTGCGAGTTTTCTAAGCTAGGTTTTGTGTCGATGAAACATGTAATTAGGAAATTATAAAAAAGGTAATAAAAAATTGAATGAATAGTCTGTGTTGATATTATTCTACAGAACATTTGTTTGAAAAAAATCTTTTTGAAAAAAATGAACATACATAAATATTCTTTAAAACTAATAACTTAAGATAATTCACAATTACTTTTTGCCTAAATAAACTAACAATTTATTTCATGAATTCAGTGATGATTTTTATTCTGGGCGTTTGTTATTCTTGGAAGCTCCTGAGCTCCTCAGCACTAGAGTACTTTTCCTTTTTTCCAAAAGTTCGAATAAATTTCATTCTTTTTGTATCTAAACTTATTTATAAATAGAAATTTGTCTGTGTGTGTGTACCTGTGTGCGTGTGTCCGTTACCTATGGACTCCGAAACGGGTGAACCGATTTTCTTGAAAATTTACACAGTTGTACTATAATCGTTTGCGAGTGTTCTTAGCTAGGTTTTGTGTCGAGGTACCCCCGATAAATATCGAAAATCGATAATCGAAAAAATCGGGTTATAGAAGAAGTGGTCCGATTTTAATAAAATTTGATACACTCATAGACAAAGACATAATAAACGATATTCAGAAGTTTTACGGTTGCAGTTCTTAAAATAGTGCAGAAAATCGATAATATATATATATATATATATATATAAAAGGCAAGATGTTTGTGTGTGTGGCTGTTTATCTGCCTGTATGTCTGTATTTTTTCAGACCTTTTATTTTAGTTTTTGCTTCGGGTTTGGCTCTAAGTAGGTATAATTAAAGTTCTTAGTCTCAGCCATGATAGCATTTACTCAGAGGACTTATTTAGTCTTCAAAATTCAGTTTACGACGAAAAAACTTATTTGATATCGATACCAGGAAATCAAAATTTGACTTACATCCATTGATTTTTCTTTCAGTCTACGGTTTCGCTTTAACTGGAAACAACTATTGCTTTTTAGTCTTTCGTGCCAATGTCCAAAGAGTCTGAGCTCCAGGACCATGGATTAGTTTTAAAGCTTTCATTACACCCGAGCAACGCCGGGATATACAGCTAGTTGACAATAAAACCAGGGAAGAGGTTTTGATTAACGTTTGTTTAATACAGGCATATATGATTTCTAAAAATGAGTTAATTCATAGCAAAAAGATATTTAAACGCCGATAATATAAAAAAGAACAAATCATTCGACGCGGTTTCCGTTACCTTGTATTTGCCATGTTCTTTCAAGACGTAGGTGATCATGGCCCTCTACATTTTCCTGCCCAGTCTCTTGCAGATGTTAACAACACTTCTCCTGTTATACTGCTGGAATTTCGCACCGCCATCAATCTGCTAATGTCCACCAAATATGTCACGCGTTCCTTTCCCTTGTCTCTATTTCCCTCCATCCGAGCGTCAAGTTCTCCAACCTTCCTTCCTCACAACATAACCCAGAAAATTCAGCTCTCTTTTCCTGATGTGATGTATCAGGTTTCTTTTCGTATCCATCCTCTCCAAAACTTTGTTCTTGCTTACACGTTCTATCCATGGTATCCTCTTTGTTTTTCAGTCCTTGGCATGACGGTAAACTGCATCCGGCAGCAAGGGCTCTGATTGGGAGGTTGTGATGAGCATGGAACCACTTCTTAATTGCTGTTGTTCTCATGTCCACTCTGGCCTGGAGTGTTAGCACCTGTTAGGATCCAAGCTATGGGCAAATAGTCAACCTCCAAATTGGGGTCAAAACACTATGAAAGTATAAAAATAGACTTTTATAGAAATATATACATAAAAATAGAATATGTAGAAAAATGTACATTTTGAAAGAAAAATATTACCAACAACACATATTTGAAAAAAAAATATATTCTCAGCAAAACATTTCTGAATACAAAACTTGAAGAGATTTTCAGTTTTCTAAAATAAAAAAAGAATAAAAACAAAAGAAATTCATTAAAATCTGACTAAATCAACCTTCTTACAATTACCGAATATTAAAAAAATACCTTAAAGCCCAACTTCTTGGCATTAAATAACCCACAGAGATTAATATGCCGTTGAAGAAAACTCAAACTATCTATCCATCTCATGCTTACTATATCTACCTACCTATCCGCCCCAGCCTGTCCATATCTATCTATCTATCTATCTATCTATTTTGGTCTGTTCATTATCTATCTATCTATCTATCTATCTATCTATCTATCTATCTATCTATCTATCTATCTATTTCGGTCTGTTCATTATCTATCTATCTATCTATCTATCTATCTATCTATCTATCTCGGTCTCTTCATATCTATCTATCTATCTATCTATCTATCTATCTATCTATCTATCTATCTATCTCAGCCTGTCTATATCTTATTATAACTATTTCTATTTGTTTGTATATATTTAATATATGTTTATATCTATGTCAGTATCTGTATATTTCTCTTAACCTGTTTTTCTAAAATATTTGTTTTTCTTTTATTCTATGTATTTCAATTATTTTATGAATATGCCTCATCTGAAATCTCTATTTTTATTAACAGCAAAACATTTTTGAATACAAAACTAGAAGATATTTTCAGTTTTTTAAAATAAAATAGAATAAAACAAACATTTTCATAAAAATCTAAATCAACCTTCTCACTATAACCGAAAAGTAAAAAATTACGTTGAACCCCCATCTTTTTGGCATTAAATAAACTACAAAGGTGTTGATATGGCGTTAAACAAAACTCAAACTCACATTTCAATTGTATCTTACCTTCACCTTTGAAGAGATTGTCCAGTATTCATTGCCATATTGAAGGGCCGACATCACATGACAGTCTAGTACTCTTTTCTTTGTTTCCAGTAAAATCTTCAATACTCTATTCAGCTTCTGGAATACATCATTGACCATACCAATACGCCTTCGCATCTCAGTGTCGCACTTTCCGTTTTCCTGTTAAGACACTTCCTACTTATTTAAATTTCTGTACCTGCATGATTTTAGTCTCCCCTATTTGGATTTGGCCCTACTCTTCTTTTTACTCACTACCATTTATTTAGCTTTCTTTTAGTTTATATGTGTTTTTTTTCTTTCCACTTTCTGTACGTACTTCCTGTAGAAGGTCTTGTAGTTTACTTTCCGTGTCTGCTGTCAGCTCTGTCGCATCTGCGTATCTTATATTGTTCAGATTGCGGTCAAGGTACGAAGCTGATACAGTGCTGATAGTAGACACAGAAAGGAAACTACAAGACCTCCTACAGAAGGTAGCAGAAGAAAGTAACAAGAAAGGAGTAGAAATAAACTGCAAGAAAACCGAATGCATGGTCATTAGTAAAAAGGGCAGCCCAAAATGCCAAATACAGGTCGGGGATACCAGAATCAAGCAGGTACAAAAATTTAAATACCCAGAAAGCGTTATAACAGAAGACCGAAACTGCGATACACAGAACCGAAGGCGCATTGGCATGGCGAAAGAAGCATTCCAGAAGTTGAGTAAAGTATTAAGAAACAGGAAAATTTCGCTAGAAACTAGGAAGAGAATACTGAATTGCTACCTGCTGTCCGTCCTTCAATATAGCATTGAACGCTGGACAATGCCATAAAAGGTGAAGGAAAAACTTGAAACAACTGAAATGTGGTCTTACAGAAGGATGCTACGAATATCATAGATAGAGCATGTGAACAATGATGAGGTCTTGGAAATGATGGAACCAGAAAGGAAATTAATACTGAGCATCAGGAAGAGACAACTGAAGTTCCTGGGACACGCAATGAGGAAGGAGGGCTTGGAGAATCGGATATTAACAGGCCAGATAGAGGGTAAAAGAGACAGGAAAGCAACGGATAACATATTTGAAGGACCTAATCAGGGTGATGACTGAACGAGGTTTGCATGGTGTATCTCTCTCTCTCTCTGTATATATATATATATATATATATATATATATATAGATAGATAGATAGATAGAGAGAGAGAGAGAGAGAGGGGGAGAGAGAGAGAGAGAGAGAGAGGAAGGGAGAGAAAGTCCGATGGATGAATTGTCGTCTAAGTAATGCAAAAATGAAAATAACTCACTGAAATTTTCGTAATGGTGCCCCGGTGCGAATGCCAAGCATTTCCAATTTCCCAGCAGTGTAAACTGCGTCGTGTATATACCCGTGATATGGTTTTCAGATATTTTCCCCAGATGTTGAACGCTGAGATCACTTTCTCCAGACCGATAACCTCAAGAACTAACCTTCTCGACAAATTGAACGGGGGTGAGATTCGTATACCAGCTTCATGCTCAGAAAGTGAACGTTCTAACCAATCGGATATATATATATATATATATATATATATATATATATATGTAGTCATCCGTAGACAGATCTGTTTCGATGTATCACAGCTCATCAGTACGGTTAGACATCCGATTGCTTTTAACCCAGGGTTGAGACCCGCCCGACCGAATTGGCCTCAGTCTGAGATTCTACCTTTGTGATATGGGCGCTCAGTAGAAGGAGGCAAACTCTTTTATCGTATGATGTATCATACGTCTGTGGAAGACCAAAATAGACACGTAATGTATATATATATATTCAATAAAGAACAAAAGTTCGATATTTTTACAAATTATGACCTGACCTATGGATTTGTAAAAAATTATGGCCTATGGATTTGTCAAAATATCCTACTTTTGTTCTTGATTATAATACTCTGTTAAATTTAACAATAAATTTTAACATTATTTCTCTTTGTACTTAGTCTTCGTTGGAATTTGCCTTACCAAAATCTATTTCATATCATCTACTTTATATATATATATATATATATATATATATATATATATATATATATATATATATTTAATTATCTGTAAATTAAGATAAAACTTAGTGGGCAAATAGCCATTTTCAACATGTCATTTTAAGGCATGCATTCTTCGATATCTCTCTCTCTCTCTCTCTATATATATATATATATATATATAAACCATCGTAAGAACGAAATTACAAGATATATATCTATATATACACTCACATACATATTACTTGTCCATATATTTCATCCTATAATCATAGTTGTACTTTTCATTGTTTACCAGCGAATCTTTATATTTCCTGCGTTGTATATATTTGTCAGTTTACCCATGTGTCTGCATAGATGTATACATGCCTAGATATACATACGGGCCTACTTCATGGACGTGTGCGTGTGCGTGTGTGTCATTGGCATATAACTATTTTTGATAATGCCCTGTATCAGAGAGAACGACACAGACAGAAAGGCGAAGTAAACAAATCCCGCCCACATAGATTTAAATGAGTTATTTAAAGTGATGTACTCCAAAGGATATTATTATTGAACACTTAATTAATTCGAGCTGTTTTTTTTTTCACTCTCTCTGTCTATCTACTTATTTCTCTTCCCGTTACCCCCACACCTACCCCGGCCAACACAAGTGACATTAAAGCCGTCACAATCGTTATGCACCCAAAAATTAGAAGGAAAGAAACGAAAAGATTTACAAACTGCATTTCGGCAAGAGGCTTAAACGAAATGATTGATGTTAGGAAAAAGTACATCATTTCGCAGTGAATAAAGGGAGTTAATTAGATAAGGAAGAAATGTGAATTTGATTCCGATTAGAAATTTCTGTACTTCGTGACCCGCAGCAATGATTTGAGTCTATTTTTGATATAGATATTTTTATTTTCACTTTTGGCGGGAAGTATATTATTGATGTTTATTTAATGTACACACAGCCCACCAAGTACACACACACATACACACACACACACACACACACACACACATATATATATATATATATATATATATATATATATATATATATATAAAAACATAAGTATATTTATATATTTAAAAAAAATATATATATATCCATTAGTATATTTCTTTATTTAAAAATATTTAAAGCAATTTCTAATTTTCTATAGAATTGGTACATTTTATTTTTTAATCTACCATATTTATTTTATGACTTGATGCTTTTTTTTGTCAATACTCGTATTTGAGTACATGCTAAGATTTTTCATAGTGGGGTTTTCTTGAGTACGCAAGCCGGTACACGAAATAAATACACTTTTAAATCAAGCAAAACGGATCGTTTACTCAAATACGTTATTTTTTTAATTTTTTTTTTATAAGCGTTTCACCCCGAGCAAGGCATGTCACTGCCACTACTGTGCAGGGGGCTACGTAGAGTGGAGAAAGGCTGATTAAATATAGGAAATAACAAAGGGTGGGTGATAGGCGGGTGAGGATACCGAGAATGAGGGTTGGGTAGATGAGAGTGTTGTGAGAATAGTTGGGAGTTAGTGTGATAGGAGGTGTCTATTGACCCTACATTTAAACAGCTGGAGATTATTTTTTGTATAATATATATATATATATATATATATATATATATATATATATGAGTTATTATATTTATTATTTAGAGTGGAAATAGCAATTTTCAACACGCCATTTTAACACATGCATTGTCAACCCCATTTATACAAAGAATGACGAAAAATTCTCATGCCGAGACTTGGTCTAGTAAAGAAATCGGTTGGGGAATACTGGCTTTTATAGGGTTAAGCTAGCGGATTTTTTTTTAATCATTTCAACCCAAGCAAGGCATTTCACTGCCACTATTGTGCAGGGGGTTACATATGGGAAGGTGAAGAGAAAGAGTATTTAGGTATAGGAAATGTCAGAAGGAGGGTGATAGATGGGTAAGGATACCGAGGTTGAGGGTTGAGCAATGTTTGAGAGAATGGATGCGAGTTAGTATGTTAGATGTCTATTGACCTTACATTTAAACTTCTGGAGATTGTAGCTGTCTGGGAAGCAAATATATGGAAGGGAATTCCACAGGCGGCAAGTGCGAGAAAAGAAATTGTTGGAGTAGAAATTGCGGTTACATTTTCTCGGTTTCACTGTAAGAGGGTGGGACCTGTTTGCTAATCTAGTATCTCGTGCAAATTCGTACCTAGGGGGCACCAGAGATCTAAGTTAATCGGAGCAGAAGCCGTGAAAGTATTTATAGAAGAGGCACAGGGAAGCCACGTCGCACCGGTGAGAGAGTGACTGCAGCCGGTCTGCCAAGTCGGTATCGATCACATTACAGACTCACCGTTTTATTTTGTATAGAACCCCGAGGTGAATATCAGGGGCACCCGACCAGATGTGGCAGCAGTATTCAATGCACGGACGGATGGTAGATTTATATGTGTACAGGATAGATTCAGACGGAAAAAAACTTCCGGGCTCTTCACAGAGAACCGACTTTCATAGTAGCGGATTTATCAATGGATTCGATATAGTCATTCCACTTGAGGTTCGCTGAGAGTGTGAGGCCAAGGAGGCCTAGTGTTTTACTCACTGGGAGGCAAGCCTGTTCCATGCTAATGGGAGGTAGGTGCGATTGTCTGTGTTGGTTAATTGATAGCCGCTTCGTTTTAGAAGCATTAAAATTTACGAGCCATTTCTTACCCGAAGTCCACTACGGATTGGAGGTCTTTTTCAAGCTCGGCTGCGAGATTAGTAGTAATTTCTTCTTTGGTAGTTGGAGGTTTGTGGCTTGCCCATTGGATTAGTAATGGTAGGTAGAGGAAAAATAACTGCGTTCTCAAATTTAAAAAAAAAACAAACTTATTGTGATTAAATGGAAGGATAAGATAATTATTGCAATTTATATTTATTTCTATGACAATACATACTAATGATCTCTCTACGCTTATTTAGAACTACCTTCTGATAGCGAAGAAAAGCGAGAAGAAAAGGGCTAAGCATAAACTATAAGAAAACTGATTGCATATTCATCAGCAAAAAGAGAAACACAAAATATCAATTACCGGTCTGGGTTATTAAAATCAAGGAGGCACAGAAATTGAAAGACCTTGAAAGTGTTCTACCAGAGAATGGATAGTGTGACACCGAAATCCGAAGGCGAATTGGCATGACCAAGGACGCTTTCCAAAAGTTGAGTAGAGTATTGAGAGACGGTATAATTTTGTTGGAAAAATAGAAAAGAGTACAGAACTATTATGAGATATCTGTTCTTCTATATGGCAGTAAATGGTGGACAATTTTCTCAAAGATAAAAGAAAGTCTTGAAGTAACTGAAATGTGGTTCAACAGAAGGCTGCTGAGAATGACATGGACCGAACATGTGAGCAACAGCGAGGTTTTGGAGAAGATGGAAACGAAGAAACTTATACTTAAAATCAGTAAGAAACAGTTTCTGAAATACCTAATGAGGAAAGCGGGTTTGGCAAATTTAACACTCTCAGAGCTGATAGATGAAAAAAGAGCCATGGGAGTACTTGATGGGTTCGCACAAATGAACGGCAGAGCAGAGAATGAAACAGACTGTCGCCTTTGGTTGTTTACTTCAAAATACAATTTTATATTGGCATACGTACTATCCCTTATATTGAAAACTTCAATGGTGTCTTTATGAAACACTACCCCTTTTCTACAAGTTTCATTAATGATGGTTTGCAATGTTCTGCTTTCGGATATATATATATATATATTAAAAAAGGATTAATTCAAAGATGTTGAATGGCCATTTCGATATGAAGATCCCCACGGGGAACGACACATCACCTCAGCAACAGAAAAAAACCTTTCAGAAACTGGAGAAAAATTAGTCTACTTTTCCTTTTTAAATAGATTGCAAAGAAATTAAAAAATAAATAATAAAATAAAATAAAAATAAAAATAAAGGGAAAGAAAAAGAAAAGGAAAAAGAAAAAGAAAAAGATAGAATAAAATCAAATAAATAAGAAAAGAAAAAAATTGACATCGTCTGGGTTCGCAAAAAAAAGGGGAGAATGTAACTAAAAATTAACAGACAGCCGTGTTAAATCGACGTCAGTTAAAGCAACACGGAAAAAAGGTGGTAAGAGAAATTATTTACAAAAGAGACATATATATATATATATATATATATATATATTTGTCTCTTTTGTAAATAATTTCACGGCTTCTACTCTGATGAACTTAGCTCCCTGGTGCCCCTATATATGAATTTACTCGAGCAACAACATTAGTAACTAGGTCCCCTTTTTCTACTGTGACAAAAAAAAAAAAAACAAAAAAAAAAGATAAAATGTAACTGCAAATTCTACTCTACCAGCTTCTTTTCTCGCGCTTCCCGTGGAATTCCTTTCCGTTTACATTCTTCCCCGACAGCTACAATCTCCAAGAATTTAAGTCAATAGTTATCTCCTATCTCACTAACCTGCATCCTCTTTCTCATGCTCCTTTCTCCGTCCAATCCTTTCTCCTGTCACTCTTTCTCATAACTTTCCTTCTATGTAACTCCCTGCACAACATTGGCAGTAAAATGCCTTGCTTGGGGCGATATGATTATAAAAAGAATTCTATACTATTATAATGTGGATATAAAGTGGGGGATCAAGGGATCAATTCTACATTACAATCATTATATAAACTGATACCTCACTTTATGGCCACAGACATTCTTTTCTTAACCACTTCTTGGCACACCCCATAACCTGTCACTCTTTCACATAACATCCTCCCATGTAACCCCCTGCATAACAGTGGCAGTACAATGCCTTGCTTGGGGCGATATGATCATTAAAAAAAAAAATTAAAATATACATATTTGAAAAATGACGTGTACTAGTTACGTTATAGTAAAAAGAAAATCCTTGATAATTGCAAGTAATATACTCAAAAGCGCTCGAATAAATAAAATATTTGGACAGTTTTAGTGCACTCTCTATCCAGAAAAGAAAACATATAAACACACGAAATTGTGAATAAAAAGCCTACTCACAGTTCATTGTTAGTCAGTCAGTCAGTTAAGTGCCATACCTGATACACGCTTGGGCGATCATGTCTCTTTAGAGACATGACTGACTGGGCAGAAGATTATCCCGCAGCAGGTTGCCATTGCTTTCCGCGGTAGACTGGTTGCCAGCCAAGGCTATAGAACCCATTGGAAGGAAGAGACGGATTAATATCTTTTCCAAGGGTATTTCTGCGTAAGTGAATGTAATGAATTCAACAGGAATTGTTAGTCAGTCAGTTTAGTGCAATAGCAATACACGCTTTGGGCGATCATGTCTCGAAAGAGACATGACTGACTGGGCAGAAGATTATCCCGCAGTAGGTTGCCATTGCTTTAGGCTATAGAATCCAATCTGTCCTGCTATTTAACCCATAACTGGAAGGAAGAGACGGATTAATACCTTTCCCAAGGGTATTTGCGCGTAAGTGAATGCAATGAATTCAACTGGAATTCGAACTCGGTTCCTCCGATTTCTTATTCCGAGTCGATATCCACTGCGCCACAACGCACATCCGCTTGTTAGTAGTTGTCTTTAATATCTAAACTTATTTATAAACTGAACTTTGTCTGTGTGTGTGTGTGTGTGTGTGTGTGTGTGTGTGTGTGTGTGTGTGTGTGTCTGTGTGTGTGTGTGTGTGTCCGTTACCTATAGACTCCGAAACGGCTGAACGGATTTTCTTGAAAACTTACATAGTTGTACAATACGCGTCTGCGAGTGTTCTTAGCTAGGTTTTGTATCGAGGTACCCCCGATAAAGATTGAAAATCGATAATCGAAAAAATCGGGTTATAGAAGAATGGTCGGATTTTAATCAAATTTGATACACTCATAGACAAAGACATAAGAAACGATATTCAGAAGTTTTACGGTTGCAGTCTTACAATAGTGCAGAAAATCGATAATATATATATATATATATATATATATAAGGTAAGATGTTTGTGTGTGTGTCTGTTTACCTACCTGTATAACCTTTATACGCATCCACAATTTTTATCCGATTCTCACCAAACTTCATATAAATATTATTTCGGCTGAGTCTGAGCTCTAGGGCCATGGATTAGTTTTAAAGCTTTCATTACACCCGAGCAACGCCGGGTTATACTGCTAGTAAATTATATAAAAGAGGGATATAAGGCGTGGCAGGTATTTTCTTGAGCGATACAGAGAACCGAGTATTCTTCGGCAACCTTGGCGATGGTACGTTGTATAGGGTCTATCGAAAATATTTTACAAAATTTTCGGGCGGGTTCCGCACATGTCAGTGAGTTAAGTGCCATACGTGATATACGCTTTGCCGACCATGTCTCGAAAGAGACATGACTGACTGGGTAGAAGATGTATCCGGCAGTAGGTTGCTATTGCTTTCTGTGGTAGACAGGTTGCCGACAAAGTCTATAGAACCCAACCTGTTCTATTATTTAACCCATAACTGGAAGGAAGAGACGGATTAATACCTTTCTCATGGGTATTTGTACGTAAGTGAATGCAAGGTATCCAACTGAAATTCGAACTCTGCTCCCCGATTTGTCATTCCGTGTCGATATCCATTGCACCACAACGCACATAAAAAATCCATATGTACATGCCCGCAAATCCTTCGGTTTTGATTTATTAATTTTAATGTAAGTTTTCAGTTATGTGAGATGAGGTAATATTTACAGTATTTACATAATTCGGACTATTGTTCTCATCTTTGTCGGCATTAGTACGACGTTTTTTCAAATGACAACAAAGATGAGGACAATAGTCCAAATAATGTAAATACTGTAAGTTCTTGGTAGATAACCCTCTGTTACCATGTAGACTATGTTACACTTGTCATTCGTATAGATTTGTTGCTAGATGGTCTTCAACGTCTAATGTGTTGAAGTGAGTTAACTGAGCTTTTTTTTGTTTAATAATGGTAGAATATGCATTCTGTTGGGGTATAGATTAAAACAGTGCCCCCCTATCTCTCCATCTGTTGTCATTTTTCCTTGATGCCTTTCGCAGTGGTGGATTTAAGGAGAACTGTCTTGTTCTGCACTGGTCACATTGATGTCTTGATGCGATCATACATTCCTCTGATATTTTCTGTGAATGCTACTGTCTAAATGGTTTCATGAGCTCTGTCCAGTACTCATTCGCACACTGGCTGTCTGTTGAGATTTGCTCGTAGCAATCCGGAGGATCTGTAGATTTCTATCGTTGGGGGACCGCTTATATTCCGCTAAAACGGCGAGCTTGGCTTTAATGACAGGAGTCATCTCAGAAGACTTTGCTTCAAACCAGTCATCAGGGTTTTCTCTCAAAGGTGGCCAAGACAAGGCGGTGCAAGGTGTCCTGTAAAGTAGCTCATTTTCTGCTCGCCAAGGTTTAGTTGCCTCATTTTGTTGACATCTATGCCAGAATTCCCTTGCTTCTTGCCACGATGTAACCTCTTGTGCTGGAGCTAGAGCATACTAGGGACTGGTCTGTGTCACGGTCCGCGCTGTGATAAGATCGAGTGTGAAGAACGTTCTTAATTGCCATTCATCTGACAAGGAATAAGTCCAAGTGGTGTCAGTGCCCTGGGCGTGGGTGTTGCCAAGAGACCTTCTGCTGGGGCTTGGTCTTGAAGAAGGAGTTTGTTATGCACAGGTTGTTTTATGTACAAAGCTCGTGCTGTCTCTGGCCATTCTTGTTCAGCTTGCACACACTAAACTTTCCAAGGCACGAGAGCCACGAGTCGCGATTAGCACCCACTTTGGCACTAAAGTCGCTTAGGAGAACAAGCATTTTCTAGCATGGGATGCTGCTGATGTAACAGTAATCTTGCCGTAGAACTCGTTCTTGAAGTCCGGTATGGAAGAGAGTGTCGAGGCATACAGGCTGACGAGGGTGACAGGACCTGCTGTGGTATTATAGCGGATAGACAAAAATCGCTATGAACCGTTACTATCTGGTTCAACCATATTCAGCATGATGTTCCTAACTGCGAAACTCCACACCGTGTTGGCGAGATTCGTTGGAGCGCTTTCCCTGCCAGAAAAACGTGTAGTCCCTCTCCTTCAATGATCCAGTGTCTGCCAAACGTGTTTCCTACAGTGTAGCAATGTCCACATGAAGTCTATTGAGCTCCTCATTGATACCTGCTATTTTGCTGGAGTCACTGTTATCCTGGAAGTCTTCAGATAAGCCGGTCAGCATAGTCCGGAAGTTCCAACAGCCTGTTTTAAATCTGGTTTCCTTTGAGATTTCTTGTTGTTGCCTGGTGCAAATATTATGGTCCATTTGTAGGATGTCTCCTAATCCCCATGCACCCAATGAAGAAGGCAGACCATGGTAGAACAACAGCTTATTGGCTGGGGGTTGTTTATCTTGAAGAGGGTGGTTGATGTCCATTGAGATTAGACAATCTCTCCCACCGACGAGATTGACCTTGGGTGGTTTGCTCTACGCCAATTGAGCGTAGCTTAGGACCGCTAACTGTCGCTCCCCGTGTTGTGTCATCAGCAGGTGTAGTCTTTTGGTATAGTATGGTCTGTTACAAGATTAGGCAACGTAATATTGAGAACAGGCTGTTGCCCATGTAGCACTGATTAGACCAAAGGAAAGACAAGATTGTAACAAATTGGGGCCAGTGCCGTCATAGCAGCTGCCAGAACTATTTGAATACACCAGCGATCTGCCTTAGGAACTTTTTTATTTTATCTCGAGGTTTACTCTTTAAGTCATTTCTATTATTGGATATGGCTGCAAGTCAACGGTGGTCGGAAATAATGTTTTCTTTTCCCTAGGTGAACGGGATACCCAGGTTGACGAACTCTACCTGCTCGAAGCAACTGATTACGAGGCGCTAATGACCCGCTTTCACCCCTTCTTCTGTCTTTGAAAGCCGTTCCGTGACGAGCACGAGTACACCTGAAGCTGAACTTAGTTGTTAGAGACTATTTAAACAAGCATGCCATGGAAGCATTTTATAGACAGTGGGAGCTTATCACGCTCGGGTATGACAACCTTGTACATTCTTTATACCCTATGTTTATTTATGAAACTTAAAAGTGAACAGTAATGTTAATACTATTTAAATGCAGTGACAGTCGTTATCTATTATCTTCTTTGGTCCTGGGTATGATGGTAAATTGCATCCGGCAGCAAGGCCTGTGACTAGGAGTTTGTGAGAATTATGGAACCACCTTTTTATTGCTGTTGTTCTCAGGTGCACCCTGACCCGGAGTGGTAGCACCTGTTAGAGTCCTAGCTATGGGTAAATAGTTACCCCTCAAACTGGGATCAAAGCACTATAAAAGTATAAAAATACACTTTTATAAAAATATATCCATAAAAATAGATTTTATAGAAAAATATACATTTTTGGTAGGAAAATATTACCAACAATACATTTTTGAAGAAAAAATCATTCTCAGTAAAACATGTTTGAATACAAAACTAGAAGACATTTTCAGTTTTCTAAAATAAAAAAAATTAAAAAAAAAATTTTCATTAAAATCTGACTAAATCAACCCTTCTCACTATAACTGAACATTAAAAGGTATACCTCAAAATCCCACCTTTTTGGTATTAAATAACCCACAAAGGTGTTGATATGCCGTTAAACAAAACTAAAATTCAAACTCTACTATCTTTCTGATTGGTCTTTTTTGTATTGTTTTCATTCTTTCATGTCTCTATTTTATTTTTTGCATTGTTTCACACTCGTTAACCTTTTCTGTCTTAGTGTCTTTACATCCTTCCATGGGGTGAAATGATGTATAAAAAATGTAAATAAATAGATATTTGCATATATAGGTAATAAAATTTCTAGACATGTCAAATGAAATAAATTGCAAACATTGACAGATGATTTTATTATTCATTTCTCGATGTTGCCAAGTACATTCAATATTGTAGAAATGTTCTAAAATGTTTATAAAAGGAACAGTTTTTTCATGTTTTAGCACGTGCATGACCATGACACTACAACATAAAAAATCCATTTTGAACACTTTTCAGGTTCTAATAAAAGCTAAGCAATTTGTCAACCGTTAAATTTGAAGCAGAAAAAAATGTACAGCAATTTTTAGCAACAAAGTTTTCTGGCTACATTTGTTATCTTAAATCACACCCCTGAAGATAATCTTAGAAAGAGGTTGAAAGTACTTGGGTACCTTGAGAAATTAATGAAAATAACATCTGTCAAGGTTACAGCTAATTTCTGACATCATTTGATTGTAATACGCGAAAGTTTATCCGTGATTATGAAAGAATTTTATTACAAATAAGCAAACATAATGTTTGTAATTTATTTAATCTGACATGGTTAAAAGAAAATTTGCTGCCTACACACACACACACACACACACACACACATATATATATATATATATATATATATATATATATAACTCCTAACTCCGTTATTAATCAACAAATTAAAATGCATCTCAATAATAACTCTAACAATATTGATAATATTAATAATAATAGTGTACGTCAAAATAGACATAACACTATTAACCTATACTCTTGCAATCAAATGCATAATAATTACAAACAGGAAACAGAACTCAAAACATATTAAGTAGAAATGTTAAACCAATAAATACTATTTATCAAATGAAATTCATTATATATTATAAAAATTTAAAGCAGTTGTCTCTAATAACACTACAATCATACAACTAAATTCTCTAAAAAAACGAATATACTGTATCAATTTACATGCTTGTTCAGAGATTGTATCTCTGGTACTAATAACAAACCCACTACATATATTGGTTTTGCTACAATCACACCCTCACGTTGACTTACCTGCCACCTTTCTGATCAGAGTTTAATTAAACGATATTTTTTATAAAGACATAACCATACAGGTAATATTAGTCAGATTTTAGTCGATAACACAATAATACTCACATATGCACAAAGTAAAAATAACCTTCAGATATTGGAAGCCATCTATATTAAATCAAAGCAAACCACACTTAAAAAAATCACATTTCAGTTGAGTCACAGCAGATTACATTGCATTTATACATATGGATCTGTTAACATTTCGGTTTCACACGCTATGTGACCTCATAGAACCTCATTACAAATTTACGAACTGCGTCTACTATTTGATGACTGTTTTCTTCGCATAGCAATGTTTTATGACAACACAAGAAAATATCATCTTTGATGGTGGATGTCTTTATATTAACGTCTCTTTAACCTCTTTGAAGATGTCTCATGCGAGCTGAACGTTTAGAACCAGCATAATAAAAAATATCCAAATATTGAACAGTTTTTGTCTATATTTTCACCTGAAATTAAAGCCAAAATACGATATTTAGTACGGCTCATTATTAAACATAATAGACATTGTCGGCTTTAATAAACAATATATATTTCAGACCTTGGTACTGGTGCTTCCGCGAGTTTCCTGCGATCTGGCCGGTTGGTGGCAATGGCTCATCACTGTGAGGGTACCGGGTTGGCAGTTTCCTGGTTGCTGCTTCCGACTGGTAGTTAGGAGCCCTAACTCTTGCGTAGCGTCAAGAGCGGCTGCTCTGATCAACAGTTGTATAATATCGGGGTTCTTGTAGTGCCATGTCGCGCATGGATAGGTGTCCCTGCAAGCGCTTTCGGTGGGCAACCCCGAGGCCACACCTTGTTGCAGCCCTAGCCAGTCTCCCTCCCAGCACAGATCGTGGGTAATGACCGCCTGTATCCTCTACCCTAGGTCCCTTTCTATAAACAAAAAACATGACAAGACAAAACAGAAATGACCCTAAACCAGCTAAATCCAAACCACCTAAGCCCATTAACCTCTCCTTCACTAATATCCGAGGCATTCGTACTAACTTTGCTAGTGTAGAAGCGTTCCTGCATGAAAAGTCCCCAGACATCCTCGCGCTCTGCGAAACTAACCTCAACTCAGCTATTCCCTCCTCTGACCTCTTCATCCCTGGTTATCTTCCCCTTTTAAGGAAGGATTCTACTGTCCACATGCATGGGCTGGGTGTTTATGTCAGCGAACACCTCCCCATAACTAGGGTGACTTCACTCGAATCTACTGACCACCAATACATATGTCTCCGCTTGTCTCTCCTCAGTTCGGTTAGCTACCTATTCTTCCTTTACCGTTCTCCCTCCTCTCCTGACTGCTCCCTACTAGATAGCATTGCCGACGACATAGATAAGGCTATTTCCTATCACCCATTTGCCCACATATTTGTATTTGGAGACCTCAATGCCCATCACTCTGAGTGGCTTGAAAACGCTGTTACTGATTCGGCGGGCATTCACGCCGCGAACTTTGCTATTTCCCAATCCCTTACGCAAGTGGTGGACTTCCCCACTCGCTTCCCAAGCACACCCTCGGGTCATTCCTCACTGCTAGATATATGTTTCACCTCTGCGCCCGACGCCTGTCAAGTCTCGCAGCTTTGCCCTCTCGGCAACTCCGACCACGCTGTAGTCTCCCTCAGTATTTCTTTCCAATCTCACTCCCCCCAGGATCCCCCTACTCATAGAACCTCCTACCTCTACCAAAAAGCTGACTGGGATGCCTTTCGCGATTTCCTCTGCGACGTCCCCTGGGGAAAAGTGTTTGACCTATCAGTTGATGACTGTGCCTCTGAGGTCTCGTCATGGGTGAAAGCTGGCATTGATGCCTTCATACCCACCAGGAAGTATTGCTTAAAACCTCATTCCTCTCCGTGGTTCTCTCCGGCCTGCTCAGCCGCCATTGCCCACAGGAACCATTACTTCCATCTATTCCAGAGACAGCCAACTGATCACAATAGGCGCCTGTTCACATCCGCTCGCAGTGAGTGCAAGAGAACCCTAAATGACGCCAAACAGTTGTTTGCGGAGAGAATGCGACAGCACATAGCTGACCGCAAGTTCGGCTCCAAGGACTATTGGAGGATTTGTAAACGGGTGCTCAACAATAGGAAATCCTCAATACCTCCCTTAATCCATGGATTTGACGTTCTCACGTCATCTGCTGAGAAAGCTGAGTGCTTTGCCCGCAGATTCTCATCCAACTCCACACTCGACTCGTCCGGAGTGCACCCACCCGACTTCCCTATTAGAACTGAGGCCAAACTGCATGACGTATATATTACCCCGACAATAGTATCCAGAGTAATTTCAAAACTCGACCCCCATAAGGCGTGTGGAGACGATGGAATCCCGGTGATAGTCCTTAAGAGGTGTGTCCCTGAACTTTCCCCTGTCCTCTCTAAACTGTTTAACTACTGCCTTTCTGCTTCCTGCTTTCCTGCATGCTGGAAATTCTCCTCAGTCGTTCCTGTCTTTAAGAACTGTGGTGAACCCTCGGACCCATCCAACTATCGCCCGATCAGTCTTCTACCAATATTCGGGAAAGTGTTCGAGGCTATAATAAATGCTGAAATAGTTCATCATCTCACCGCCCACAAACTGTTCTCCGACAGGCAATATGGATTCCGATTTGACAGGTCCACAGCCGACCTGCTAACTACTGTAACGGAGTACATGCTACAGGCCCTTGATGAGTCTGACGAGGCTCGCGCGGTTGCTCTGGATATCTCCAAGGCTTTCGACAGGGTTTGGCACCCTGGCCTCCTATGCAAACTACGCGGTTATGGTATTACCGGTCGCCTGCTTGACCTAATCCAATCTTTCTTAAATAACCGCAAAATGAAGGTCGTTCTGAATGGGCGTGCCTCTTCGTCCTACAGCACGAATGCTGGTGTCCCACAAGGCTCTATCCTGGGCCCAACGCTCTTCCTTATTTTCATCAACGACCTCCCAGATGAGATCAGGTCCCAAGTAGGCATCTACGCAGATGACACTACAATATACTCCCGCTCCAGTAAGAAACCTGTCGTGGCGGACAGACAAAATCTCGCTGCTGACCTTGAGCGGGATCTACACTCTGTGGTGAACTGGGGCAAGAAGTGGCTTGTCAACTTCAATTCCTCGAAGACCAAGCTGTTGTCTGTCAACCATTACAGGCAACCTCTTCTGCCTCCCATAAGCATGGACCAGATGATTCTCCCGGAGAGTAATACACTACGCCTCCTCGGACTTACCCTGTCCTCAGACCTCAAATGGAAGCACTATATTGAATCCATAGCAAAATCTACTGCTAAGAAGATTGGGTCACTATGTCGATCCAGGATGTTTTTTCCACCTGAATCCATCCTGCATATATACAAGTCAACCATCCGTCCGTGCATGGAGTACTGCTGCCATTTATGGTCAGGTGCCCCTGCCGTTCTCCTCAGTGTTCTCGACAAGCTCCAAAGGAGAGTCTGTAATATGATAGGTTCTGATCTGGCGACTCGTCTGCAGCCACTTTCCCATCGTCGAAATGTGGCCTCCCTCTGTCTCTTCTATAAATACCTTCATGGCTTCTGCTCGGATGAGCTTAAGTCACTGATGCCTCCTCAACAGGTGTTTACCCGTTCAACCAGACTGGCAACTGGGTCCCACCCATTCACAGTCAGGTTAGCCAAACGCAGACGACAATTCTACTCCAGCAGCTTCCTCTCTCGCACTTCCCGCCTGTGGAACTCACTCCCGTATTCTTGCTTTCCTGACGGCTACGACCTCCAGAAATTTAAAAGCAAAGTTAATACTCACCTACTAACCACTGGCCTCTAGCTCTCTCCCCTCCCCTGTATAACCTT
The DNA here is from genome assembly GCA_037127315.1 of Ascarosepion bandense. Lineage (NCBI taxonomy): Eukaryota > Metazoa > Mollusca > Cephalopoda > Sepiida > Sepiidae > Ascarosepion > Ascarosepion bandense. Next base: position 3,265,856 of record JBBBDQ010000585.1, on the reverse strand, counting down.
CCCTTTCTCTCCGCCCATGTACCTGTCATTGCACCTGCTTTCTCAGTTTTCTATTGTTCCTTTCTAACTAGCTTGTACTCCTCACTCTTTTCTAATTAATCTTTCTACATTTATGTAACCCCCTGCACATCAGTGGCGTTTCTGCCTTGCTCGGGGTGAAATGATTAAAAAAAAAAAAAAATTTACAAAATTATCTGTTGCCTCAATACACATGATATATATATATATGTAAGCGATATATATATATATATATATATATATATATATATATATAAGCATGTTGTGTAGATATAGAAGAATCCAAAGGAGTATCCTGTATATACAGTGGTAGGATAACTCTCTAACTCTCTCTCTCTCTCTCTCTCTCTCTCTCCCCCTCTCTCTCTCTATATATATATATATAAATATATATGTAGCTGTCTTAGAGAGTTATCCTACCACTGTATGTACAGGATACTGCTTTCGATTCTTCTATATCTAAATCGCATGCATATATATATATATATATATATATATATATATATATATATATATATATATATATATTCTAAACATATACTGTTAAATATAAGAGACAATACATTCTCCAATTTAGTAAAAAATTACCCAAATGCTGGAGAATTTTTATTTTTATTTTCAACTGAACTTTTTTCTTTATATTTTCAACTGAAATTAAAGCAAAAACGGCTCATGATTAAACATAATAGATATTCATTGTCTATTATATTTTAACAATATATGTTTGAAAAATTATCTGCTGCATCGATACACTATATATATATATAGTGCATCGAGGCAGCCGAAAACGTTTTAATATTGTCATCCGCAGACAGATCTGTTTCACAGTCCACCAGTAAGGTTAGACTCCGATTGCTACACAACACAGGCTCGAAACACCGACTGATTTGTCGTCAATCGGCGACTCTACCCCTGGGCCACGGGGCGTTCGGTGGTAGAAGACTGTCTTTTTAGCGCATATCATATTACGCGCCCAATAGCTAGAGTGCTCAAATTTCATTTTTATTGAAATGAGCGATGTGTACACGCTAGAATGGCTACTGTTTTTCAAAGTCTACCTTTCTTCTAGAGTGCTATATATATATATATATATATATATATATATATATACATATATATATATATATATATATATATATATATTTATTTATTTTCAACTGAAATATATATATATATATATATATATATATATATATATATATATATATATATATATAATTTACATCATGATGATTACTTACGATATTCTTAAATTTTTAAAATTTACTACGGATTAACTAAAGATTAAACACTTTCTAAACTTTAATCGTCTCATTGAATCATACTCTTTTTTAATTAGAGTAATATTTTTATGGGAAAACTTTGGTCAGTCTCGTTATTTATATTTTCATATTCTAATAATTCACCTTTCTCAAGAGAAATAATAATAATAATAATAATAATAATAATAATAATAATAATGACATTGAAAGAATCCCTGGAAACCCCAGCTTAAGAGATATACGAACTTTGTCTATGTAATGTTAGGGATGATAGGGAGACAGAAAAAAACATGAAATGGAGCCATAACAACACGCCACGACCTGCCTTCGGTCTTCCCGCAGACTTGGTAGGTAGTGCGACCATAGCAGAAATCGAAATATGATGAAAAATGACAATAATAATAAAAAGTTGCCTATTAATAGATATGGCTTGTCCAGCGGATTGTAACATAGCAACCAAGGAATTCGAAAAGCTATTAAAATATAAAGACCTGTAAATTGAAATAGAAAAAAATATGTAAATTGAAAACAAGAATCGTGCCAGTGATAGTAGGTGCATTTGGAATGATAAAAAAATGGAACAAAACAACACATTGCAAAATCCCTCATCTTAAGAGATATACAAAAAGTTTTCTTGTTTTTTTTAGCCCACACACTAAGGAGAACCTTGTCTATGTAACACTAGGGATGCAGGGGAGATAGAAAAAGCATGAAATGGAGCCATAACAACACACCACGACCTGCCTTGGGTCATCCCGCAGACTTGTCAGATAGTGCGACCATAGCAGAAATCGAAATATGATGAAAAATGACTTAATAATCCAAACTTGTAATTCTCTGATAAAAAGATGTTTTAGAAAACGAATTGTCATAGAAAAGTTTCTTTTCTTTCTCAAGGTGAACACAGACATTAAAACATGTGCTAACTCTCGTTTTTAGTGAGACTGCGATCGTCAAGGTTATTAAGCAGGGTAAACGTGTGTTGACTCATGGGCAAGCAATTAATGCTGAGGGCTTTAGGTAATCGAAGCAAGAAACCACTTCACTGACGTCAATTACTTTTCAAGATTATAATAACAAATAATTAAATATTATCGCTATAAACTTTGCTGTAGTAAGACGGATAAAAAATGAAATACAAATTCTGAAATGAAACAAGAATAACAAACTTTTTTTAATAAATGAAAGAAATTAATGTTCCAAGCTTGTGATTAGCATTTGAATTATTCATTTATTTATTTATTTATTTATTTTTTTGTGAAATAAAGGACAACAAAATGTGTTTCCAAAAGTTTGAAATGGGAACAGAAGCTAATTGTCTGAGAAATGTTTAAGATGTCTTCCTTTGAACATTCTTGCACTGTTCGCTTAACCCAGGTTCAAATCTTTTTACGTTGCCTATTTCTTTCTTTCTTTCTTTCTTTTTTTCTTTCTTTTTTTCTTTCTTTCTTACACACACACACACACACACACACACACACACACACACAAAATAAAATGTGACCAGACAGGAAAACATTCGGAATGAGTAACATTAAATCTGAGTGTATATTTAAACGCGGGTCTTTCCGAAATTAATAACTCCAATTTTGTTATCTGGGATAAATACGTCAGAAGCGGGTGTTTAGTGGTATATTCAGTGGCAGGGTAGAATAGGCTAAACCCTCCCGACAATAAACGATATTTTTTTGATGTTCTAAAGTGAGCCCGATTGAGCGTCAATCTGGTAAAATTGTGTCTAATATAAACGTGCACAAAATCTGAGTAAGGTCATTGAATTTCATCATGCGAAAAAAAAAATACACCCTCTGATATTTCGCACCTACTGAAAGTTTCCGGAGAGCAAACAATATATGTGAGCACAGATAGGTTCTAGGTTATGCTATTCAGAAGCTACTGCCTAATCACTGATATTCGCCTCTGTTATTTTTTTTTTCGGAATAATAAAATAATGGGCATCATTAAAAAAGACAACTTTATGTATGAACTCTTTTGGACATAATAGTGCAGTTAATCGCTGCCGTCAGGTCCCTTTTCTTAATCTGCCATGTGTATTCTTCAAGGGCCTTGATTGCGGGGTCGACGCAATTCTTAATGCTGACGCGTCTTCACCCGCCCTCTTTTTCGGTGTACGGTTTGAACTTTAAGAAATTAGATGACAATGAAGTAAATTAAATATGAAGAGGCACTGGTGGTCCCAACTCCCCACCCAAACAGTCCAAAGTGAAAACACCCTTACTTGCTCTAATCGTTGACAGTGTTTCTCTTGATTCTCAACAGGAAGAATTATTCACCAAATTATCTTCAAAATAAAATATTCCGTCGAATTTCTGACAAAAAACGTTAAAGTGAATTATAGTCTCATTTCCAAAGTATTTCTTTTTCACTTGAGAATCCTTTTCTTTCAATTTACGCTGATTTTTTTTTAATTTAATTGTCTGTCAGTTAATATGCTGCGTCTGAACATATATAAATAAGAATTTTATTCAAATTATTTTTGCTGATGATGAATAGTTAGATTTCATGTTTTTAAATTTTTCTTTAAAATACAAAAAATGGTGATTAATATGCGGAATTATGATGAAATCTTTCAAGGCAAATTTAATCACACCGGGTTACATGCTAATAACAAATATTCTTAAAAAATGATCCAGTTATAGAAAGAAAAGTTGAAGAAATATATGTCTACATAAGGACGACATTTTCCGAATTAAGTGCTTTTACAAAATTTCATAAGAAATAATTGTCGGAAGATAGCTGACTTCTTATACGAAAGAAAATAAAAAAAATATATGTATATAATAACAAGAAGTTATTTGATACGTTGAAAAAGTACAAAATAAAAGTTGGTTTATCAGCCGATATTTAGAATTTGAAAATTTGAATAATTTAAAAGTTTGAAGAATTTGAAAATCTGAAGAATGTCTTAATTTAAACTTGTAATTGCTAAACAAGTATTCTATAAACAGAGACATTCATAAATTAAATCATAGTCACAGATCGAGACGAGAGTTTGAAACTAATAACAAATATCTTTAACGGGGAGATAGATTCTTTGAGTTCTGGTGTTTAGGAAGGAGTCATAGACAACTGAAAAGAGAACCCTAAAGAAAGGTTATGGTAACATACAAGTAGGAACGGGCTATCGACGATTAATGTGGCTGATTTTCAATTTAACAAAGATATTTCAATCACGAAATTCGGTAACAGAATTGATAATAAAGCCTGTTCAATTTTGTCGGATTAAAGGAGTACACAAATTAAAGGAGTACACAAATGTAAGGAGTACACAAATTTTTAATGATTTTCATTGCGTTTTTGGCGACTTCTTTAGCCATATTTCCAAGGGGACTTTCTTTTGGAGTTGTTCGTTTTTCTTGTGGAATTTGCGTGGGCATTTTTATATTTTTAAGACATTTTTATACTCTGTTTTCACTGTTAAAAATGGTGACGTTGATAGTAGGACAAAGATGATTGATATCGAGGTTCTTTATAATAGCGAGATGTTTCTGACAATGAGATTTAAATAGAATTTTTCTGTTTTCGACCAGTGTATTTCTTTAGGGTTCTGGTGATTTGTGGGTTGAAAGATGTTTCATTGCTCTTCGCTCTGATAAGTGGTATATATATATATATATATATATATATATATATATATATATATGTTAAAAATAGTGAAAGAACACGTAGACTAAAAACCCCGTGTTCAAACATTTACTTTTATAAAGAGTGCTCGACACAGATTATGACCTTAATATTGTAATTTTGTTATTACAATGGTTTATAAAAGCATTATATCACTACAGAAACATTTTCATGTTTCAGGAAAAACTTTCACCTTAAGAGGAAGAGTTTTGTTCTGAAACATGTTTTGTAGTTATTTTATAAACTATTATAATAAAAGTATATATATATTGAGCACTCTAGAAGAAAGGTAGGCTTTGAAAAACAGTAGCCACTCCAGCGTCTACGCATCGCTCATTCAGTAAAAATGAATTTTAGCACTCTATTGGGCGCGTAATATGATATGCGCTAAAAAGACTGCCTACTTCCACCGAACGCCACCGTGACCCAGGGGTAGAGTCGCCGACTGACGCCAAATCGGTCGGGTTTCGAGCCTGGGTTGTGTAGCAATCGGAGTCTAACCGTACTGATGAACTGTGATACAGCGAAACAGATCTGTCTGCGGATGACAATATATATATATATATATCCTCGGCTTAACTCTCACAACAGACCTCAAGTGGAATGACTAAATCCGCTGCTAAGAAAGTTTGTTCTCTGTGCAGAGCTAGGAAGTTTTTTTCCGTCTGTAACAAGCCTGCACACATATACATCTCCCATCCGCCCGTGCATTCAATCTGGTCGGTTGCTCCTGCTATCCACATAGGGGTCCTTGACAAAGCCCAACAGAGAATCTGTAATGTAATAGATCCCGACTTGGCAGCTCAGATATAGTCACTTTCTCGCTGGTGTAATATGGCTTCCCTGTGTCTATTCTACAAATACTTTCACGGCTTCTGCTCCCAAGAACTTAGCTCACTGGTAGCCCCCTATGTATAAATTTACTCGTGCCTCAAGATTAGTAAATTGGTCCCACCCTTTTACTGTGAAACCCATAAAATGTAAACGCAAATTCTACTCCATCAGCATTTTTCTCGTACTTCCTGCCTGTAGAATTCGCTTCCATTTACTTGTTTCCCCGACAGCTATAATCTCCAAGAATTTAAACGTAAAGCCAATAGTCATCCCCTATCTCACTAACCTGCATCATCTCTTTCATGTTCCGTCCACTCCACTCCCATCAGTATTCTCATCCTTCTCTTATCCACTTCCTGACACTTTCTATAACCTGTCACTCATTCTCATAACTTTCCTTCTCTTTAACCCCCTGCAAAACAGTGGCAGCAAAATGCCTTGGTTGGGGCAATATGATTATATATATATATATATATATATATATATATATATATATATACGTAATTACAATAAAGCAGCACTAATTATTATAGACTAATGCCCAAAAAACTGATGCTAACCGATGAGTAACTTAAATCGTCAATAACCCAACGAAGACTACCTCGTAGGTTAAATAAAGGGGAAGAAAAAAAAAAACAAAAAAAAAACGAAGCACAAGAACAATGCGTCAAGTGCTTGTTTGAAAGAAAAAAAACCCCAAGACGAAAACCTGGCCCTGACGATCCGTTGTGTGAAATCGTGGTCGGTGTTGGCTCATTTTTAGATTTAGTGTACTGTATATATATATATATAAACCATATTCATGCGTGCGTTGATGTTTGCTGCCTTCTTTGTCTGTAGCATTTCATTATCGTATTTTTGTGCAAAATATATATTTTAACGAAACTTTATAGACAAGTACAAATCTTTAGATATTTTTATTTTGCCTATTTGAAACATCAAGATTGCCATGATACTCAGTCTAATAGACAATAAAACACTAAGTAGTCAGATGTTGATAACAAATATTATTTGATATGTCGGTAATATTTATTCTTTGGGAATCACTAAGACAGGAAATTAAGCGAAATTCATTACAAAAACCTATTAAACCTATACACAAGATCGAAGCCATGGTGGAATACTGGATAGCGGCTCGGATTCAGAAATCTGAAAGCCGGGTTCGATTTCCATACGAATCCATCACTTACTTGTTAATGCTAATACCATGAGAAAAATTATGAATCCATCTCTTCTTCTCCAATTTGTGGGTAAATAGCAGAATGCAATTTGATACGACTTTATTATATTTCTACGCTGTGGTGCAATGGATATCGACTCGGAACGACAAATCGGGGAGCCGAGTTCGAATTCCGGTTGAATTATTTGCATTCACTTGTGCACAAATGCCATTGGGAAAGGTATTAATCCGTTTCTTCCCTATAGTTATGGGTTAAATAAACGGACAAAATGGGTTCTATAGCCTTGGCTGGCAACCAGTCTACCGCAGAACGCAATGACAGCCTACTGCGGGATAATCTTGTAAAGTGTTTTCATTCTGTTTCACTCCCAGTAAACCCTTACGGCTTAGTGGCATTATTGCTATCTTCTGTCATTCTGAAACCTGTTCTTTTATTGTCCTTTCTCCCCACTAAAGTCTTTTCATTCTGTTTCACTCCCAGTAACCCACTGCGTCTTAGGGGCATTATCGCCATCTTCTGTCTTCGATAATCTTGTTCTTTTATTGAACTTTCTTCTCACGCAAACCCACACTTTCTTTTTTAATCCCAGTAACCCCTTGCATCCTAGGGGAATTATGCCCTTACTTGGTGTAAATTCATTTCTATTACAGGTTATATTTTTTTCTTTGGAAAGGTTTATCTTTATTGAGTCCTGTTTCATGAAACACTTGGTAAAGGGCGTCAATTTTCTGTTGATTTATGAATACCTATATCATCAGCATACCCCAGCATCACCACCAACTCAACTTCAGTACATCAGGAAAAAAAAAGGCAATATCATTAGTAGTTTTGTGTGAGAAAAATGCTTATCTCATCACATCCGTGTTTGTAAATGTGCAGGAGTTAATCTAGGAAAAGGTTAGACTGGGAATCTGATTTCCTCTTATATTCCTGACGAGGTTTCAAATGTTTCTGCATTAGTGTCATCAGAAGCCATGTAAGATTCTGTTAGAGTTGTTATAACCGATCCATATTTTGTAGATATTTGAAGTGCTTAGTATTTAATAAATCCACTTCCTGCATTTTTTATGAGGAATTCAGGGTATGCACCCTTATTTTGATGATGAATTTAGGGTGTGTGCCTTTATTATTATGATGGATTCAGGGTATGTACTCTTACTTTTATGATGAATTTAGGGTGTGTACCTTTATTTCTATGAGGAATTCAGGACATATACTCTTATTTTTAAGATGGATTTAGGGTGTGTACCTTTATTTTTATGATGAATTCAGGGTATGTACTCTCATTTTTATGATGGATTTAGGGTGTACCTTTATTTTCATGATGGAGTCAGAGTATGTACCATTATTTTTATGATGAATTTAGGGTGTGTACCTTTATGTTTATGATGAATTCAGAGTATGTACTCTCATTTTTATGATGAATTTAGGATCTGTACCTTTATTTTATGATGGATTCAGGGAATGTACTCTTATTTTTATGATGAGTTTAGGGTGTGTACCTTTATTTTTATGATGGATTCAGGGTATGTACTCTTATTTTTATGATAGATTTAGGGTGTGTACCTTTATTTCTATGAGGAATTCAGGATATATACGCTTATTTTTAAGATGGATTTAGGGTGTGTACCTTTATGTTTATGATGAATTCAAGGTATATACTCTTATTTTTATGATGACTTTAGTGTGTGTACCTTTATTTATATGATGGATTTAGGGTATGTACCCTTATTTTAAGAACGATTCAGGGTCGGGTGCCATCATTGCTTTCATCTTAATTTAATATCATAGTTTCTGTTTATCCTGATTACAATTTCTTGAAACACTCGGGAGGAGATTTTGATTTTTCTGTCCAAGATTATTCTTATCCCAACCATAAATACTTACGACATCAGCATTGCCTTCATAATCATCGGTATGTTGGCCACAATGTGAGCGGAAGCAAAAATATTCTGTTTTCTCGTCAGTCAGTTAAGTACCATACACGCTTTGGGAAAACATGTCTCGAAAGAGACATGACTGACTGGGCAGAGGATTTTCCCACAGTAGATTACTATTACTTTTCGCGGAACACTGGTTGCCAACCAAAGCTATAGAACCAAACATATACTGTTATTTAACACATAGCTGGAGAGAATAGCTGGTTTCCCAAGATTATTTGCGCGTAAATAAATGCAACGAATTTAACTAGAATTCGAACTCGGATCGACAATTTCTCCTTCCCTGCCGATAACCACTACACCTCAACGCACATCCCTATTTTCTTTTTAGTAGGTTAATTTCGAATATATACAAGGTACATTCTAAGACAAAATTAAAGAGATTCTTCTTCATTATGAGTCGTTTCCCATGAGGACGTAGGCGATCAGGCTCTCAACAATTCCCTGTTCTTTGTAATTCATAATATCAGTCAGTCAAGTGCCATACGTGATACACACTTGGGCGATCATGTCTCTTCAGAGATATGACTGACTGGGCAGAAGATTATCCCGCAGTAGGTTGTTATTACTTTCTGCGGTAGACTGGTTACCAGCCAAGGCTATAGAATTAAATCTGTCCTGTTATTTGACTCACAGCTAGAGGAGGAAGAGATGAATTATATTATTATGTAGAAATTAGTGGGGGATCAGTCTATTAATTCATAATAATAGAAACATATCCCCCACGTTATGACCAGTAGATGCCTTAATCATGATTCCATCTATTATATTCAGTAAGTTAATTGCCATACGTGATATACGCTTTGGGCGATCATGTCTAGACAAAGACGTGACTGACTGGGCAGAAGATTATCCCGCAGTAGCTTGCCATTACTTTCTGCGGTAGACTGGTTACCATTCAAGGCTATAGAACCCAATCTATCCTGTTATTTAACTCATAACTGGAGGGAAGAGACGGATTAATACCTTTTCCAAGGGTATTTGCGTGTAAGTGAATACAAGGAATTCAACTGGATTTCGAACTCAGATTCCCGATTTTTCATTCCGAGCTGATATCCGTTGCACCACAACGCACATCCTGTTCGTAATATGTCCTGCCTTTTTTTATTTCCTCTGAATCCTGTTCCCCCATCAAGTTTCATTCTTCTCTGTCCATCTTTCCTTGAATATGTTCTTTGCATATCAGATTCTCCCAGCCCTCTTTCCTCCCTATGTGTCCTAGAAGTTTCAATAATCTCTTCCTGATGTTAAGTATTAGTGTATTTTTTGTTTCAACTTTCTCTGAAACTTCGTCCTTGCACACATATTCGGAAAGCTTGCTGAAAGAAAAATGACTAGCTACAGAGAATCGAACTCAAATCAAAATGATCTACGACTTGACTTTGTTAAAGGCTGACACAAATCGAGACATTCGCTGCATGATTTTATATTTCCAATCGTGTGAGCTAATCTGTGTATACGTAAACGTCAGAAATAATTGTTGGCTTGTTTCACATTTCTCCTTCCATTTGCGCAACTAAAACTCTTCATATTTGACTCCTAAAGAGGGATAGGATGAGCCTGCAGCACGAATAAAGAGGACTTTATTCGATGAGGCCTCTGCACACAAAAAAAGCACAGTGGTCCCAAGTCCCACGCACTGACATTAAAAAAGTTTGGTGCGTCTTTTTCAAGCAAGCGAACCTGGTTGAACCCGAATCTTATCAACAATGTAATTGTTTGTCTCCATCCCTACTACCTCCAACAATCTGCGGTAATGCGTGTTTCACTTGTTTATTTTTTATGTACACATACACAGATATAAAGACTCGCATACAGAGTGCGATGGATGGATCATTGTTTAAATGACGCAAAAATGAAAATAACACTGCCATCTCAATTTAACAGATATATTTACCAAAATTACACAAAATATCTTGAATTACTAAAGAGTAAATTTATTCAGTAAAATCACCATTGGCTTAAACCATGCAGTACTGATTCCTATGTCCTCAATGTCTATATCTATAGATGCTCTGCAGGGTGCGATGGATAAATTGTCGTCTAAATTTCACAAAAATGAGAATAAAATTGACATCTCATTTTAACAGATACATTTACCAAAATTACACAAAAATACTAAAGAGTAAATTTATTCAATAAAATCGTCAGTGACTTTAGTCACGGCCACCAGACGACTTCGGAATCTCCTTCGTCTCTTCTTGGTGGTTTCCTTATTTAAGTTGGTAAATGCTGTCATAATCATTGCCTTCGGTTTACTTTAAGTGTGACACGTTATTGTTTTGGTCACACAATAAACGAGCGGATTCAGTCTGGAGAGTTAGGTAGCCAGATGTAAGGGGAGATATGGTCACAGAAATTGCCTGGCAGTCATGACTGGGTTCTGCTTCTCTGGTATGGTGCAGAGTCATGTTACTAGACAGAGTTATCTATTCGCCAACATCACCTCCTTAAGATACTTGGCATAGGTCTCCATGCTGATGCGGGAAGATGAATGGAGGCATAATGCCATCACTAGTGATCACTCTAAACATTTTTATAATCACCATTAGACTCGTCCAACTCTTTCCAACTCCTCTGCACTGTCCTCAGATTTACAAGCAAACACTCTGAAATGTTCCTATTGAATGCCAAGTAGTACAGCATGCCATTTCCAAATTTCTGGCTGAGTAAATTGTATCATGGTGCTCATTTTCTCACAGACGGTACCCAACTGACCCTAATATATTGCACAGTATAGTAGGGTCAGTTTTAATTTTGTCAAGTGCACACTTGACAAAATTAAAAACAACATATGTAAAACATTAGAAATAAATAATCGCAACAATTTATGAATCGCACTCTATTTACTCAAAATCTAAAATTGTTTAGTCATTCCCTCCTATGTCTTTATAAACCCTCATTTAGTAACTCACTTAAGTGAGTGACTCTTGGGCATGTATCGGGTGAATAGTTAGTAATCCCCATCCCAGCAATAAAATAATATTTTTAATCAGTCTAATCGGGTTATAGAAGGAGTGGTTCGATTTTAAATCAAATTTGATACACTCATAGACAACACAGTTGTACTACAAGCGACTGCGAGCGTTCTTAGCTAGGTTTTGTGTCGAGGTACACCCGATAAATATCAAAAATCGATAATCGAAAAGATCGAGTTATAGAAGGAATGGTCCGATTTTAATCAAATTTCATACACTCATAGACAAAGACATAAGAAACGATATTCAGAAGTTTCAAGGTTTCGGCTCTTACAATAGTGCAGAAAATCGATAATATATGTATATATATATATATATATATAAAGGGCAAGATGTTTGTGTGTGTGTGTGTGTGTCTGTTTATCTGCCTGTATATTTTTCAGCCTTTTTATTTTAGTTTTTTCTTCTGGTTTGGCTCTAAGTAGGTATAATTGTAGTTCTTAGTCTCAGCCATGATACCATTTACTCAGAGGACTTATTTAGCCTTCAAAATTCAGTTGACGGCGAAAAAACTTATTTGATATCGATACCAGGAAATCAAAATTTGACTTACATTCATTCATTTTTCTTTCAGTCTACAGTTTCGCTTTAACTGGAAAAAACTATTTGCTTTTTAGTCTTTCATGCCAACGTCCAAAGAGTCTGAGCTCCAGGATCATGGATTAGTCTTAAAGCTTTCATTACACCCGAGAAACGCCGGGCTATACTGCTAGTTCTAATATAAAATGTAAATACATTATTTACATTTGAACTAACATTCGTAATTCTTATTATTGTTATCAGAACACTTTGGCTGCAATACACTCTGAAATGTTTCTATTGGAGTTTCCGGTGTGAATTCCAAGTAGTACAGCATGCCATTTTCAAATGGGGTGAAATAATTATGTAGAAAATTTAAAAGTGTCACTTACACGGTACGATAGACAAATTGTCATCTAAATTACAGAAAAATGAAAATAACACTGACATGACATCTCATTTTAAAAGATAAGTTTGTGTAATTTTGGTAAATATATCTTGAAATACTAAAGAGTAAATTTATTCAATACAATCCCCATTGGTTTCAAGCACAACCTCCAGATAATGTCCGAATCTCTAGCATTTCTTCTGAATAGTCTCCTTGTGTAAGTTGATAACTGCTGTCATAATACTTGCCTTCAGTTTAGCTTTGGTGTTACAAAGAGTTTTGTTGGTCTCTTGCTCAACTGTGTCCCACACATAATAATCAAGGGGGTTGCAGTCTGGAGAGTTAGGTAGCCAGATGTAAGAGGGGATATGGTCACAGAAATTGTCTGGCAGCCATAACTGGGCTCTGCTTGTGTGGTATGGTGCAGAGTCATGTTACTAGACAGAGTTATCTATCGGCTAACACCACCTCCTCAAGATACTTGATATAGGTCTCCATGCTGAGGCCTTGCGGGAAGATGAACGGAGGCATAATGCCATCACTAGTGATCACTCTAAACACTTTCATAATCATCTTTAGACTCTTGTAACTCTTTCCAACTCCTCTGCACTCTGCACTCTCCAAAAGTTTAAATGCAACGTCAGTTGCCATCTTTTATTTTGCACTTTCCCTGATCCTTTCTACAACATCATCTCTAATGTTTTCTTTTCTGTCATCCGTCTCCTTTCATTGTAATCCCCCTGTGCACCAATGACTATTACCTTGATGGGATGAAATGATTATGTAGAAAAGTGTCACCTACAAGGTACAATAGACAAATTGTCATCTAAATTACACAAAAATGAAAATAACACTGACATGACATCTCATTTTAAAAGAGATTTTTGTGTAATTTTGGTAAATATATCTTGAAATACTAAAGAGTAAATTTATTCAATACAATCCCCATTTGTTTCAAGCACAGCCTCCAGATAATATCCGAATCTCTAGCATTTCTTCTGAATAGTCTCCTTGTGTAAGTTGATAACTGCTGTCATAATACTTGCCTTCAGTTTAGCTTTGGTGCTACAAAGAGTTTTGTTGGTCTCTTGCTCAACTGTGTCCCACATAATAATTGATATAAGTCTACCATCCGCCCGTGCATTGAATACTGCTGCCGTATCTGGTCGGGTGCCCCTGCTATTCTCCTTGGGCTTCTCGATAAGGTTCAGAGGAGGGTCTGTAATGTGATAGATACCGACTTGGCAGACCACCTGCAGTCTCTCTCCCACCGGCGCGACGTGGCTTCCCTGTGTCTCTTCTATAAATACTTTCACGGCTTCTGCTCCGATGAACTTAGATCACTGGTGCCCCCTAAATACGAATTTGCACGAGATACTAGATTAGCAACTAGATCCCAACCTTTTACAGTGAAACCGATAAAATGCAACCGCAACTTCTACTCCAACAGTTTCTTTCCTCGCACTTCCCGACTGTGGAATTCCCTTCCACACGATTGCTTCCCCGACGGCTACAATCTCCAGGAGTTTAAATGTAAGATCAATAGACACCTCCTAACACACTAACCTGCTCACATTCTATCAAACACTCTTCCCATCTGCCCAACCCTCATCCTCGGTATCCTTACTCATCTGTCACCTTCCTCCTGACATTCCCTATGTCTAACCACTCCTTCTCTTTACCTTCCCCTATGTAGCCCCATGCGCAATAGTGGCAGTGGAATGCCTTGCATGGGGTGAGATGATTAAAAAAAAAGTCTCGATACTGGGGCCTTGTGGGAAGATGAACAGAGGAATGTTATTAAAGATTTTTGTAATTTTGGTCTATTGCTCAACTGCGCATTCCACACAATAAACGAAGAAATCTGGGAAGTTAGGTGGCCATATGTAAGGAAAGAGGGGGTCGCAGTAATTGTCTGACGGCTGTGACAAGGTTCTCCAGTTCGTATGTTATGTTGCGAGACATTGATTCTTCTAGCAGCAACCCTCTTGACTCGGGGAAGCACTACCTCCTCAAGGCACTTGATGTAGGACTGCGTGTTGAATCGTACGTCCCGTGAGAAGATGAATGGAGGCATAGAGTCGCCGTCAGTAGTGATCGCTCCAAAGACCTTCATAATCGCCATTAGACTCATCCAACTCTATCTTTATTCTCTGCACTCTCCTCAGACTGACATCTAAATATTTTGAAATGTTCGTATTGGAGATTCTAGCGCAAATACTAAGCAGTAAAGTATGCTGTTTTCAAATTTCTTGCGGAGTGAATTGTGTCCTGAGGCACTTTTCTCACAGAAGATTCCCAGTTGACCCTATTGACAAAATAAAATAAAAATATAAAAAGAGGTTATGCGCGAAATTAAAAATATATAATATTACATACATGGCTATGTTTTTTTAAAAAAAAATGCTGTTTAATTGAACTCTGATCAGAAAGGTGACAGGTTAGTCTACGGAAAAGTGTGGTTGTAGTAAAACCAATATATGTAGTGTGTTTATTATTAGAGCCAGAGATACAATCTCTGAACGGGCATGTAAATTAATACACTGCACTCGTTTTCTATAGAAGATTTAGTTGTGTGATTGAAGGGTTATTAGAGACTATGAGGTGAATTATTTCAATTTTTTTATAATATATGATGAGCTTAATTTGATAAATATTATTTATTGGTTTAAAATTTCTACGTATTATGTTTTTGAGAGATTTTTCATCTTGTTTGTAATTATTATGTATTTGGTTGCAATATTATAAGTTAATAGTGTTATGTTTATTTTGACATAGACTATTATTATGATTAATATTATCAATATTGTTAGAGGTATTACTAAGTTTATTGAAATGCATTTTAATTTGTTGATCAATGACAGAGTTAAGAGTTGTGAATAGTGCCCTGAGACATTTTCTCACAGAAGATTCCCAACTGACCCTACAATACTGTGCATTCGACAAAATAAAAAACATAAAAAAGGGCAGGCGCGAAAGTGAAAATATAATATGGCCGCAATTTACCACATTTTAAAACTGTTGAATCTATTTGTCAAAAGGTTTTAGTGATTGACTGCGCATTTTCTCAATTTTCGATTTATTTATGACATCCGGATATATATATACTAAAACCGGCCATAATTATTAGGTTACTACAGTGTTTGAAAAGAATTATGTATTTCATACCCTTTCTTGGTATTTATTGCCAAGTGAATAATTGTAAATGAAAATAGAATGGTTCTGTTGTTAATATTGCACAATAACATGTGCATCAAATGAATTTATAAATATTTAATAATTACCGATATTGCAGTTTCATCAATAAGAGAATGAAGAAAATTTATGGCGATTCGGACGAGTTCATCTTTGCTTTCTTGCTTTGTAAAATTTTGCAAATTAATTATAAGAAACGAACCATTTTTATTTTCATTTAACAATAAATACTAGAAAATAGTATGAAATACATCATTTTTTTAAACTGGGGTGGCCTAATAATTATGGCCGATAGTATATATATATATAGTGTGTTTAATTGTGATAATATTTAGGGATAAGGTTGTTCTTTTTTCATTGGTTTTACTCTTAAAATGTATTTTGGTCAGCAGGTTTGTTCTAGTAAAGTGTTCGATATCGGGGTGGCGATAGAGCGTTGATAAGTACAAAATGAATGTCACTTTAACTGAGCAGGTTTATGCCGACTTTGAAGTTTTGAGAGAACACCGACGCTATGATGTTCTCACTCGTCAGGGCTGGTTTGCCACGTATATATATATATATATATATATATATATATATATATATATATATATATATATATAACGGAAATTAACGAAGATTGACGAAATGGTTATAAACAAACTAACAATTTGAATTTATTTGTTTCAACATTATTTTTGATCGCTACTCGTATTTATGTAGATATAACAGTATTATATATTTATTTCTCCCGGCCTGATTATTTACGTTGGGACCTTGTTTCTAATCTTGTCACTCGAGGAAATTAATATTTAAGGGCACCATTTAGCTAAGTGCATTGGAGTAGACGTTATGAAAGTCTTTGTAGAAGAGACACAGGGAAGCCACACTGCGTCGGTGAGAAAGCAACTGTATCCTAGCTGCCCAGTCGGGATCGATCACATTACAGATTCTCCGTTGGGTTTTTGTCATGAACACTTAGGTGGATAGCAGAGGCAGGATATAATGCACGGGCGGATGGTAGATTTGTATATGTGCAGGATTGTATCGGGCGTGAAAAAACTTCCTGGCCCTACACAGAGAACCGTATCGCTTCAGGATGCGTGCTATCACGTCTCTCCACAACTTCCTATCCGTTGTATATCTCATTAAATTTTGTCTTTTTTATTGTTTCTCTTATCCCTTTTCTGCCAATCGTTTAAACAATTTCGTTAGGTAGATTACGCACAGCTTTCCCCGGCCTCTCTTGCCTTTCTTATCTTTTATAAATGACAAATTTTCTTCTTTATTTACATTTTACCGCAACGAGGCAGGAACACCCCTAGCGCGCAGGGGGGGGGGGGGTTTAGAATGAAAGAAAAAAATTGACACAGTGGGTACTGAGAAAAAGGTAAAAGATTAATAAGACTCAAGAAGATCGAAATGGCAATTGTTTTTAATCGTATCACCCCGAGCAAGGCAGTAATGCCACTGATGTGCAGGGGGCTACATAAGAGTAAAAAGATTAAGTCGAAGAGAGTAAAGAGAAAGACGAACCAGTTAGAAAGGAGCAAGAGAAGGATGGGAATACAGGTGTGATGACAGTTGTAAATGTGGAGAGAAAGGACAGGATATACAGAGTGGTGAAGAAAGAACTAGAGTCAAGTGGGTAAGAGATGAGTATTGACATTGCATTTAATGTCCTGGAGGTTGTAGCCGTAAGGAAAACAAGGATATGGAAGCGAGTTTCACAGGCGGGAATTGCGAGAAAAGAAGCTGAGAGTAGAATTATCATCTGCATTTGGTTAATCTACCTGTGAATGGGTGAGACCCAGTTGCCAATCTGGTTGCACGAGTAAAATCCTGTTGCAGGTGCACTAGTGTCTTAAGTTCGTTTGAGCAGAAGCCATGAAAGTATTTATAGAACAGACAGAGGGAAGCCACATCCCGTCGAAGGGGAAGTGGATGGAGTCGAGCTGCCAAGTCGGTACCGATCACATTACTGATTCACTTTTGGAGCCTGTTGAGGTTTGCATTTATATTTTTGGAGATTGTAGCTATCAAGTAAGCAATTAAATGGGTAGTGCAAGTTAGGAATCTCTTTACATTTATCTATTTCAACAGCAAAAGGGGGAGACCTAGATGCCAACCTAGTAGCATGATTAAATTCATGTACACGGGCACCAGGAATAAAAGTTAATCAGAGCAGTTATCATGGAAATACTAGCAGGATATCCCGGCGTTGCTCGGGTGTAATGAAAGCTTTAAAACTAATCCATGGACCTGGAGCTCAGACTCTGGACGTTGGCACGAAAGACTAAAAAGCAATAGTTGTTTCCAGATAAAGCTAAACCGTAGAAGGAAAGAAAAATAACTGGATGTAAGTCAAATTTTGATTTCCTGGTATCGATATCAAATAAGTTTTTTTGTCGTAAATTGTATTTTGAAGGCTAAATAAGTCCTCTGAGTAAATGGTATCATGGCTGAGACTAAGAACTACAATTATACCTACTTAGAGCCAAACCTGAAGCAAAATCTAAAATAAACGGGCTGAAAAAATACAGACATACAGGCAGATAAACAGGCACACACACAAACATCTTGTCTTTTATATACATATATTATCGATTTTCTGCACTATTGTAAGAACTGCAACTTAAAATCTTCTGAATGTCGTTTCTGATGTCTTTGTCTATGAGTGTATAATATTTGATTAGAATCGAACCACTTCTTCTATAACCCGATTTTTTCGATTATCGATTTTCGATATTTATCGGCTGTACCTCGACACAAAACCTAGCTAAGAAGACTCGCAGACGCTTATAATACAACTGTGGAAATTTTCAAGAAAATCGGTTCAGCCGTTTCGGAGTCTATAGGTAACGGACACACACACACACACAGACGCACACACACACACAGAGAAAAAGTTCTATTTATAAATAAGTTTAGATTTGTAAAAATGATAGAGAAGCCATATAACGTCGCTGATAATGTGACTGAAGTCGAGAAGCCAAGATCGATTACATTGCAGATCCTTCTTTGGATTTTGTCGATTACTATGAGATGAATAGCAGGATCATCTGAGTGGATAGAGCAATAGCATTCAATGCACGGACGAATGGTAAATTTATAAACGTGCGAGATGGATTTTAACGAGAAAACCCTTCTGGCCCAAAACAGTGGCCAAAACTTTCTTGCAGTAAATGCAGCTACAGGTTCGATGTACTCGTTCCACTCCAGGTCGGTTAAAAACGTTAGGCTAACGAGACGCAATGTGTTGCTTTGAATTGTATCCGCCGAGGTGATGGCAAGCAGGAAATTTGTCTATGGTGTTTATAAAAGAGCAGTTTTGTCTTGGATGCATTAAGACTTACAAGCCAACTTCTGTCTCAGTTAGCCAGCAATTAGAGGTCCGTTTCAACATCAACAGCCATATTTACTTTGTCAGCATTGGTAGATTAATTAGTAGGGATTCGGTTTATTATTTCATAACAATGGAGTAGATTTGACACCCGGTTTGACACTCCACCCACGTCGATTGAACAGGTGTAGAGGCTCATCCCTTGTTTCCTTGTTTAGGATGTGCTTTCCGGCTTTCTCATTTCCAATCTTTTCACTTTTACGTAGCCCCCTGCACATCAGTGGCGGTACCGCCTTGCTCGGGGTAATATGATTAAAAAAATATATAAAAAACTGATCCCCCACTTTATGCCCAGTAGAATTTCAACTATTATATTCAGACAGCCAGTTAAGTGCCATGCGTGATACACGCTGCGGCGATCATGATTCGAAAGAGACATGACTGACTGGGCAGTAGGTTGCCATTGATTTCTGCGGTAGACTGATTGCCAGCCGAGGCTATAGAACCTAATCTATCCTGTTATTTGACTTATAGCTAGAGGGGGAGGTGATGTATTATATTATTAAGTAGTAATTGTTGGGGGATCAGTATATTACTTCATAACAATTTAAAACTGATCCCCCACTTTATGCCCTGTAGAAGCGTTAATCATGTTTTCAAATATTATATTCAGTCAGTTAGTTAAGTGCCATACATGATACACGTTTTTGGCGATCATGTCTCGAAAAGGGCTGGGCAGAAAATTATCCCGCAGCCAGCCAATGCTATAGAACTCAATCTGTCCAATTATGTAACCCATAACTGGAGAGAAGAGACGGGTTAATACCTTTCCCAAGAGTATTTGTGCGTAAGTGAATGCAAGGAATTCAACTGTAATTCGAACTCGACACCCCAATTTCTCGTTCCAAGCTGATATCCACTGCAGCACACCGCACATCCACAACATCATCCTTGGTACATTTTCTATGGAGACGGGTGTAAATGAAGGTGCTATCTGCATAGACGCTTACTCTGGAACTGATGACTTCAAGCAGGTCATATATGAAGACCAGAAACAGCGAAGGAGTTGGGATAGAGCCTTGAGAAACAGCCGTGTTCGTATGAAATTATCTGGTAGCTTGTTCGTTCATATATATATATATATATATATGTGTGTGTGTGTGTGTGTGTGTGTGTGTGTAAGAAATCGCGTTGACTAGTTTGCAAATATTTAGTAAACGATGCAGTATTTTCTACACCCAACACCAACATCAAATTACACCCACCACGCCTCACTTGTGACAGCCAAAATATAATATATTTTCTCTTCTGTTCAATATGTCGAAATAGTGGATATATTGGTGAATCTGGAAATAGCTTTAGATTACGTTTCAATAATCATAAACTAAGCATACGCCAAAACAACCCGTATTCACCCATAGAACACTTCAATCAACCAGGACACACATTAGAAAACTGCAAATGTTTACTAATAGATTCTGATTTTAGTTTTACATACTCACGCAGAAAGAAAGACAAATACTGGATTTTAAAATTAAATACATATAGGCTAGGGTTAAATAGGGACTTAGGTGTTTTGAATCTTTATAAATATGTCAATAGTTAAACATTTTTTTTAGATACACTTAAAAAATTTGTCTTTAAAACAGCATTTATACGTATTATTAAAGATAGGTTTACGTTTACAAATATTTAAAAAATCTGTTGCTTTCGGCGTCACGTGATGTAAACAATCTCTCTACGAACGCTCCTTGCAAAAACGCTTCTAATTTAAATTTTAAAATCGTTTGTTTCTGATGAAAGGCCGAGGACGGTCTGAAATATCAAATATAATAACAGAAATAAATAAATACTATCAAAAAAGTACATTTTTAAACTTACAAATTTTTAGTAGGTTTTCCTATATATATATATATATATATATATATATATATATATATATATATATATGTGTGTGTGTGTGTGTGTGTGTGTGTGCGTGTGTATATATACTACTACTACAACTACTACTAGCCATAATTACTAGGCTACCCCAGTTTTAAAAAAATTGTATTTCATAATATTTTTACTATTTATTGCCAAGTGGACAATTCTAAATGAAAATAGAATGGTTATTTTGTTATTATAACTTTTCAAAATTGTACAAGGCAGCCAGGAAGCCTTTGCTTCAATCAGCCAAGAAGAAGAAGAGACTAGCATGGAGAAGAGAGCTCAAAAACTGGACACCAGAACAGTTCATTTGATGCATATATTATTGTGCAGTATTAACAAAAGGACCAGTCTGTTTTCATTTAGAATTATCCACTTGGCAATAAATACTAAAAATATTAAGTATATCATTTCTTTTAAAACCCTGGGTTGGCCTAATAATTATGGCCGGTAGTGTGTGTATATATATATATAAATATATATATACTCTCGCGCACACACCGATTGAGCACTATGAAGAAATGCTAGATTTTAAAAACAGTAGCTACTCACGCATTTATGCATCGTTCATTCAACACTCTCGGCTACTGGCATGTGTTTACATTGTGTATAGAATACGCTAAAATCTGGCTTCCTTTACTGAGCGCCCTTAGCTTGGAGGTTAGATCTGTCGACTAATGTCAATTCGGTCAGGTTTCAATCCTGGCTAGAAGCAATCGAATGTCTAACGGTACGGATGAGCTGTGATACAGCGAAATAGAACAGATTTACTGAAGGGTAGGGAACTATACAGTTTAGTATTGAAGGAGCGACCGGATAGGAAATGTAACAAAAATTAAAGCACATATATACAAAATATCTTAAAGGCAAACAGTATAGCATACAAGAGTTCTTGTATACTATACAGTCTCTTCCTTCTACTTATGGGTTAAATAATAGGACAGATTGGGTTCTAAAACCTTGGCGTGCAACCAGTCTACTGTAGAAAGTAATGGCAACCTACTACGGGATAATTTTTTGCCCCGTTAATCATGTCTCGTAAGGGACATGATCGCCCAAAGCGTGTATCACGTATGGCACTTAACTGACTGATACAAGAACAACACAAGTGAATAACAACACAATATATTAAATAAGAATAACAAGAAGTTATATATATATATATATATATATATATATATATATATATATATATATTAAATTTAACTATAGCAACAACTATACCAATAGTAAAACTAGTATTAATCAAGCTATAATTTAAATCGTCTTGTATAATCCACCGAGAACAAACTCCGAGGGAAAAAAAGGGGAAGCAAAAAAAGAAACAGGCGAAGTACATGAACAAAAAGTCAAGCACTCGTAAAAAAGAAAAAAAAAACAAGACGAAAACCCTAAAACGCTTAATACCAAAGTAGAGCGAATTTTCCTGACGAGCTGTTAGGCGAAACCGTGGTCGGTTATTGGCTCTTGCTTAGATTTTTGTCTTATATATATATATATATATATATATATATATATATATATATATATATATATAAGTATAGGGTAGGCATGGATGGAACAATATTCTGTATCCAAAGAAACACTATTCTTAAAGAAGTGCTTAATTTATGGTATAATTTCTGAATATATATATATATATATATATACTTAGTATATCGAGGCAGCAAGTAATTTTCTAAACACATACTGTTAAATATAAGTGTCAATGAATGTCTATTATGTTTAATCATGTGCCGTTCTAAACGTCGTATTTTTGCTTTAATTTCAGTTGAAAATAAAGACAAAAATTCTCCAACATTTGGATAATTATTTATTGGTTTTCTTCTAAGCTTTCGGCTCACATGAGCCATCTTCAGAGAGGTAGTTTAAACTGAAATATTATAAAATCCACCATCACCGACGATTTTATTTTGTGTTGACATAAAACTCCGCTTGGCAACGGCAATAGTTACCAAAAATAATAAACGCAGTTCTTAAGTTTGCGATGCGGTTTTATGACGTCACACCGCGGGATAGCGCGAAATGACAACAAAACCATCTAGTCAAATGCAATGTAATATGTTATTTCCTGTTTTTTATATATATATATATATATATATATATATATATATATGTGTGTGTGTGTGTGTGTGTGTGTTTGCGCGCGTTGGTGCGTGCGGAACGAATTATCAATTTGAATTTGTTTGCGTTTAAGGAAATTATCACCGGGGGCAAGTCTCTTATTTTACCAACCTTCAATCTCACATACACACACAATCTCTATCTCTCTCAAAATGATATTTGCATCGTTTCGATCCGGCAAGTTCATTATTTCGTTCGTTTCCTTTTACAATCTTTGCTTTACCCTTTGTATCGGCAGTGTTCCTTACTTCGAAATGTCGCCATATTTTCCATTTGAAATTTTCAATCATATTGCTTTTAAATTCTTCTTCTTCTTCATTATTATTATTATTATTGTTATTTTACGAGAATGCATTGCACATCACCCGCACGACAATTCATTGACTCAGGAACAATGAATCACTTGTCGGAGAGGAGATATGAAACGTCGTCTTTACGCGGGAAACGGCCCACTTGTCACAGGTTACGAACACCTGAGCCAGCGTGATAAAACAGATCTTCGCTTTCGCTAACAACACGTCTCTATATTTTTTTCTCGCATTAGATTCCGGTTAATATTAGTTTGTCTTTATCGTTTTGGTAAGTCTAAGTGTCCCTGAAGTTGTGAGTGTTGACGCGTCTGTCTAACTTACTCACGCAGTTTTCGACTATTATTCTTCGTTTTAACGCAGTAATGTCGTCGTCTGCTTTACAACTGTTTTTGCTTTTTCCATTTATTCTTCTACCTGTTATCTTTTTATTCCTTATTTGGTTCTTGTCCTATTTTTCTTTCCTTCACTTCAGCAATTTTCTAAGATAATCCCCGAAGAAATTCTTTCAAAATACAAATTTCATTATCTGCCTATTGTCTTCCATTCAAGTTCACTTAATGCTAGAGGCAGTTTTGCATCGAGGGCAGCTACTGTAGCGAGATTAAGAAATTTATTGCTAGGAAAAATTTACTTTCAAGTTCACTTAATGCTAACGGTAGTTTTGTATCGAGGGCAGCTACTGTAGCGAGATTAAGAAATTTATTGCTAGGAAAAATTTACTTACACTATATTACAACGGTTTGACGGTCGCCCTTATTGGCTTCCATTCAAGTTCACTTAATGCTAACGGTAGTTTTGTATCGAGGGCAGCTACTGTAGCGAGATTGTTAAGAAATTCATTGCGGGGAAAAATTTACTTACACTATATTACAACGGTTTGACTGTCGCCCTTATTGGCTTCCATTCAAGTTTACTTAATGCTAAAGGTAGTTTTGTATCGAGGATGACTACTGTAGCGACATTAAGAAATTCATCGCCGGGAAAAATTTACTTACACATATATTACTACGGTTTGACGGTCGCCCTTAAGATTTCGAGAAATCACCAAGACATTGAAGGTTGTGTTCTTTATTGGGAAATAATTAACTAGTCCACCTCGGACCAAAACGAAATTATCTTCCTGGGGCATGGCTTTATCCTATATACAATCATAATGAAAGTCGGCTCTATGTGCAGGATCCGGAAATTCTTTCCGCCTGAATCTATCCTTCAGTTATATAAATCCACCATCCACCCGTGTATTGAGTACTGCTGCCACATCTGGTCGGGTGCCCCTTCTATTCTCCTCGGGGTTCTTGACAAAATACACCGAAGAATCTGTAAAATGTGATTGATACCGACTTGGCTGACCGCCTGCAGTATCTCTCTCACCGGCGTGACATGGCTTCCCTGTGCCTCTTCTATAAATACTTGCATGGCTTCTGCTCTGACGAACTTAAATCACTGGTGCCCCCTAGATGTGAATTTGCACGAGATACTAGATTGGCAACTAGGTCCCACTCTTTTACAGTGAAACCGATGAAATATAACCGCAATTTCTACTCCAACAGCTTCTTTCCTTCCACTTCCCGCCTGTGGAATTCCCTACCGCATGCTTGCTTCCCCGACGGCTACAACCTCCAGGAGTTTAAATGTAAGGTCAATAGACACCTCTTAACACACTAACTCACACCCACTCTCTCAAACTCTTTCCCTATGTACATCCTAAGTCGTCTATCACCCTCCTTCTGACATTTCCTATATCCAATCCCTCTATGTAACCCCCTGCGCTATAGTGGCAGTGGAATGCCTTGCTTTGGGTGACACGATTAAAAAAAAATAATGATAATAATAATGTCAGTCCCAAATCATTCACGACCTCCTTCGTCACTATAGTTCCAAGAAAATTTAATTACTTAGGTAAGTTAATCCTCTTGCCTTTCAGAAGTCCTGTGAGTCTCAAATATTTAAAACGTTGTTCTTTAATATATCACCAAGAAATTTCAACAACTCTGCTAGTTTGCTTCTCTTGCATTTAACATGTCCTGTGAGTGTCAAGCTATTTAAGACGTCTTTCCTCAATATATCTCAGGAGATTTCGGTTGCGCAGGTAGGTTATTTCACTTGCCCTTGATATATCCTGTGAGTATCAAATTATTTAAGACCCCTTCTTTATTATTTTTTGTTTTAATCATATCACCCCGAGCAAGGCGGTAACGCCACTGATGTGCACGGGGCTATGTAAGAGAGAAAAGATAGGAAAAGAGAAAGCCGGAAACCACATCCTAAACAGGGAAGAAGTGATGAGCCTCTTCACCTGTTCAATAGACGTGGGTGGTGTGTGAACCGGGCGATCTAAGAAAGTTAGGTTGCTTATGTATGTTTTTCATTGATATGTTCTGTGAGTTTCAAATTATTCAAACACCTTTTCTCACTATACAGCCAAGAAATTTCAGTTACTCAGGAAGGTTATCCCTCTTGCTCTTGATATGCCCTGTGAATGTCAAAGTATTCAAGACCTCCTTCCTCACTAGAGCTCCAACAAAATTCACTTGCTCAAATAGGTAACTCTTCTCGCTCTTCACATGCTCTGTGAGTGTCAAATCACACTGAACAGCAAAATTTTAGGGACCAAGAAATCAAAACAATTTTTTTTGCTAAATAGTTTCTGCTGATTTCGAAAATGACCTTAGATTTCCAAATTTAGGTAGAGATTTTCTGTACTGAAATTGCTCAACTTTGGAAGAGAAGATCAATTTACGATCTTGGCTGATCGCAACATAAGCTCGTAAAAACCCATCAATTTTTAGGTAGGCCGAGTAATGTATATCATCCATCTGAAAAAAAATATCTATTTTTATCAGAAAGAAATTGTTTGGAGTAAAAAATATTAAAATAGACGTATTGAATTTTACCCATTTATAGACAAAATTCAAACTAAGACAAAAACATCTTTAGAAATTTAAGCAATGATTAAACAATTGTACACGGTTTTCACAAGTTAAATATAAATTACAAAATACACTTAAATAGAAATAATTTCAATATTTTGATTAATACACTAGAAAACTGAGATCATGTTATAGCAAGACAGAAGAGAAAACAAAAATGAAAAATGTTACTGCAAGTGAATAGCAAGAAACTAATTACAATATTAGTAATATTTTGTTGTGTTTTGAGTTAGCAAATCACCTGTTCATGTTAACTAACAGTTAAGCATTATCAGTACTACACGCTCATATGAGTTTTAAGGTTATAGCCATCTAGTTAAATTTCCGGATTAATACGGCAATGATGAGCAAGGAGAACGATCCCATCAGGATATCAAAACAATGAAAGAGCACTATTAAAGACAGTGGGGCAAATGAATGATGAATGTCTGGAATATCAAAAGGGAATTAATTAACATTGAACATGATGGACAATCAAGAAAGAGACAATTTTTACCATAGTTCTTTTGTTCACGAAGGTTTTATTTCTGCGATAGTTTATTAAAAGATTTAATGAGAAAAATACTTGTTAGTCTTGGTACATTCAATCGTGTTATTTTTGAAGACGTAAGCTATGATTTTTATTGAAAAATAATATTTCTCAATATTTGTTGATTTAAGTACGAACTGAGGGATTTCTCCGATTTTACTTTAAGAAAAGTAAAACTTAAGGCCTTTTGAAATTTATTTTTTGTTGAACACTGTTATTAAAAACTTATTTCTCACTATAACTCAAACTAATTTCATTTGATAAGATTACTCCACTTGCCCTTAATATGTCCTGAGGATGTCAAGTTATTTGTTTCTTATTATGTCTTCAAGGAATTTCAGCTGGTCATATAGGTAACCCTAACAACCCTTCTTATGACCTGTGAGAAACAAAGTTTTTCAAGACCTCTTTATTCAATCTCTCTAAAAAAAATTTTTCTGCTCAGCTAGGTTACCAAACGTGCATTTCATATGTCGCGAGAGT
The DNA here is from genome assembly GCA_037127315.1 of Ascarosepion bandense. Classification (NCBI taxonomy): domain Eukaryota; kingdom Metazoa; phylum Mollusca; class Cephalopoda; order Sepiida; family Sepiidae; genus Ascarosepion; species Ascarosepion bandense. The sequence continues at coordinate 3,238,265 of JBBBDQ010000585.1, read as the reverse complement.
GTCAAGTTATTCATAACCTCCTACCTCATACTATCCCCAGGAATTTTCAGCTGCTCCAGTAGGTTACAGTATTTACATTATTCGGACTATTGTCCTCATTTTTGTTGCCATTTGTACGACGTTTAATAATAGATAATTCAATTTGTCTATATTTCTGAGATGAGGTAGTATTTACAGTATTTACATTATTCGGACTATTGTCCTCATCTTTGTTGCCATTTGTACGACTTCAATAATAAATCATTCTATTTGTCTATATTTCTGAGATGAGGTAGTATTTACACTATTTACACTATTTACATTATTAGGATTATTGTCCTCACCTCTGTTGCCATTTGTACGACGTTTAATAATAGATCATTCTATTTGTCTATATTCGTGAGATGAGGTAGTATTTACAGTATTTACATTATTCGGACTATTGTCCTCATCTTTGTTGCCATTTGTACGACGTTTAATAATATATCATTCTATGTGTGTATATTTCTGAGATGAGGTTGTATTTACAGAATTTACATTATTCATACTATTGTCCTCATTTTTGTTGTCATTTGTACGACTTTAATAATAGATCATTCTATTTGTCTATATTTCTGAGATGAGATAGTAATTACAGTATTTACACTATTTAGGCTATTGTCCTCATCTTTGTTGTACGACGTTTCGGTCCTTGTACGCTCCAGCCTTCTTCAGGTGCTAGGAATTTTGAACCGAACCCTTTATTACAATCACTGGGGTATAGGAACTCCATTCTTTGAGTAATGCCTCGATTGAAAGTCAAGAGTTATCTCCCTCTAACCCTGTAATTTACTTGCATTGAACTCACAGCTCTTTGGGTCAGGTCACAGAAACTAACCAACTTCTATATTCATTGGGCCATGTGTCTTCAAGGACACATGGCCGGTTGGATATAGGTGTTGTTTTTTTTCCTGACTTGACTCTTAGAGTTGTGAGTTCAGTACCAGGCTACAGCTGTGCTGAATAAGCCAATGAGAAGAAGAGACTAGCATGGGGAAGAGAGCACAAAAACTGGACACCAGAACAGTTCATTTGATGCACATGTTATTGTGCAGTATTAACAAAAGAACCATTCTATTTTTATTGAGAATTATCCACTTGGCTGTAAATACTAAAAATAGTATGAAATATATAAATTCTTTTGAAAAACTTGAGTGGCCTAATAATTATGGCCGGTAGTGTGTGTATATATATATATATATATATATATATATATATATATATATATATATATCGAGTAAATAAGGAAAGAAGAAAGATTTACAACGTTCAAAATATTAATGTAAAACAGTGCTCGATATACAATATGGAGATGTGAATATTTATTATAAATTATAGTTTAGAACAGGTACAATTTTTTTATATATCCACTACAAATTGTGCATGAACCTCCAATCAAACAAAAAAATCAAAGACATTTTCGATAAACCACCCATAAATGCAATGAAACAAACACCCAACCTTCCAGCTATCCTCACTTTTACCAAATATCTAAAACATACAAACCTCTCAGGGAATTTCAAATGTCAGAAACCCCGGTGCTTAATTTGTAAACATTTAGTAAACGACGCAATATTCTCTCTACCCAACGCCAAAATCAAATTGCACCCACCACGCCTCACCTGTGACAGCCAAAACATTATATATTTTCTCTTCTGTTCAATATGTTCAAATAGTGGATATATTGGTGACTGGTAATAGCTTTAGATTTCGTTTCAAAAATCACAAACTTGGCATACGCCAGAACACTCAATATTCCAAAATAGCAGTTCACTTCAATCAACCGTGACACACTTTAGAAAAGTGCAAATGTTTAGTAATAGACTCCGATTTTAGTTCTACACACTCACGCAGAAAGAAATAAAAATACTGGATTTTAAAATTAAATACACACAAGCTAAGGTTAAATAGGGAGTTAGGTGTTTTGAATCTTTATAAATATTTCAATAGCTAAATATTTTTAGATACAATTAAAAAACTTTTCTCTAAAACAAAATTTATAGGTATTATTAAAGATATGCTTACGTTTACAAATATTTAAAAGAAATCTGTCGCTTTCTGCGTCCCTGATGTAAACAATCTCTCTCCACGAACGCTCTCGCGAAATACGTTTCTACTTTAAATTTTAAAATCATTTGTTTCTGATAAAGGGCCGGGGCCGGTCTGAAATATCAAATATAATTATAGAAATAGACAAATACTGTCAAAAAATACATTTTTAAACTGACAACTTTTTAGTAGTTTTTCCTATATATATATATATATATATATAGTTACTTGAATTAATAAATATACATACACACATGTATAATATTATTAATCAGGTGTTAATAAAAGAGTGTTCAATGTAGGATGAACAGAACTATTTATTAAATATATATTAATAAATATACATCGATAGCACGACTCGGAGAATCATGCGTCATTCAATCTTCAAGTGCATATTAAAAACTGACTGAATTTGAATTTAAATTCACTCGATGTTCATGGGAGTTAAATCTTATAAAGTTACGTTACTGCTTTTTAATAACAAGAGTAAAAAATTAAATATACTAAGACTAATTTAAATATACTAAAACTGCATGTAGATGAAAAATTAAATTACAATTTTAAAAGTGAAATTATAAAATTAAAATTTTTACGTTAAAACACAGACAAAAAACGTGTTTGTGTGTGTGCGCGCGCGTGTGTGTGTGTGTGTGTGTGCGTGTGCGTGTGTGTCTTTACCAAAGCAACCTAAGAATTCTACGACCAAAGCCAATACATTTTTCTTTTTTTTTTAATCCTTGCAGGTTTGGTTCCAGAACGCTCGGGCCAAATACAGACGCAATCTCCTGAAGCAGGAGGAGGAAAAGGTACCCAAGCAACAACAGCAGTTGCAACGCCACCAAGCGGCCGTCATGGAGCAGATCTGTGACTCGCAATCAATGCCAGCTTCAGATATGGGGAGCATGGGAGGGGCAGGACACCGGAGCAAGTCACCGACATTGTCGGAACTCAGTTCGGCGCCGTCGCTCTCAGATCTTCATCACCAGACCGGCAGTGGTTCTCTGTCGGATCCCGACACATCGGCAGGCAGTAGTCTAGCTGAACTGTTCACCAATACGATACCTCCCATAACGTGTTGAAGATGGGGGAAATAAAAGACAAAATAACCAATCATCATAACAAGCAAAAGAAAACGACCACTCCCCAATCCAAAAATGACATCAAAATGATCATTATTTCATGTTAAACTATTTCATTTCATTTTTTTTTTTTTTTTTGGTAAGGTGTTTTAATTTATTTATTCCGTTTTTTTTTTTTTTAGATGGCCATTGCACAAATTCTAATTGGGTAAAAAATTAAAATCATATGTCGTACGAAATTTGAAATTAAATCTTAATAAATGAATAAAAGTGGGAAATCTGACCGACATATATGTTTTCATACACAGTCACACGCAAATATTGTAGGTCTTCACTATCTATCTATCTATCTATCTATCTATCTATCTATCTATCTATCTATCTATCTATCTATCTATCACAGAATGTTCGTTTTCCTTTCTCTCTCTTTGTCGTTCTATCTATCTATCTATCTATCTATCTATCTATCTATCTATCTATCTATCTATCTATCCTATTAGTATATTCCTTTTCCTTTCTCTCTCTTTCTCATTCTATCTATCTATCTATCTATCTATCTATCTATCTATCCTAGTATATTCCTTTTCCTTTCTCTCTCTTTCTCATTCTATCTATCTATCTATCTATCTATCTATCTATCCTAGTATATTCCTTTTCCTTTCTCTCTCTTTCTCATTCTATCTATCTATCTATCTATCTATCTATCTATCTATCTATCTATCTATCTATCCTAGTATATTCCTTTTCCTTTCTCTCTCTTTCTCATTCTATCTATCTATCTATCTATCTATCTATCTATCTATCTATCTATCTATCCTAGTATGTTACTTTTCCTTTCTCTCTCTTTCTCATTCTATCTATCTATCTATCTATCTATGTTCCTTTCTTTCTCTCTCTTTCTCATTCTATCTATCTATCTATCTATCTATCTATCTATCTATCTAGTATGTTCCTTTTCCTTTCTCTCTCTTTCTCATTCTATCTATCTATCTATCTATCTATCTATCTATATCTGAGCCTGATCATAATCTATCTATCTATCTATCTATCTATCTATCTATCCTAATATGTTCCTCTTCCTTTCTCTCTCTTTCTCATTCTATCTATCTATCTATCTATCTATCTATCTATCTATCTATCTATCTATCTATCCTAATATGTTCCTTTTCCTTTCTCTCTCTTTCTCATTCTATCTATCTATCTATCTATCTATCTATCTATCTATCTATCCCTCCTTCCTTCCTTTCTTTCTCTTTCTCCATCTATCTATCTATCTATCTATCTATCTATCTATCTATCTATCTATCTATCTATCCTAATATGTTCCTTTTCCTTTCTCTCTCTTTCTCATTCTATCTATCTATCTATCTATCTATCTATCTATCTATCTATCTATCCTAACTATGTTCCTCTTCCTTTCTCTCTCTTTCTCATTCTATCTATCTATCTATCTATCTATCTATCTATCTATCTATCTATCTATCTATCTATCCTAATATGTTCCTTTTCCTTTCTCTCTCTTTCTCATTCTATCTATCTATCTATCTATCTATCTATCTATCTATCTATCTATCTATCTATCCTAATATGTTCCTTTTCCTTTCTCTCTCTTTCTCATTCTATCTATCTATCTATCTATCTATCTATCTATCTATCTATCTATCTATCCTAATATGTTCCTTTTCCTTTCTCTCTCTTTCTCATTCTATCTATCTATCTATCTATCTATCTATCTATCTATCTATCCTAATATGTTCCTTTTCCTTTCTCTCTCTCTTTCTCATTCTATCTATCTATCTATCTATCTATCTATCTATCTATCTATCTATCTATCTATCCTAATATGTTCCTTTCTTTCTCTCTCTTTCTCATTCTATCTATCTATCTATCTATCTATCTATCTATCTATCTATCCTAATATGTTCCTTTTCCTTTCTCTCTCTTTCTCATTCTATCTATCTATCTATCTATCTATCTATCTATCTATCTATCCTAATATGTTCCTTTTCCTTTCTCTCTCTTTCTCATTCTATCTATCTATCTATCTATCTATCTATCTATCTATCTATCTATCTATCTATCCTAATATGTTCCTTTCCTTTCTCTCTCTTTCTCATTCTATCTATCTATCTATCTATCTATCTATCTATCTATCTATCTATCTATCCTAATATGTTCCTTTTCCTTTCTCTCTCTTTCTCATTCTATCTATCTATCTATCTATCTATCTATCTATCTATCTATCTATCCTAATATGTTCCTCTTCCTTTCTCTCTCTTTCTCATTCTATCTATCTATCTATCTATCTATCTATCTATCTATCTATCTATCTATCTATCCTAATATGTTCCTTTTCCTTTCTCTCTCTTTCTCATTCTATCTATCTATCTATCTATCTATCTATCTATCTATCTATCTATCTATCTATCTATCTAATATGTTCCTTTTCCTTTCTCTCTCTTTCTCATTCTATCTATCTATCTATCTATCTATCTATCTATCTATCTATCTATCTATCTATCTATTATGTTCCTTTTCCTTTCTCTCTCTTTCTCATTCTATCTATCTATCTATCTATCTATCTATCTATCTATCTATCTATCTATCTATCTATCTATCTATCTATCCTAATATGTTCCTTTTCCTTTCTCTCTCTTTCTCATTCTATCTATCTATCTATCTATCTATCTATCTATCTATCTATCTATCTAATATGTTCCTTTTCCTTTCTCTCTCTTTCTCATTCTATCTATCTATCTATCTATCTATCTATCTATCTATCTATCTATCTATCCTAATATGTTCCTTTTCCTTTCTCTCTCTTTCTCATTCTATCTATCTATCTATCTATCTATCTATCTATCTATCTATCTATCTATCTATCTATCTATCTATCCTAATATGTTCCCTTTTCCTTTCTCTCTCTTTCTCATTCTATCTATCTATCTATCTATCTATCTATCTATCTATCTATCTATTATCTATCTATCTAATATGTTCCTTTTCCTTTCTCTCTCTTTCTCATTCTATCTATCTATCTATCTATCTATCTATCTATCTATCTATCTATCTATCTAATATGTTCCTTTTCCTTTCTCTCTCTTTCTCATTCTATCTATCTATCTATCTATCTATCTATCTATCTATCTATCTATCTATCTATCTATCCTAATATGTTCCTTTTCCTTTCTCTCTCTTTCATTCTATCTATCTATCTATCTATCTATCTATCTATCTATCTATCTATCTATCTATCCTAATATGTTCCTTTCCTTTCTCTCTCTTTCTCATTCTATCTATCTATCTATCTATCTATCTATCTATCTATCCTAATATGTTCCTTTTCCTTTCTCTCTCTTTCTCATTCTATCTATCTATCTATCTATCTATCTATCTATCTATCTATCTATCTATCTATCCTAATATGTTCCTTTTCCTTTCTCTCTCTTTCTCATTCTATCTATCTATCTATCTATCTATCTATCTATCTATCTATCTATCTATCTATCTATCTATCTATCTATCTATCTATCTATCCTAATATGTTCCTTTTCCTTTCTCTCTCTTTCTCATTCTATCTATCTATCTATCTATCTATCTATCTATCTATCTATCTATCTATCTATCTATCCTAATATGTTCCTTTTCCTTTCTCTCTCTTTCTCATTCTATCTATCTATCTATCTATCTATCTATCTATCTATCCTAATATGTTCCTTTTCCTTTCTCTCACTCATTCTATCTATCTATCTATCTATCTATCTATCTATCTATCTATCTATCTATCTATCCTAATATGTTCCTTTTCCTTTCTCTCTCTTTCTCATTCTATCTATCTATCTATCTATCTATCTATCTATCTATCTATCTATCTATCTATCTATCTATCTATCTATCTATCTAATATGTTCCTTTCCTTTCTCTCTCTTTCTCATTCTATCTATCTATCTATCTATCTATCTATCTATCTATCTATCTATCTATCTATCTATCTATCCTAATATGTTCCTTTCCTTTCTCTCTCTTTCTCATTCTATCTATCTATCTATCTATCTATCTATCTATCTATCTATCTATCTATCTATCCTAATATGTTCCTTTTCCTTTCTCTCTCTTTCTCATTCTATCTATCTATCTATCTATCTATCTATCTATCTATCTATCTATCTATCTATCCTAATATATTTCCTTTTCCTTTCTCTCTCTTTCTCATTCTATCTATCTATCTATCTATCTATCTATCTATCCTAATATGTTCCTTTTCCTTTCTCTCTCTTTCTCATTCTATCTATCTATCTATCTATCTATCTATCTATCTATCTATCTATCTATCTATCTATCTATCTATCTATCTATCCTAATATGTTCCTTTTCCTTTCTCTCTCTTTCTCATTCTATCTATCTATCTATCTATCTATCTATCTATCTATCTATCTATCTATCTATCTATCTATCCTAATATGTTCCTTTTCCTTTCTCTCTCTTTCTCATTCTATCTATCTATCTATCTATCTATCTATCTATCTATCTATCTATCTATCTATCTATCTATGTTCCTTTCTTTCTCTCTCTTTCTCATTCTATCTATCTATCTATCTATCTATCTATCTATCTATCTATCTATCTATCTATCTATCTATCCCTAATATATTTCCTTTTCCTTTCTCTCTCTTTCTCATTCTATCTATCTATCTATCTATCTATCTATCTATCTATCTATCTATCTATCCTAATATGTTCCTTTTCCTTTCTCTCTCTTTCTCATTCTATCTATCTATCTATCTATCTATCTATCTATCTATCTATCTATCTATCCTAATATGTTCCTTTTCCTTTCTCTCTCTTTCTCATTCTATCTATCTATCTATCTATCTATCTATCTATCTATCTATCTATCTATCTATCTATCTATCTATATATCCTAATATGTTCCTTTTCCTTTCTCTCTCTTTCTCATTCTATCTATCTATCTATCTATCTATCTATCTATCCTAATGAAGGCCCTTTTCCTTTCTCTCTCTTTCTCATTCTATCTATCTATCTATCTATCTATCTATCTATCTATCTATCTATCTATCTATCTATCTATCTATCTATCCTAATATGTTCCTTTCCTTTCTCTCTCTTTCTCATTCTATCTATCTATCTATCTATCTATCTATCTATCTATCTATCTATCTATCCTAATATGTTCCTTTTCCTTTCTCTCTCTCTTTCTCATTCTATCTATCTATCTATCTATCTATCTATCTATCTATCCTAATATGTTCCTTTTTCCTTTCTCTCTCTCTTTCTCATTCTATTTATCTATCTATCTATCTATCTATCTATCTATCTATCTATCTATCTATCTATCTATCTATCTATCTATCCTAATATGTTCCTTTTCCTTTCTCTCTCTTTCTCATTCTATCTATCTATCTATCTATCTATCTATCTATCTATCTATCTATCTATCTATCTATCTATCCTAATATGTTCCTTTTCCTTTCTCTCTCTTTCTCATTCTATTTATCTATCTATCTATCTATCTATCTATCTATCTATCTATCTATCTATCTATCTATCTATCTATCTATCCTAATATGTTCCTTTTCCTTTCTCTCTCTTTCTCATTCTATCTATCTATCTATCTATCTATCTATCTATCTATCTATCTATCTATCCTAATATGTTCCTTTTCCTTTCTCTCTCTTTCTCATTCTATTTATCTATCTATCTATCTATCTATCTATCTATCTATCTATCTATCTATCTATCTATCTAATATGTTCCTTTTCCTTTCTCTCTCTTTCTCATTCTATCTATCTATCTATCTATCTATCTATCTATCTATCTATCTATCTATCTATCTATCCTAATATGTTCCTTTTCCTTTCTCTCTCTTTCTCATTCTATCTATCTATCTATCTATCTATCTATCTATCTATCTATCTATCTATCTATCTATCCTAATATGTTCCTTTTCCTTTCTCTCTCTTTCTCATTCTATCTATCTATCTATCTATCTATCTATCTATCTATCTATCTATCTATCTATCTATCTATCCTAATATGTTCCTTTTCCTTTCTCTCTCTTTCTCATTCTATCTATCTATCTATCTATCTATCTATCTATCTATCCTAATATGTTCCTTTTCCTTTCTCTCTCTTTCTCATTCTATCTATCTATCTATCTATCTATCTATCTATCTATCTATCTATCTATCTATCTATCTATCTATCTATCTATCCTAATATGTTCCTTTTCCTTTCTCTCTCTTTCTCATTCTATCTATCTATCTATCTATCTATCTATCTATCTATCTATCTATCCTAATATGTTCTTTTCCTTTCTCTCTCTTTCTCATTCTATCTATCTATCTATCTATCTATCTATCTATCTATCCTAATATGTTCCTTTTCCTTTCTCTCTCTTTCTCATTCTATTTATCTATCTATCTATCTATCTATCTATCTATCTATCTATCTATCTATCTATCTATCTATCTATCTAATATGTTCCTTTTCCTTTCTCTCTCTTTCTCATTCTATCTATCTATCTATCTATCTATCTATCTATCTATCTATGTTCCTTTTCCTTTCTCTCTCTTTCTCATTCTATTTATCTATCTATCTATCTATCTATCTATCTATCTATCTATCTATCTATCCTCCATCTATCCTAATATGTTCCTTTTCCTTTCTCTCTCTTTCTCATTCTATCTATCTATCTATCTATCTATCTATCTATCTATCTATCTATCTATCTATCCTAATATGTTCCTTTTCCTTTCTCTCTCTTTCTCATTCTATTTATTTATCTATCTATCTATCTATCTATCTATCTATCTATCTATCTATCTATCTATCTATCCTAATATGTTCCTTTCCTTTCTCTCTCTTTCTCATTCTATCTATCTATCTATCTATCTATCTATCTATCTATCTATCTATCTATCTATCTATCTATCTATCTATCTCTAATATGTTCCTTTTCCTTTCTCTCTCTTTCTCATTCTATCTATCTATCTATCTATCTATCTATCTATCTATCCTAATATGTTCTTTTTCCTTCTCTCTCTTTCTCATTCTATCTATCTATCTATCTATCTATCTATCTATCTATCTATCTATCTATCTATCTATCTATCCTAATATGTTCCTTTTCCTTTCTCTCTCTTTCTCATTCTATCTATCTATCTATCTATCTATCTATCTATCTATCTATCCTAATATGTTCCTTTTCCTTTCTCTCTCTTTCTCATTCTATCTATCTATCTATCTATCTATCTATCTATCTATCTATCCTAATATGTTCCTTTTCCTTTCTCTCTCTTTCTCATTCTATTTATCTATCTATCTATCTATCTATCTATCTATCTATCTATCTATCTATCTATCTATCTATCTATCTATCTATCTATCCTAATATGTTCCTTTTCCTTTCTCTCTCTTTCTCATTCTATCTATCTATCTATCTATCTATCTATCTATCTATCTATCTATCTATCCTAATATGTTCCTTTTCCTTTCTCTCTCTTTCTCATTCTATTTATCTATCTATCTATCTATCTATCTATCTATCTATCTATCTATCTATCTATCTATCTATCTATCTATCTATCCTAATATGTTCCTTTTCCTTTCTCTCTCTTTCTCATTCTATCTATCTATCTATCTATCTATCTATCTATCTATCTATCTATCCTAATATGTTCCTTTTCCTTTCTCTCTCTTTCTCATTCTATTTATCTATCTATCTATCTATCTATCTATCTATCTATCTATCTATCTATCTATCTATCCTAATATGTTCCTTTTTCCTTTCTCTCTCTTTCTCATTCTATCTATCTATCTATCTATCTATCTATCTATCTATCTATCTATCTATCCTAATATGTTCCTTTTCCTTTCTCTCTCTTTCTCATTCTATTTATCTATCTATCTATCTATCTATCTATCTATCTATCTATCTATCTATCTATCCTAATATGTTCCTTTCCTTTCTCTCTCTTTCTCATTCTATCTATCTATCTATCTATCTATCTATCTATCTATCTATCTATCTATCTATCCTAATATGTTCCTTCCTTTCTCTCTCTTTCTCATTCTATTTATCTATCTATCTATCTATCTATCTATCTATCTATCTATCTATCTATCTATCCTAATATGTTCCTTTTCCTTTCTCTCTCTTTCTCATTCTATCTATCTATCTATCTATCTATCTATCTATCTATCTATCTATCCTAATATGTTCCTTTCCTTTCTCTCTCTTTCTCATTCTATCTATCTATCTATCTATCTATCTATCTATCTATCTATCTATCTATCTATCTATCTATCTATCTATCCTAATATGTTCCTTTTCCTTTCTCTCTCTTTCTCATTCTATCTATCTATCTATCTATCTATCTATCTATCTATCTATCTATCTATCCTATTATGTTCCTTTTCCTTTCTCTCTCTTTCTCATTCTATTTATCTATCTATCTATCTATCTATCTATCTATCTATCTATCTATCTATCTATCCTAATATGTTCCTTTTCCTTTCTCTCTCTTTCTCATTCTATTTATCTATCTATCTATCTATCTATCTATCTATCTATCTATCTATCTATCTATCTATCTATCCTAATATGTTCCTTTTCCTTTCTCTCTCTTTCTCATTCTATCTATCTATCTATCTATCTATCTATCTATCTATCTATCTATCTATCCCTAATATGTTCCTTTTCTTTCTCTCTCTTTCTCATTCTATTTATCTATCTATCTATCTATCTATCTATCTATCTATCTATCTATCTATCTATCTATCCTAATATGTTCCTTTTCCTTTCTCTCTCTTTCTCATTCTATCTATCTATCTATCTATCTATCTATCTATCTATCTATCTATCTATCTATCTATCTATCTATCCTAATATGTTCCTTTTTCCTTTCTCTCTCTTTCTCATTCTATTTATCTATCTATCTATCTATCTATCTATCTATCTATCTATCTATCTATCTATCTATCTATCCTAATATGTTCCTTTTCCTTTCTCTCTCTTTCTCATTCTATCTATCTATCTATCTATCTATCTATCTATCTATCTATCTATCTATTTATCCTAATATGTTCCTTTTCCTTTCTCTCTCTTTCTCATTCTATTTATCTATCTATCTATCTATCTATCTATCTATCTATCTATCTATCTATCTATCTATCTATCTATCTATCCTAATATGTTCCTTTCCTTTCTCTCTCTTTCTCATTCTATCTATCTATCTATCTATCTATCTATCTATCTATCTATCTATCTAATATGTTCCTTTTCCTTTCTCTCTCTTTCTCATTCTATTTATCTATCTATCTATCTATCTATCTATCTATCTATCTATCTATCTATCTATCTATCTATCCTAATATGTTCCTTTTCCTTTCTCTCTCTTTCTCATTCTATCTATCTATCTATCTATCTATCTATCTATCTATCTATCTATCCTAATATGTTCCTTTTCCTTTCTCTCTCTTTCTCATTCTATTTATCTATCTATCTATCTATCTATCTATCTATCTATCTATCTGTCTGTCCCTCCATCTATCTATCTATCTATCTATCTAATATGTTCCTTTTCCTTTCTCTCTCTTTCTCATTCTATCTATCTATCTATCTATCTATCTATCTATCTATCTATCTATCCTAATATGTTCCTTTTCCTTTCTCTCTCTTTCTCATTCTATTTATCTATCTATCTATCTATCTATCTATCTATCTATCTATCTATCTATCTATCTATCCTAATATGTTCCTTTTCCTTTCTCTCTCTTTCTCATTCTATCTATCTATCTATCTATCTATCTATCTATCTATCTATCTATCTATCTATCCTAATATGTTCCTTTCCTTTTTCTCTCTCTCTTTCTCATTCTATTTATCTATCTATCTATCTATCTATCTATCTATCTATCTATCTATCTATCTATCTATCTATCTATCTATCCTAATATGTTCCTTTTCCTTTCTCTCTCTTTCTCATTCTATCTATCTATCTATCTATCTATCTATCTATCTATCTATCTATCTATCCTAATATGTTCCTTTTCCTTTCTCTCTCTTTCTCATTCTATTTATCTATCTATCTATCTATCTATCTATCTATCTATCTATCTATCTATCTATCTATCTATCTATCTATCTATCTATCATCTTTCTTTCCTTTCTCTCTCTTTCTCATTCTATCTATCTATCTATCTATCTATCTATCTATCTATCTATCTATCTATCTATCCTAATATGTTCCTTTTCCTTTCTCTCTCTTTCTCATTCTATTTATCTATCTATCTATCTATCTATCTATCTATCTATCTATCTATCTATCTATCTATCTATCTATCTATCTATCTATCCTAATATGTTCCTTTTCCTTTCTCTCTCTTTCTCATTCTATCTATCTATCTATCTATCTATCTATCTATCTATCTATCTATCTATCCTAATATGTTCCTTTCCTTTCTCTCTCTTTCTCATTCTATTTATCTATCTATCTATCTATCTATCTATCTATCTATCTATCTATCTATCTATCTATCTATCTATCTATCCTAATATGTTCCTTTTCCTTTCTCTCTCTTTCTCATTCTATCTATCTATCTATCTATCTATCTATCTATCTATCTATCTATCTATCTATCCTAATATGTTCCTTTTCCTTTCTCTCTCTTTCTCATTCTATTTATCTATCTATCTATCTAATCTATCTATCTATCTATCTATCTATCTATCTATCTATCTATCCTAATATGTTCCTTTTCCTTTCTCTCTCTTTCTCATTCTATCTATCTATCTATCTATCTATCTATCTATCTATCTATCTATCTATCTATCTATCCTAATATGTTCCTTTTCCTTTCTCTCTCTTTCTCTAATTCTATTTATCTATCTATCTATCTATCTATCTATCTATCTATCTATCTATCTATCTATCTATCCTAATATGTTCCTTTCCTTTCTGTCTCTTTCTCATTCTATCTATCTATCTATCTATCTATCTATCTATCTATCTATCTATCTATCTATCTATCTATCTATCTATCCTAATATGTTCCTTTTCCTTTCTCTCTCTTTCTCATTCTATTTATCTTTATCTATCTATCTATCTATCTATCTATCTATCTATCTATCTATCTATCTATCTATCTATCTATCCCTTTAAGTTTTGGCTCATTGTTTTTTTTTTCAGTTACCAGTAATATTTCCTGCATGATAACTTTCTTCCATTTTCTCTCTCTCTCTCTCTCTCTCTCTCGCTCCGTCTCCGTCACAAACACACATAAATATGATTATACAGGAAATATGTTAATAAGTACAGACACATACACATACACACACTTTATATATATATATATATATATATATATATATAAAAGTAAAAACAAATTCGAACACCAGTCAGTATAAAAAAATTGTTTATACCAATGAATATAAGAATCAGTTTATACCAATTTTCAGTATATATATATCAATATATATATATATATATATATGTGTGTGTGTGTGTGTGTGTGTGTGTGTGTGTGTGTGTGTGTGTGTGTGTTTGCGTCTGTGCGTGTGAAATGTGTATGTTGTTTATAAATATAAATATATATATATATGTGTATATGTGCAATTTATTATATATATTATATTATTTATATATTATATATGCGCGGTACTTAATTGAAATCGCTCAATATCAATGATAGAGCTGACATATTCATTTAGATTTTGCGATCGTCAGACAAACTGATTAATTTAAGAAAAAATTAATCAGTTTGTCTGAAGATCGCAAGAGCGTGAAACCCAGGGTCACAAACTCACACCTATCTAAACGAATATATATATATATATATATATATATATATATGAGGGAGGCGATAATGAAACAAAAAGACAAAATCTTTTGCTAACGTGTGTTAGTTTCGGTACCTTCACGTCGGATTGAAAGGCAAAATTTTGCGTAAGAAATGCGGTGAGGTTTTTGAGGACAAAAGAGGCAATAATTGAAATTACCTCATCAGGTCTGGCGACAAGAGATAAGAGATGCTCTGCCCTTTTTATGTGAAAGTCCTTGGTGCCTATTGAATTTTAAATCATCCTATTCCTACTAGATTTCCAATATCGGATATTATCCTGTACAATGACAAACGCAAAACCTATAAACTCCACAGAAAAATAAGTACCAAAATTCGTAGATAATAATAATTTCAACAACCAAATCAAAAGTAGGTACATTATCCCACCTCATATTTGCATCACAGCTATCATCAGAAATAACTTATTTAACCTTAATCTAAAATTCACAAACAACAAATCAAAAAAAATTAAAAGATATAGTTAGTAACACCGAGAGAAAAGAGTCAGGAAAATAAAAAAATAGTCTTCGCAAAATGCCTATTGGCGTACGTCGGAGAAACATTTAAAAATTCAACAAAAAAGAACAAGACGAACATTGCAGACATGCGGTGTATGACACTACTTGGAAAGCACTGGCAGTCTCCGTAATACATTTGACCAACTATTCCACATAAAAAGTGCCACTCCAATCAGCAAAGACAAAGGAGGGCTAACTTAAAATCCAGCAGGTAACAACGGCTCTAATAATTAAAACAAACACTTTCTAGTCTCTGACCGTCGGGTCTGATCAGGTAATTCTAACTTCTTCACTTGACCTCAAAATCCCAATACATTTTACTAACACACAGTTTAGACTTTCATTCCAACCAGAAACGCCAAACTAAACACAGTGTGTCGAAACGTGTTGCCATTTAAAAGTTTTTTTTTTATTTCTCCTGTTATCTCCCCTTTTGTTTCGGGTACGATTCTACATCATACTAACACGCATATATATATTGATATGGGTCTGTATATATATATATATATATATATATATATATATATATATATATGAAGTGTGAAATGGGTAAATTGTCGCTATGTTATATTTTTAATTTCGGCAAGCGCGTTTTTTGATTTTGATTTTGTCGCCTGCTCTTTTTCCACTTTGTCATATATACAGGGTGAGATGGATAAACTGTCGTCCAAATGACGCAAAAATGAAAATAAAATTGACATATTGATTAAGATTGGGGAGTTGCGTTGCCAGATATTAGAGGTGAAGTGGTCACATAAATAATCTTATACGACATGGTACAGAATTCTGTATTCTGATATAGGGCCTTCCAGTAACCACTCTCTTGACCCATGGCAGCAGTCTGCCTTTGAGACACTTGATGTAGACCTCTGTGTTGAGTCTGAGTCACTGTGGGAAAATGAATACGGCAGTAACTTCGACATCAAGAGTAATCACGCCAAACAGCATAATGTTGACTGGATATTGTTGACCATGTCCACCATAGTTTATGAATGTAGAATACAGCGCAGTACGTAATCTGTTCAATGAAACAACGTCAAAGATTAACACTCACGAGTCAGACACCCTACTGAATCTGACTACATCGCCAATACTCAGGAAAATATGGTCGCCTTTAGACACGTTGCATTGAATATTTTGAGCCTTCTGATTGGTTAACCCTTCTATTGGTGAACTATCAGATGAGTCAGCACATGGATGGCTCACTAGTATACAAGGGTATCCAAAAACTCCAACAGACATATATAATCCTACACTTTCTGAATCATCTGCATTGACCTTAGATCGACACCCAGCCACTCTGAAATATTCGCATGCCGTTTCCAAATTTCTGGTAGTATTAGGATGCCGCAGATATTTCTACAGAAAGATGCTGCAGATATCTCCTTCAAATATGTTAACCGCTGTTTTCCTCTGTCTCCCTTTCCGTCTATTTTGCCTTTTAGTACCAGGTCTTACAAGCCCTCCTTCCTCACTGTATGTCCCAGAAACTTGAGTTGTCTCTTCCTGACGTTCAATATTAATTTCCTTTCGCACAGCGAATCGTCTTTTTCAAAGGCTAGGAAAACGGAAAATGCGACACTGAGATCCGAAGGCGAGTTGGCATGGCGAAAGAAGCATTCCAGAAGTTGAGTAAAGTATTAAGAAACAGGAAAATTTCACTCGAAACAAATAGGAGAGTACTGGATTGCTATGTGATATCGGGTCTTCAATATGGCAGTGAATGTTGGTCAATATCAACAAAGATGAAGAAAAAACTTGAAGCTGCTGAAATGTGGTTCTACAAAAAGATGCTGTGGATATAATGGACCGAGCAAGCGAGCAATGCTGAGGTTTTGGAAAGGATGGAAATGAAAAGGAAATTAATATTAATCTTCAGGAAGAGACAACTGAAGTTCCTCGACATACATTGAGGAAAGAGAGTTTGTAGAACCTGAGACTAACAGGATAGATAGAGGTAAAAAAAGACAGAGGAAAACAGCGATTATCATGCTTGAAGGGCCTGAGCAGGTGGATGACAACGTGGGTTGCGAGATGTTACAAGAGAAAGCGTGCTAAGAGCCACCAGGTATAGGGAGACATAGAAGGACATGATCGCCTACGTCCTGAAAGGACAAGACACATAAAAGAAGTAGGAGAATAAGAATTACATCCTTGCGTTTCTTTTCTCACTGACGGTGCCCAACTGAACCAACTATACCGTAAGTCGACAAAATAAAAAAAGAATCAATGCGTATTCACAAAATTGAAAATATAAACAAGTGACTATTTACACATCGCACCCTGTATATATACAGAACCATACTTTACAATTTAGCATTTGTCTCATCACAACCAATAATCAGTGACTGAATCGAAAAAAAAGCACCTGTTTCTAATTTTAATTATCTAAGTAGGCAGATCTCCATTTAAGTAATTGCCGCGCACAATCTTTTTAATTGTTACATGGCTTTAACTGAAGCAACTTGTTTTCAGTGAGTATTTATTCTCAACAGAGTGAACCGACTGAGTTTATAATTAAGACGACTTCTCCTTTAAGGAGATCCTATTTACTGTCGACATGTTCTAGAAGAAATCAAACAATATCACAAACTCTACCTTTCATTTCTATCAATGGTGTATGCAAATAGCTGTCCTCTGTTTTTTTTTCCAGCAATTGCTTGTGCAGTAACAGGACAGTGATTAGGTTAAATCTTCATTTAACAGCTTTGTTGGGTACTGATGACCGCCAATGACCAAATAATTATTTGCTGGTGTGACAAAAGGGATATTCCTTTGTCAAAACACAGGTTTGAGGTTTAAAGGTCGATCTTTTAAAAGTGTTTAATTTATTCAGAAAGAAAACAAATAAGAATGTTTCAAGCTGAGAAATTAAGAAAATATACTTTTAATCTATTTTGTATTTTAAATCTTCGTAAATTACCGTTCACTTACTAGATATTTATTGGTTGATATACACTGAGGACCATTTGTTCATATATGCACTTCAAGCCACATGAGGAGGTGCTGATAAGGTCTTGAACCAACCCACTTAAATACTTTTACTAAATTAATGAAATATTTACTGCTGAATAACTGAAAGTAAATAATAAATAAGAACAAACTTTACTTGTTATAAACATCAAGAAAATCGTCTGTTGAAATAATGATAATACAGGGTGTCTCAAAAAATCTACTCACACTTTGATTGACGAGAAACCCTTTATTTATGAACATGGAGTGAAATGGAATAGCTTCGAAAACAGTAGAAAAATGTAATTGAAGAATCATGTTCGCAAATGTTCAAATTGATGATCATTATTGTCCAGACGTTTCATGATGTGATAGACGCTATCTTTTGAGATGTGGGTTTACCGACCAGTTTGTCGAAGTGATTTCTTTGGAAATCGAAGGAGTGTTTCCTGCACATGCTCTTCTTTTCCAGGGCTCGTGGATGTCCGTGGTCATCCACAACGTTTTTTGTTGACGTTCTGGACGGTTCCATCTGCTTCAAATTTCTCTCCGACGCGAGCAATGGTCAGGCGTGTTGGTGGCGGTCTTGCAAATTCCCTTCTGAATCGTCTTTGCACTTCAATGGCGTTTTCGGTCTTCCAGTAACATTTCAGGACAAACTTCCTCTCTTCCAAAATAAGTTGTTTTCCTACCATGCTGTGATTAATTAATTGCACCTGCATAAAAAACAAAAAAAAAAAGGTTAGAGACAGTTGAAGTGTGAGTACATTTTTTGAGACACTCTGTACATATCGAAAACTCGTAAATCTAGATTTCACTATGAACTTAGCGTAACGATTGAAGCCTGCGTTCTTCTGGAAAAAAAGGGTAATGCAACATTGTTGTAAGAAGGAACATTGCTTGAAGTTGATTCAAGCTGCTATATGTCAACATTTGACCCGATCTTCTACGTAGAATAGAATCTCTACTGTGTGATATGTGCATAAACCCGTCTCTGGTGTCATATATCATTTCTAAATTAGACTCACATGAGCCAAGCAAAAGTCATTGAAGCCCAGTCGCCATCCTAGAGAAATATACCCCCGAGCTTGCTCCATGTCTTCCCTACAACTATTGCCTCTCTGTTTCCTGCATTCCGGCTTGTTGGAAGTCCTCATTAATAGTTCCTATTTTTAAGAATTCTCGCAGACAATCCCACCCCTATAACTATCGCCCTATTAGCTACTCACCGATTTTCAGCAAAGTATTCGTGGATCTAATCAATGCCGAACTCGTTTAGCATCTCACCTCTCACGACCTACTCTCTGCTAAAAAAAAAAAAAAAAAAAAAAAACGGCTTCCGCTTCGCCAGGTCTAACGCTGACGTGCTACCAGCCATTACTGAATATGTATACCAGGCTCTTGATAATAACGTGGAAACTCTAGAAATCTCAAAAGCGTTTGACAGGATTTGGTATGTTGGCCTCATACGCAAGTTCCACGTCTACATTATTACTGGACGATTTTTTTTATTTAATCTAATTGTTCCTATAAAATCATCGTGGAATATAAGTCGTTTTGATCAAGCACACATACAGATCCTTTTAAAAAACGCGGGCGAACCTCTAGGCTCATTTCTAGATTCTAAGCAGTTTCTGATCTTCTTTAATGATCTTCCTGATGTACACCACCATTTACTCCTGTCTCAATAAGAAATCTTCCAAGGCTGACAAAGTAAACTTGTTTGTTGTTCTTGAAACGGACCTTTATTCAGTAAATAACTGGGACAGTAAAATATTGCAAATTTGAATCCTCAACAGGTGTTTACCCGTGCAACCCGACTGGCAACTGGGTCCCACCCATTCACAGTCAGGTTAGCCAAATGCAGACGACAATTCTACTCCTGCAGCTTCTTCTCTCGCACTTCCCGCCTGTGGAACTCGCTCCCGTATTTTTGCTTTCCTGACGGCTACAACCTCCAGGTATTTAAATGCAAAGTCAATACTCATCTACTAACCACTGGACTCTAGCTCTCTCCCCTCCCCTGTATAACCTTCCCTTTCTCTCCACCTATGTATCTGTCATCGCACCTGCTTTCTATTGTTCCTTTCTAACTAGTCTGTACTCCTCACTCTTTTCTAATTAATCTTTTTACATTTATGTAACCCCCCTGCACATCAGTGGCGTTTCCGCCTTGCTCGGGGTGAAATGATTAAAAAAAAAAAAAACCTCCCAAACAAAACTGCTCTCCTTTAATCACAATAGTCAAAATTTCCGTTCGCTGTCAGCATGGCTATTCTTAATCTCCAGCAGAGCAACACATTGCGTCTACTTGACCTCAGGTTTTCAATCAACCTGAATCAAAATGACTACATCGGATCAATAGCTACATCTACTGATAGGAAAGTTGGATCACTGTGTCGGGCCAGAAATATTTTCTTGTCAGAATCTATCTTGAACATTAATAAATCTACCACTCGTTCATGTATTCTATGCTGATGCCGTATCTGGTCGGATGCTCCTGCTATTCATCTCGAGGTCTTCGACAAAATATAAAGAAGGATGTTTAACCAAATCATTTCTGACTTGGCATCTCAACTTCAGTCACTATCTTACCGACGTGTCATGGCTAACATCTATGTGCGTATATATATATATATATATATATATATATATATATATATGCTGGATCGAGCATGTGAGCAATGATGATGTTTTAGAAAGGATAGAAACGAAAACGAAGTTAATACTGAGCATCAAGAAATGTAATCTAAAATTCCTAGGACATTAAGGAAGGAGGGCTTGGAGAACCTGATACTAACACGCCGGACATAGGGAAGGGGAGACGGGTTTGCAGAAGTGGTGTAACAGAAGAAAGCGTGCTTAGAGCTACAGGGGATAGGAAGACGTGAGAGGTATTGATCACCTACGTCATGAAAGAAAGGTACACATAAAAACAATATATATATATATATATATATTGAGGCAGCATTTTATCTATTTATAGACGTATTATTGAATGCCATTCAAAATACTTAATATTTACTGACATATATGTGTGTGTGTATATTTGTGTGTGAGTGTCTGTGTAATTCAGTTAGTATTTCATTTATTCATAGACATATTATTAATAATTCTGAGCTTTGAGTTCTTACTAATGATGATTTTATTTTCTTATTTTTATAATAGGTATCACATATTGCGTTCCAGATTTTATAGTCATTGTCCTTTGATTTTTTCTTCAATTCCAGGTGATATAATGATGTCTGATTTCAGTATATCATCTTTTACTGAACATACCTTCTTTTTTTCTGTAAGATGACCAGAGAATGATCTATAGAACTAAGGACAGAAGTACAGATTATATATATATATAATCTTCCTTCCTTACTACATGTTTCAAAAACTTCAACTGTCTTTTCCTGATGTTGAGTGTCATTTTGCTTTTGGTCTCCATCCTTTTTAAAACCTTGTTGTTGCCAACGTTTTGTCCATGGTATCCTCAGTATCCTTCTGTAGAACCATATTTCCGTTGCATGTTCTAGGAACAGTTCGTAAAATCTTGACTCAAACATTCAGTCCGAACGAAAGAAAGTACGTAAAATGAACAACTAATTTTTCTTTAGATTTTGTGATTAACTGTGGATGTACATACGCGAGCGGAGATAAAGTTCTCACCACAAGAATTCGGTTCGCAAAATCTATCATTTTCATTTGTAAGGGAGGTGACTTCTTCCAACTGGCGAGACGATCCCATCTTGCGTTAGTGTTGGGAAATGTCGAAAATCATATCACGAGCTGTCCCCAATTTTGGCATGTTAAATAGGATAGATGAAACTTTCCTGAAGTCTTTGATGGTGGCACTTGCAGGAATTCACATGTCATCGTGACCAAGAATTTGAGTGTGCTCGCTTTCTTCAAATCTCATAAACACGTATTGATTAGGCGTTCTATCCCAGAAACTTGAGGAAGAACTGCATATTGAAAACATTCCTTTATTGTTTATGTAAGAATTCTCTATTTTAAACTAGCAGTATAGCCCGGTGTTGCTAGGGTGTAATGAAAGCTTTAAAACCAATCCATGGTCCTGGAGCTCAGACTCTTTGGACGTTGGCACGAAAGACTAAAAAGCAATAGTTGTTTCCAGTTAAAGCGAAACCGTAGTTTGAAAGAAAATGGCTGGATATAAGTCAAATTTTGATTTCCGTTATCGATATCAAATGAGTTTTTTTCGTTGTAAACTGAATTTTGAAGGCTAAATAAGTCCTCTGAGTAAATGGTATCATGGCTGAGACTAAGAACTACAATTATACCTACTTAGAGCCAAACCCGAAGCAAAAACTAAAATAAAAGCGCTGAAAAAATACAGACATACAGGCAGATAAACAGACTCACACAAAAACATCTTGCCTTTTATATATATATATATATATATATATTATCGATTTTCTGCACTATTGTAAGAACTGCAACCTTAAAACTTCTGAATATCGTTTCTTATGTCTTTTTCTATGAGTGTATCAAATTTGATTAAAATCGAGCCACTCCTTCTATAATTTGATTTTTTCGATTTTCGATTTTCGATATTTATCTGGCGTAACTCGACACAAAACCTAGCTAAGAACACTCGCAGACGCTTATAGTACAACTGCGTAAACTTCCAAGAAAATCAGTTCAGCCGTTTAGGAGTCTATAGGTAACGGACACATACACATACACTCGCACACACACACACACACACACACACACACACACACACAAATTCCATTTATAAATAAGTTTAGATACTTATGACATATTTATGTAGTTAAACTTATGTTTTAGTTAGAAGACTTGGATTAACGCCAGCTCTATGTTGTTAAACACATGCGGGAACCTGAAATGGAAATGTCCGAGAAGAAAGGCGTATAATAAAAATAGACGGATTAAATCAGATGAAGCAATTGCAATCTATGCATGGTTGACAAACTGAAAAACATAAAATTAAAGAACGTAAATGTATTAGAGAACGAAAAGAATAAACAGTCTTTACATTGTTCGAACTGTTGTCCTCATCTTAATTCCCATGTTGACGACGTTTCGGGCGTTGTACTCTCCGGCCATCTTCAGATACTAGGAATTTTGAACCAAACCGAGTCCTTTATTTCGATCACTTGCGTAGACGCCACATCCGGTAGCCATGTAAGTTATCACCTTTTAACTGAACCACTAACTTGACACAAAGAGTTGTGAGTTCAATACCTGTCTACATCAGTGGTGAACAAATAACTTACAGAGTTAAAAGAAAATGACTAAGTGGCACTCGGAAGAGGCTTCGCACATGAAACTTGAATAATTTATCCCAGTGTTCGAAATAATGGGTTCGGTTGAAAATTCTTAACATCTGAAGAAGGCCGGAGCGTATAACAGCCGAAACGTCTTAATTAAAGATGATGACAACAATCCGAACAATGTAAATAATGTAAATACTACTACATTTCATAAATATAGACAAACTAGCAGTATAGCCCGGCGTTGCTCGGGTATAATGAAAGCTTTAAAACAATTCCATGGTCCTGGAGTTCAGACCCTTGGAACGAAAGACTAAAAGCAATAGTTGTTTCCAGTTTAAGCGAAACCGTAGAAGGAAAGAAAAATGAATGAATGTAAGTCAAATTTTGATTTCCTGGTATCGATATCAAATAAGTTTTTTTTGTTGTAAACTCAATTTCGAAGGTTAAATAAGTCCTCTGAGTAAATGGTATCATGGCTGAGACTAAGAACTACAATTATACCTACTTAGAGCCAAACCCAAAGCAAAAACTAAAATAAAAGGGCTGAAAAAATAGACATACAGACAGATAAACAGACACACACACAAACATCTTTCCTTATATATATATATATATATATATATATATATATATATATATATATATATATAAATATATATTATCGATTTTCTGCACTATTTTAAGAACTGCAACCTTAAAACTTCTGAATATCGTTTCTTATGTCTTTTTCTATGAGTGTATCAAATTTGATTAAAATCGAGCCACTCCTTCTATAATTTGTCTTTTTGGATTATTGATTTTCGATATTTATCGGGGGTACCTCGACACAAAACCTAGCTAAGAATACTCGCAGACGCTTATAGTACAACTGTGTAAATTTTCAAGAAAATCGGTTCACCCGTTTCGGAGTCTATAGGTAACGGACACACACAGACAAATTTCTATTTATAAATATGTTTAGATACAAAAAGAATGAAATTTATTCGAACTTTTGGCAAAAAAGAACAACTACTCTAGGGCTGAGGAGCTCAGGAGCTTCCAAGAATAACAAACGCCCAGAATAAAAATCGTCACTAAATTCATGAAATAAATTGTTAGTTTATTTAGGCAAAAAGTAATTGTGAATTATCTTAAATTATTAGTTTTAAAGAATATTTATGTATTTTCATTTTTTTCAAAAAAGATTTTTTTCAAACAAATGTTCTGTTGAATAATATCAACGCAGACTGTCAATTCAATTTTTATTAACTTTTAAGAATTTCCTCATTACTTGTTTCATATTAGTGTGTCACACATGAAATGACGCATTATTTTGGTTTGGTTGTTGATCCGGTCGTATAAAGAAGTAACCACCTTAGTATGTAAGAAAATGTGACTCTTTTTTTTTTCCAGATAATTTTTCAATGGCAACCTACTGCGGGATAACCTTCTGCCCAGTCAGCCATGCCTCTTTTTAGACATGATCGCCCAAAGCGTGTATCACGGATGGCAGCTAACTGACTGACTGGATAAAATAGTTGAATCATGATTAAGGCTTCTACTGATCATAAAGTGGGGGATCAGTTTATTACTTCATAACAATAGGAAACCGATCCCCCACTAATTACTACATAATAATATAATAGATTTCCTTTCCGTTTACCTATGAGTCAAATAACAGGACAGATTGGGTTCTATAGTCTTGTTCGGCAACCAGTCTACCGCAGAAAGCAATGGCAACCTACTGCGGGATAATATTCTGCCCAGTCAGTCATATCTCTTCCGAGACATGATCGCCCAAGCGTGTATCACGTATGGCACTTAACTGACTGACTGAATATAATAGTTGGAATAATGATTAAGGCTTACATTGGTCTTAAAGTGGGGGATCAGTTTATTACTTCATAACAATAGGAAACCGATCCCCCACTAATTGCTACATAATAATATAATAGATTTCCTTTCCGTTTACCTATGAGTCAAATAACAGGACAGATTGGGTTCTATATCCTTGGTTGGTAACCAGTCTACCGCAGAAAGCAATGGCAACCTACTG